>CM046424.1:69594844-69978129 GCA_025506505.1 Flaveria sonorensis | reverse complement strand
AAGAATACATACCAGAAGCAGCAATTTCCTTGACATTCAAGAGTGTATAATAAAGGATGATATACATCAACTGACTCAAAGAACGACAAATGTTTCATTACTGAAAAACAGAATAAACATACCATCACACTCTCGTAGCAGCTTTATAAAACTTTTAAAGAAAGCACCCAATGACATTCACTTTTAGACTGCAGTTAGAAAACATAAATAGTAAATGTAAAATTACAAATAAAAACTAATCTATTCAAATAAATGAGATCTGTAGAAATGAATAAACTAAATTTACCACTTAAAATTGGAAAAAAATCATCATAGTTTGAAATTGGTTTTTAAATGACCACGTCTTTAAATACATGTTTCAACTAAAATGTAGCATATCCCAACTACTCTCATATTTAGAACCACTTTCTAATATCATTTCCAAGATTATTACAACAACCATACCATATCACAGTAAACATCCAACCAAAATTGCTATGTAATGATGTTAAAAAATAAATCTTAAAGTAAATAGCAAGGGATACTGTTTAGTCATTTGGCATGGCAAAAGATATTCAAACGGCTATCAAATAACGATCTTTTTTTACTAAATTCACATTACAATTAATTTGTTAAACAAAAAGCAACCTTACGGGTGTATTCTTGAAGCATATAAGCTTTAACATGTAAGGCATTAGAAGATAACATGTCAATCAAAATTATCTAGTGTTATATAAAAGTATTGTAAATATTTGATGCATACCTTGAAGTTAAAAAATTTGGTGTAACCATGTTCCAAAAATATAATGCTTTTTACATCAGAATGTTTAATATTTTATGCATACATTGAATGTACTCCAAGAGCATGAACTACAGAATATTTTTCTTTTGACACAACTTAGGCATGGTGTAGAAAACTCAAAACCCAATGCAATTTAATCAGATTATAACAACTATAAATAAACATAAAATGAAGCCACACAATCATAATAGAAGCAACCTTCAATATGATTAAAATTCATTTCAATATCATAATTGAGATGTGTGTGATGGACTGGTGCATTTTGAGGGCCTTTATGTAATAGGTCCCAACCTAGATATTGAATGGAACTAACAACATGATGATTTCTTAATATCTTTAAGAGCATAAATGTTACCTTTAATTGTAGAATAGTTAAAGGTTGAACGGTGACAGCATTTTGGATCCTTCTATGCAAGTAGTAACCCAACAAAAACTCTAGGAACAAAGCTACAAACAACAATATATGTCATAATAATCCTAATGAAGAAAAATCACATCAAACTACCAAAACATAATGACAGGTAGAATCAGATTTAGGGTAAGAAAGGTACTAAACAAAGCTTAACTTTAGTTTTTCCACAACATCTAACGGTTCAAAGCTACTTTTACACCAATTCTGGTTCACTAATCTTTACTAATGGGTCAAGGGCTTTAAAAATGTGAAATAAAACTTCTATTTCAGTCCACTATCCTTCTGTTGTTTTGTTTAACCTTGCATTTTCAAAACAAAATTTAACTTTCAATTCCCAACACCAAAATCTTAACAATTTCTTTGAGTTTTGGTTGACAAAATAGTTACCCTCTATGTGTCTAATGGCCAAACTTGAGTTGTAATTTCTATTATTGATCAATTAAATCTACACCAGTTGTTTATTATTTTTATAAAGCATGTTTTTAACAGCCCTATTACTTCCTAATTCTAAACTGTTATTGAATCCACCATCCATTTCTGTATACACAGCTGGAAGCTCTTTATCACCACCACATTGGCTCTTCTACAACCGGCAAATCTCTCAATTAGCAACGAATGACCTGCATGTTCTGCGGGTAACAATGAAAGGAAAACATCAAATAAAGTCAAAGATTTGATAATATATTTATAAAGACCTTTACAAACCCAAATAAACGGTTCATATCTCATCCCTTGTTTGTAGCTTCCCTCGTATCCTTTAGAAATCCTTTAACTGAGTGTGAATCAATTTGACAGAAATGGACATGTAAATAAATTTATTCTACCACTAATGAGCTTGGTTGGATAGAAAATTATTTGGACAGAAGATAATAACGTTTCTAAACTTACCGCTCCTGAGATTAGTTGGATTCCTTTGCTAAACATTTACAAGGCATAAGTGCAAAAAAAACTCAATACATATCAACAAACAAGATGATAATAATGTTCCAAAACTTACCACTACTATGAAGGATGTAGAAGATTGAAGCCCTAGATTAAAAGTCACATCTGAGAAAGCAGAAACCCAGTCGGTTGAATGTTGCTGATGTATGCAATCAAGCAAACGTGTGTGCATCATTATTTAACTAATTATGTGTAGAAAGGAATATCATGGAAGCTTGGTTTTCTGAAGTGTGAATAATTAATCAGGATATGCATCATTAGTTACTAATAAGTGTAATCATAGTTTTCTAAGTATCAACCCATTAAACTTTAGAAAACAAATTACAAAAAAAAACTGACAATTATACAGAGAAAGGGATACCTTATATAGCTCAGCTTCATGTAGATCTTCTAATTGAGTCTGCAAAATGAACTAAAATAAATTAATATTGACAGGTTTTTGAATTAATTTAAAAGCAATAAAAAATAGCTCATTTGATACGTAAAGACTCTCAAATGAAAGCAAACATAGAGTTCTAAGTATATATTTAAACCTAAAGCCCCAACCCGTCCTAATTTCATAACATTCAACATGAGAAAACTGTACAGGTAATTTATACTTTCATATATTACAAGCAAGTAAATACTAGTTACAGTAACAAAGAATAGTTTTCTAAATCACCAACAACCTACTTGTTTTTTTCTCTCTTTGACCACAAACAAACAAAATAATCAAAATATTATTGTTAATTACCTAAAATCGTCATGTTAAACCACCTAAAAATTATGGTTAGGTAAAAGGTATAGTATGGATACCTTTTAAATTATGAAAATACCTAAAAGAAGCAAGAAACACATGAAAGCTACAAAGAGAGCACCAAGTAAACTAAAGATTTCTCATAACTGAATCCTATTGTAACAACAAATCCAGAAAGTATGGTCATCTTTGTTCCTTAAGTTCTTATTTATGCAACCAAAGGTAACTTCTAAACTAAAAGTATCTTAATTTAGTACTACTTTAACATGGCGTCATGATCTTTAACAGAAAAATCAAATAAAAGCAAGGTGGCAAACAAGAAACATGTGTAAGCTGGTGTTGGTATCTTAAAAACCATGAGAACTCATACAATGCATCAAATGATTTGTTGTGAGTAAAGTGATCGGGTTAGGGGATTTTGGCTCAAAAAAGTAAACCTCCTAGACAGTACTAATTGTTGACAGCTTTAACAATGCATTGCTCATGTACTTCTTTTACCTCGTAATACTCCAAATTTCATGCTAATTGGAAATGTGAGCTTCGAAAAGTAGAAGTAAATCCAACATGGCACTGTTAGTTTGTTCACCTTATATTCATGAAAGCACAAAAGGTCAATATAATTTTATATTAACATGAACTGTCTAGATAATATTTGTGCTGCCCTAGGATATGACTTTCTTTATTGTACAGTACCGTGACACTATAGCAATGATAAGGCAAACTAATTTCTAAAGAGATTGAAATCAATAGATATCATGCTACCTAGAGAATTATTACAAATGTTAAGATAAAGAAACTTAAAAGGATCATAAAATTAATGATAACCAAACCAACTCAACTGTAATCATATTTTTAAACAACAAAAACATAAAACATGAAAATAAAGATCAATAATATAAAAAAAACAACTAACAAAACCATAATCACACTTTATGATACTGAAAATACAAAACTATAATCATACCACACTCTTTGGTAAGAGGACATAAGAGAAACAAGAAGACCAAGATCAATTGAATACCAATACAAATGAATACCAATTTTAAGAACCATGCTACAAGCTACCAAGTATCAACACCTTATGGGTCTTAAAGACATAATATCTTTATATTATGGTGATCATCCAATTGTCACCCATTAATTCTTTGAATCCCTTTAAAAATTGGAACCCGTCTTTCAATTTAATAAATTTACCAAGTAAAAAAACTATACATTAATGGAGATGAATAAAAAATATTATGAACGAACCCAAATTTTGAATGAACTGAATATGCTTTTCAACCTCTATATTTGTAACATTCTCATCTTCTTCTTGAGTAACAAGAATCCAATTTCTGCCCCTTGTCTCTTTTAATTCAATCCATTCAAGAAAATTCTTAGAAGTAACAAAACCAAACAATACCCAAATCAATTTATGAACAATTAAACAAACCCAAAACTTTAAAAGGACTTTAACTAAGAGCAGGCCTAAATCCCTTTGCATACCTTTCCATATGCCGCACCATGTATAGATTTTACGATTTATAAACTCTCATATAGCTTCAATTATCAGTCACTAAAAGAAGAACTCCTTTGAAGATTGTTATGATGAAATTTACAAGAAATAAAGAAAAAGATCCAAGCCGTTTCATCCCACCCAACCACTCAATGGAGGTTTACTCAACTGTTTCAATTGTTCCGATGATTGAAAGGAAGGATTTACTCAAGCGCTTTGCATGCTCCGATGAACGGGGATCCAAATTAGGCCTTTATAAGTAGTAGCAGACTTGAGCCGAATGAATGAATCAATGATTGAATGGAGGGGGAGAAACCGAATGAAATGAAATTAGATATTTACCTGACTTTATGAGTCCGACCACAGTGCATCGAAGGGCATTCGAATTGTTGTTGATGGGAATCGACACAGGGGAAGCGGAGCGGTGGAACGGCTGTAGAGGAAGGGGAAGAAGAAGAAGCAGAAGGGGCACGTCTTACAAACAAGCCTAAAATTTCAATTTTGCTCTTATGTTTTGTATTATATAGTAACATAGATAAACTAAGTCGTCTTACCAATGATTTTATTATCTAAGCGTATTTAGTTCTTTTCTTATTTAAGACGATGTAAAACATCGAGATATTTTTAACATCACACATAATTTTAATTTGTTATTAATCTCTTAAAATAAAATCAAGGTTAATGCATTGTGATAATTAAGAGATACACACAATTTATTTCTTTTCTTTTTTTTTTGGGATTGCAAGTGTCGGTGGGCTCCTCACCGACACGCCACGTGTCCTTTTTCTACTGGTCCACGTGATTTATTTCTTTTCTTTTTTTTTTTTTGCTTTGTACTCGTTTTTTATAGGTTATATAATATCATTATTTAACATTATCGTAGTTCTTTAGTTAGCGCGGTGGTTGGAGCGCTCCGTTTTTAGGTGACTTCCTGGGTTTGAATCCACGCTTAGCAACTTCATTTTTAGTTTTTCTTTGCTAATTTTCTTATGTTTTTTAATTTAAAATACTTTCTTATACTATTTTAGTTTTCTAATTCTTTTTTTCAAAAGTCATTTTTTTTTCTTTTGCCTTTCTTATGTTTTTTTACGTTTATTTACTTTTTCTATTTTACTTTTCTATATATATTATAATTTTTCTAAAAGAACGTTTTAAAAAATATCAGTATCTAAAAACAAAACGCACCAACTTCATACATTTTGTCACCGAGGCAATGTGCGTAACGAAGTTGTTAGACGCTCCGCAACGCGCCGTGGTCAATGTCGCACCACGTTTAACGAGGTTCGCAAATGCATTTTTACGCGCAGTTACGCCGCATCGCTCGTGTACCCTAACACGTGTCAGCATTTAATTGGCCCATTAAAGCGACTTTTTCTTTTCTCTTTCTTTTTTCATTTTCTGTAAACCATTTGTGTATATGTAGCTTTACTTCGGCTTAGAAACAAACTGCTTGGGTAGACGGGATGGTTAAGGCGTTGTGTGGCTGTGGCGTAGGTTTTTATATTTTTAATTGTTTTTTTTATTTGTTTTATTTTCTTTGACCTTTTTCTCCTAAGTTACATAGTTATATTAATAGACCTCAACATAACAAGGTTTGTATACGCCTTGCAACGTGTTATTAACCACGTTAATGTCATTATATGACTTCTATGTCTTTTGTTTAAATCGTTGTGTTTAAACTATTATGTTACGATGTACGAGATATCGTGTTCTTTTGATATGTGTCTTTTATTACTCAAATGCATTAATGTCCGACGTTGTTTACGAGTTTCACAAGCGTGACCTTAATCACATGACTGTCATCATACGTCCCGCCGCAAAGCACGGGTCACATTACTCGTTTAATCCATTTTGAAAATATATTTATCTTAGAAGAATAAAAAAATATTTGGTTTTCCATGGTGCATTAAAAATCCAACCAACCTTTAATCCATCATGTCGTTGTTTAAGAAAAAGGGAGTAAGAAAGTGCAAATGGCCAAAGCTCAAAAGTGAAGTCACCGATACCAAATGCCATTGATTTGAGGGTATCGTAGTCATTTACCCGATACAAAATCTTGTGTTCAAATGCTCTAGATCTCGCTAGTCAAAACTACCAGAAGAAGTTATTTCTCAGAAGATTTCTTGCTAAACTTAATAATAGTCTGCACTCTGAAGGAGAGGTTCTTCTTCAAGTAGAACATGAAAGTTGCAGAGAAGCTCAGACTTCTCTTTAATGGCGGTTCTTAGACTCCTCTTCTCTTCCTCGCCTTCGCTGCTGCATTACCAGGTACACACCTCCAATTTTTCTTCATCACCCAATCCCTTCAAACATCAATATCATTAACGTTACTATAAATACACTTTCTTTTGCCAACAAAAACCTACCCAACTTACAAACCCCATTTTATATCCTCATCCATTTCAAAACCAACTGCTTTTTTCTTCAAGTAATAATAATTATGAAAGCCCCCATTTTATGTCTGTTTTCTTATTTACTTTGCAGAGGTTAGGGCACAGCAAGAAAAAGACGAACCTTATGTGGGAGTTAACATAGGTACAGATATATCCAACTTCCTTCCCCCTGCACAATTAGTTTCATTCCTCAAACAGCAAAAGGTGACCCATATCCGTCTTTATGATGCCGACCCGGATATCCTCAAAGCCCTATCAAAATCCAAGATTCGGGTCATCATCTCGGTACCCAACAATCAGATTCTTGGTATCGGGTCATCCAACACAACTGCAGCCAACTGGATCAACCGGAATGTGGTAGCATTTTATCCCGATACCCTCATCTCCGCCCTCGCTGTAGGCGATGAGGTCTTAACAACCGTCCCTTCATTGGCTTCCATGTTAATGCCAGCCATTGAATCACTTTACAGCGCATTAGTGGCTTCAAATTTACACACCCAGATCAAGATTTCAACTCCACATGCTTCAAATATTATTCTTGATCCGTTCCCACCTTCTCAAGCTTATTTCAATGAAACCCTTTCGCCTGTTATAGTGCAACTGCTTCGGTTTCTTTCAAGGACTAAGTCACCACTAATGATGAATATGTACCCGTACTATGTGTTTATGCAGAACAAAGGGGTTGTCCCTCTTGATAATTCATTGTTTAAGCCATTAACACCGTCCAAAGAAATGGTGGATCCTAATACCTTGTTGCATTACACGAATGTTCTTGATGCCATGATTGATTCTGCTTATTCTTCAATGAAGAATCTGAATGTTTCTGATGTTTTGGTTCTTGTTACTGAAACCGGTTGGCCTTCAAAAGGTGATTCAAAAGAGCCATATGCCACAATTGACAATGCCAATACATATAATTCTAATTTGATTAAGCATATTTTGGATAGAAGTGGGACCCCATTTCATCCTGAGGTCACCTCCAGTGTTTACATATATGAATTGTTCAATGAAGATTTGAGGTCCTCACCAGTTTCTGAGGCGAATTGGGGCTTGTTTTATGCGAATTCAACTCCCGCTTACTTGCTTCATGTATCGGGGAGTGGTGAATTTTTGGCGAATGATACTACAAATCAAACTTTTTGTGTTGCAATGGATGGTGTTGATGGTAAAACATTGCAAACAGCTTTGGATTGGGCTTGTGGGCCTGGAAGAGCAAATTGCTCAGAGATTCAACCAGGGGAAAGCTGTTACTCGCCTAATAACGTAAAGAATCATGCGTCTTATGCATTTGATAGCTACTATGAGAAACAAGGAAGGGCTGCAGGGTCTTGTGATTTCAAAGGCGTGGCCATCATCACCACTACTGATCCAAGTACGTTCTTTCTTCATTGCACAATGTACATCATTCGGATGATTGTAGAATTGTATAAACATAGAAAGATACAAGTTTGGTATAGCTATGATGTGTTCATGCTTCATAATGATTTCATTTGGCTTACAAATTCTATTGTCATTAACCATAACAGCTTTAGTTTGAATCCTATTAACTACTGTTTTGCTGATGAACTTTGAACGGTTTAAGATCTGGGACAATCTTGAAAGGCTTTACAAAGTTAAAACTTTGCTTTGATTCATTGGATGCTTGTACTGTTTCACACTGTAGAAAAACACTTATGAGTATGTGTAGGCAGTGTCGTCCACTTGGACAATAAAACACACACACACACACTTGTCTCTTTCTCTGACTGATGGAGTTGATTACAGCTGAACGCACAAAATTTAGCCAATAATGGTTCGATCCAAATAAATCCTGCAATGAAAGCTGTACGCCATGATTGCTTTACCCTTGTGAAATTTTCTCTCTGTAAAGAACTACATTGCAAACACGAGTTGAAAATTTACTAGGAGATACATTACAGCCCCTTAAATCATCATAGCTTGTACGGGTCTTGAATTAAAGCTTGTACTCTGCAAAAATCTTCTATACTTTATAAAGTTTACTCATTTCGGGTGATTTCAATTTCTTTTAAGTGATGGGTATTGAAGTAGATACCGTGTAGGGCCCCATAAAATTTGTATGTGTTCACTGCGTACTTTATATTATATAATGTATTATGTAGTTAATTGGTTTTTTGCTCTGCTTTGTGTACCCACTGCAGGTCACGGGCTCTGTGTATTTCCAGGAAGGTTAGCTACATTTCCTGTCATCTTTTGTACCTTCATTTGTCCGATTTCTCATTTCCCAAAAAAATCACTCAAATGTATCTTTTGCATTTTGCAAAAAAATCTGTTTCTATAAATCAAATGCATTATCTTTCTTGTCATGAAGGTGTAATCTTGCTACTCTTTGTTCCAAGACTCGAACCTATAAGTGTGAGAAATACAAGTTAGGGTCATAAGTCATGACAAATATCTTCTAGTAGGGATCAAAATTGGCAGGTTGGGTTCTGTCAGGTCGCTTTTAAAATATGATTGTGAAAGTATGCTATGAAATAACAATCTTGTTGTTTGTAGTAAAGCGATTGAAGAGGTTATAATCATTTTCATACACCTTGGGTGAATCTGACATGTTCAACTGGTTTAAACTAAGTTTTTGAAAAGTGCCATATAACCCATTTGAGATAAAATGTAAATGCTTTGAAATTGACGTCTCTAGTTTTTCTAGAGCAAAACTAGAGTAGTTTCTTTAAATAAAATCCACGAAAGGAAACAATCTACATACACCTAGATTCTCTGTCTGTGTTAGAGTTGAAAGTGAAGTCTTTCTATGATTTTATAACTTGAGCCCATGACCAAGGGTGTGAGCTAACCTTTCACTGTGGTGATATTTCAATGTGGTGCAGTAAGATAATAAGCAATAGAACAGACACAGTGGTGAACTCGACCAATGCAACCAGCGGGGTGGATCCATCAAGATTGATTGGAACTAGGCCTTGTAACCTTTTCTGGGGACTCATTCTTGGTATCATGTCCTGTTTATACGTTTTGTGACCTCAATGTAGTGTTCCGTTTCTTGAAGGTAAGCTCGTGAACTAACCTCTATTTGGACCAAAACTTGTTGTGTTGCTTAATATTGATAGTGTTTTTGCAGGAAAACGACGACGAAGATGGAGCTTATGATTCTTTTTTGGTATGGGTTAGATGTTTGTATAATGTTGTATGTATTTAATGTAATTCATGGGATAAAACCACTAAAGTGTGGAGGAACGTAGACATGGATGGGTCCATGTACAACTTAGGGGGGTCACCAATCCTCTAGAGATGGTGTTGAACCTCGATTTTCCTAATAAAATTGTTAATTTTTGGCTCAAAAGAATAGACGGAAGTCAGCCTTAAAAACACGGTGAATCAAAACCCAGTCTTTACTTTAGTTCATGAGGCAACTTCAGGTCTTATTCTGCAATTTTTGATTTTGTTTAGGATGCTTACTTTGATTATATATAAGGTGTTTGATTTTGATATAATATATGCTTTCAATAAAGTCGAGAACAATTTGGTATGTTGATTAGAGTTGTTAATTTGATTAAAAATCATTGCTTTTTTCGAAATCAGTTTTCACCGATTCAATACTTGACTCTTTTAACTTTTGAAAACTTTTAATAGTTATATTGATCAATTATATTCATCATTAGTGTTCTAAAACAAATTATTTTTATTAAAAACTCGGTTTACGTCAATATATCACCTGTTATGTGCTACTCATGTTAATTGATTAAAGATGTTTTGTGGTTAGGGTGCATTATGACTTATGAATGACTTAAACCTGTAACTCCTAACTAAGGACTTGCTTGTTTGATCTCTTTGAAGATGCTGAATTATGTTGGGTAATCGGTGACAAAAGTAGTCAAAGATCAAAATTTTGTGACGGTTTTGAAGGGTGTAAACAGGGGAGTCGGAATCAAGTGTCATCGTAATTCAAATAGACTGAAAACCAGAAATATGCAACGTAACTAAGCACAAATGAAGCTGGCGTAAGTGACTTTGTTGACTTTAGAAGGCAGTACGTAGTGTTCAGATTCATGCCACAAAGTTGTTGAGGGACTTTGACGTGCATAATGACTGTTGACTTCTGACACCAACCTGTGGCAACATTTAAGAGTAAATTACAGGAATGGTCTTGTGGCATTATTATTGCATTTTTCTCATTTCTTTCAGAACTCGTATACATGATATCCAGTGTTTTGAACTGGTCCTCTCTCTCTCACACAATAATATATATATATCTAGTTGAAGATTAAAAAAAAAGGTATTTATCCCAATGGCACAAATGTGTTGATAATGTCCCTTTTAAGGAATGAGGATTCAAGTTCCATCGTGAATAGAGATGTAAACGAACTAAGCCGACCGAACGAAGTTTTAGTCATGTTCGTTCATTTAGAATTGAACGTGTTCACGAAAACATAACTGCACGTAAATAATGTTCATGGTTGTTCATTAAGAAATTAAACTTGTTCACGAACACAACCAAATGGTTCACAAAAAGAAACAACACATACTATTTTAAAAATAAAACTTAAATTCTTAGTCATAAAGTAAGACATAATCATCATAAATTAATATAAAGATAAGCACTTGACATAATAACCATATATATGATTACGAACAAACATAATTAAACTAACATAAACGAATGCAAATGAACGAATATGTTATCAAATGTTCACGAATATAAACAATTAAAATCTATAAATGTTATGCTGGTTAAAAGTTAAATATTAGAAAAAATAAAGATTAGCCTTATTAACTAAAATTAAAATTACAAAAATACAAATATTTAATAACTAACACAAACAAGCGTAAACGAGCATACACGAACACCTTAATAAACGTCCACAAACACAAATGAATGAATGTGATTTCTATTTAAGTTTGTCTGTTTAACTAAATGAACGAAATTTATTGTTTATGTCCATTCATTCATTAAACGAAGCAACGAAAACGAACTTCCTGTCAAATGGTTCACGCAGATTTCTCTATACGTTTGGTTCGTTTATAGCTCTAGTCGTGAACTTACGGTGTAGCCCATTGGTACCCCGGGATATCCCCTGGGTAAGATGGGGCCCAAAATGATGACATATTTTGCTAACCTAGATGTTAATTGAATTAATTCAATTACGTTTTAATTCATGAAAAATGTTATTCTCAACTAATTAAGAGGCCAGGACCATGCCTTAATTAAATAAATATTGTAAAGTGGAATTACAACATGATTTGTAAATAACGGGAGAAATTTAATTAATTCACAACTCCATAGACTATTTATTGGCATGTTGGAGATACGTAGGAGATCATTAAAAATTCAGTTCTAATTGAAATGGCTCCAAGCTTCAACGATGAGAGCTCACTGTTCAAATTTGTCGTGAAAGATGGTAACGGTGTCAAAGGCCTGGTAGACTCGGGTCTCACTGAGGTACCAGCTCGATACATCCAACCACCCCACCATCGAATCAACAAGGTCGCCGAGTCGCTTGGAAACTTGACCATTGATCTGTCTGAGCTTGATGGTCCCAAGCATGAGCAAGCGGCCAAGGCCATTGCTCATGCTGCTGAAACCCTCGGGTTCTTCCAAGTGGTGAACCATGGTGTGCCATTGGAGCTCCTTGAGTCACTCAAACTTGCAGCCCACAAGTTTTTCGCTCAACCGCCTGAAAAGAAGGCTGCGTATCTTAAGGGGGTTAGCCCTAGTCCCATGGTCAAGTATGGGACTAGCTTTGTTCCTGAGAAAGAAAAGGCTTTGGAGTGGAAAGACTATGTTAGCATGATATACACAAATGATGCTGATGCTTATGAGTTTTGGCCTAATGAATGCAAGTAAGAATCCAAAACTAGTAATTATATATGTTCATCTTTTCTGTTTTTGTTATAATGCGTACATACGTACTTTATATCTTTTCGTAGGGAAGTGGCCCTCCAGTACATAAAAACATCAAACACGATGGTTAAAAAGCTATTACACGCACTCATCGGGAACCTTGGAGTAAAAGTAGACGACTCAAGACTCGATGAACTTACAGGTTTAAGGATGGTGAACATGAACTTCTATCCAGCTTGTCCAAACCCTGAGCTAACCGTTGGCGTGGGTCGTCACTCAGATATGGGCACTCTAACGGTGCTCCTACAAGATGGCATTGGTGGATTATACGTGAAAAAAGATGAAATGCATGTGTCACAGAAAAATGAAGAGTGGATTGAGATTCCACCCATCCATGGTGCTTTAGTCATCAACATTGGTGATTCACTACAGGCCGGTTAAATTAGAATACTGAACTCCTTACAGTTAAAGTTATGAACTATGTCTAATTACTAGAATTTGTCTAAATTAACTTTGGTTATGTTTTTGCCCGTGTTTTTTATGTTAGATTTTAAGCAATGGGAGGTACAAAAGTGCAGAACACAGAGTGCGAACCACGAGCACCGAGTCAAGGGTGTCTGTTCCGATATTCAACGCCCCATTGCCTGCGGTGAAAATTGGACCATTGCCTGAGCTGGTGGCACGTGATGGGGTGGCTCGATATAGAGAAGTCATATTTCAAGAGTACATGAGCAACTTCTTTGCAAAATCTCACGATGGAAAGAAGTCCCTTGATTTTGCTTCTATTTGATAAGATCGATCAAAATCTCATGAAGCATTTCCATCCATTCATGCTAATTAATGGAGTTTCTTGTTTGTAATAAAAGACTTTGTATCTGCAAGTCGCCATAGACTTTTCATATCGTATTCAGTAGGCTTTCTTGTTGAGAGAATACACCTACTGGGGACAGTGAAACATTTTGTTTTAAAGTGAAAATTATGTTATGGAATGTGAATGTTGTCTGTACATAACGTGATCTTTACACTAAGTTAATGTGTTGTTACATTTTGTAACCTGAATGCTAAATGAGGATATATAAAAAAACAACGAATATAATTGAACTATGTTAGAAGAAAGTGAACCAAATTTGTTTATTACTAAATATGGAATTCGATCTTCTTAATTAGTTACTTGTTATTAGCATCTTTTATAATTACTTACCCTTTATCTGAGCATATATAAAATTAAACTTGAATAAACACAGTGTTACTTTAATAAAATAAAATTACGTAATAAACAAAAATTAATTTCATCTAAACAAATTGCAATATATATTAATGGTGTAGATATTTGGTATATTGGACAGAAAATCAAATTTGACTCGCCAAATGTAATGTAGCTTTAGACGTATAAAAGGACCTTACTAATTTTCTCTTTTGAATGATACTTTACTCAAATTCACTATTTAAATAATATATAAGTCGTTAAAGAAAAATAACAATATATAAATAATACAATATATTCCTGCTCTAATAAAAGTGTAACTAAAAGTGACACATGTCACAATTACATTATTTTCATCAAAATTTTCCCGTTTGTCACTTTTATTAAATAACTACATTAATTACTAATAATTTTAATTAATTTTTTTAGATTAAAAGTAGTTTCTTAATAAATTAAGCAAGAAATCTTTTTATTAATTTTATTTCTAAAGAAATGAATTTTTATACAAATAAATCTTTCTAAAACATCAAAACTTTTTAAATATACGAAAAATTTTAAAATTAATGTTTTTACAAAGGAAATATTTTATAAACCATAAATAATTAAAATTGAGAGTTATAGTAAAAAAAATTTCAAATGTTATTTTTCTAAAATGGTTTATTTTAAAATAAAATGCTTAATTTATTTTTTGAAACAACAAAAAAAATTTTAAAGTTGATATCATTGTTTATTACTTATAGTCATAATTCATTCGTAACTTCAATTGTATATTATTTTAAATTATCATTTTATAATTAATAAAGTTTATCCTATTTAATATTTTATTTATATTCAACCCGTATAATATACGGGTTTACTAAAGTTAATTCTCTATAAAAAAATCATAATAATTCTTAAATCAAATCATAAAAAGAGAATCACAATCAACGATACTATAATATCTAGCATGGTAATTTTTGAAAACTAAAGAAATAAAGAAACAGAAAAATCGAACTCCTAGGTTTCTAAAAATGCGTCTGATTGTCTTAATAAAGCTCATCTTATCTTATCTTATATTATAATATACAAACATCTTTTGTGCCACATGTCATTTTTTAAAACCATCTTTAACCACATGGAATGTTTAGAATCAGTCTACATTATTTCTTAAAATATCTACATATTAATTTAAATAATAAATGAAAATATGTTTCATTCTTTATCTTCAAATCATAAGTAATAACTGATTTTATTTTCAAGTTATCTACAATTTTAACATAAACATGAAATTCAATTCTAAAAACTCAAAGAATTTTATTCCAAATTAATTACTAATCGTGATATTCCGTCAATTAGAGTGTTTTAATATTAGTTGTTCTACTATCAATAAAAACATTTAGTATTTTTTCCTACTTTCACTAAAAACATTAAATAGTTTTAAGTATGTTAACAGTCCATATAAGATTTGTATTTTTTTACGATACCAAATTGTAAAACATAATGAGAGTTTTAGGTCGTCTCATAGACTTTTTCTGTTCAAATCCATGTGGAATGAGGAGGTGTATTTTTTTACGATACCAAATTATAGAGTGGGTGTTTTTTTTGCTTCAAAATGCTACACATGTTGTTAAAAAAGCTACACATATAGGTAATTTATATATTAAAGCATATATAAACCTTATTTATAGCTATATTTTGAGTGGGGGATGCTAAAAATCTATAGGATATATTAAAAAAATATAAACGTTTAGCGCTTCGTGTACGAAAAGCCCGCTATGTTTGCGCTTCGGTTTTAGACCTTGTCGTCTTGGTGCGCTTCTCGCTTTTTAAAATCAAGTTACTAATTGAATAATAAATGTTGCATGTAATGAAGTATTCAACAATTTGTAGAATATTTTCATATAACGATATTAATTTAAGTCTGTAACTTTAACATTTTTTTCCTTATCCACCCATATTTCACACAGATTTATAAGCTAGTAGATAATATTGGTAATTATCTTCTCAGCCACATATATATAACTTAAAAAGAAGTATGTTTGGCTCCAGATCAGAAGGTTGCTTGTTCGATTCACGTCATGTTCAAACCCTGTTAATCCTTTTTATTCTTCAAAATAAGCATTCTTCGCTAAAGTTTAATTCCATTTTAGAATATCTGTTGGTGCCAACGTCGGAGGTCAGATAATGCCTTCTTTGAGTCAAATTTACTCAATGATGTTGTCCAAATTTCAAACGAAAGTATATTCAGAATATCAAACAATCTACAGGGCGCACAATGAAATTGAATAACATGCAAGGCATACTTGACCAATGACCACCACCTTAGTCAAACCTCATACTTAAGGAAACCTCATTTCTTTTACCAATCCGGTGGAAGAAAATGATTGGGAGACTAATATACCAAACCCTACTTTTTCTTTTTTAACAATCTAATCTACGACTAATATAGGTTTATTTAAGGTTTTAAAATAACTTCTTCATATGAACAACACATAAGGTCTCTTAAAAACTCTCTGGGTTTTATCGTACTCGATGAGATTTGTCCTACCAACACGAATGGCTCATGAGTAGTTGTTGTATCATTTTTAAAACTTTACATTCTTATATCTACCAACATTATTCATTGTACCCTGAGAACTCATATATTTATATAAAATTACAGAACTAGAGAAGAAAAAAAGACTTTTTTGTTACCGAAAGAAAGGCTTATTTATTGTACGCACTACTTTCATAGAATAGCATAAACATAAATTGGATTTAATTAATCTAAATTGTGATCAATTGTTAATTTTAAGTCATACCAATTAGGATAGAGTTATAGTAAAAATGATATTTAATTTAAAAAAACTAATAGGTATTGTTGGCTCGACACATGTTCTTTTATTGTTTTAAAGAGGGGGACGTTTTTGTCATTGTGTCAAATACATCAGCTCATTGTGTCTTATACGTTCATTGTGTCATATATTTTACATCATTTGTTATATGTATTCATCATTGTGTTTTACGTTTGAGATCATTTTATGTTATTTTTGTTATTGTTTTTATATATAAACTTGTTATCTATTATTATGTTATACAATTAAAAGTGCACACTGATATACTTTCACCAATGTATTATTCAAAACTTATAGTGTTGAAGATAACACAATATGTTACTTTTGTCATATTTTTTAATAGATTATATAAAACTTGTTATTATCTATCATTATGTTTTAAAATTATAAGTATACATTAATGTTATTTCACCAATGTATTTCTCAAAATTCATGGTGCTCAAAATAATACAATGACGATCAAAAAATACAATGAGATATTGTGTTATTTTGTAATTGTTTTTAATATATTAGATTCATTAGTTGTTAATTTATTATTATATTTTACATATTAGAGATACACAACAATATTATTTCACTGTTATATCTTTTAAAATTCATTATTTTAGAAAAATACAATAGTATTAAAAAACAAAATAACTAACAAAAATACACAATGAACTGCACTAAAGACAAAATGACGAGATATGAGCCTAAAACGTAAATTTTTTTATCTTTTTATATAACAATACTGTACTCTTTTTAAAGATAAAAAAACACTCGTTTCTATGATGTACTTTTTATAAAAAAATTAAATTTCATATATAAAAGTCATGAACGAAAAAAAATAGGGAAACTTGCAAAAATCAATAAAAGTGGCTATTACTAAAATACTTATCTAACAAACTTTTTCCTACAATTTAATTTTAACCATTAATTAAATAGATTGATAGTTAAAATTACTTCTTACATTTTTTAGCTCTAGAACTCTTTATATTTGAATATTTCCCTACTAATAATTGAACCAATAAAAGTTCACTTTTGCTGCCAAGAACAGTCACACTCACATGATTTCCATTCAGTTTTACTCACAATAATAACCATAGGCAAAATTGAGAATCCTAGTTTTTTATGAGCAAAATCAAGTGGAAATCCATGAAGATTATGCAAGCATACAATGGCGTACCCAGGAAAACTTTTCATGGGGGGCAAAAATAAAACGGATGCATAACTTTAAGAGGGCACTCGTGATTTTCACATGCATATAACATTAAAAAAATTTACAGGGGTGACTACCCCCACTCTTTTGTACCTAGGTCCTCCCCGGCAGGTAAATAATTACCCTTAAGAATAAAAGTGAAGTTGGAAGTAACATTGTTATTAGCATGAATTCTTATCGATAAGTCACTATGTCATTGTATTTGGTTTAACATTCTAACTTGTCCAAAATTTATATTGAATGAGAGTAAAGTTGGTAATTATAAGGGAAACAATTTAAATTAAGTGAAATTTTGTTATTGTTGCGACCGACGAAAGATATACGTGTGACACCCTATGATGTGTGTGTATATAGGTATGTATATGCATATTTATATGGAGCGAGAGGGAGGTTCTTCACTTCTCTATGTAGATTTACAATATTTATGCTTCCTTTTGTCTTTTTATTTTGTTGTATAATTTGGTAAAAGTATTCGAAATTCAGAAAGATAACAGACATATACATGTGTTTAGATGATGATGTTAACTTTTTTAAAGAGTCTTAATAGTTGAATTAATTTATCCAATTCCTTGACTAATTTGTAAATAAGGGATGATTATTTCAAACACATTTCGTTATCAATAATCAATTGTTAGTTTGAGTAGAGAAAATGTTTTTAATAAGAAACTTATTATTTAAGTAAATAAAAATGTTTTAAAAATAGTTATAGAAAATATCAAACAAAACCTTTCTTTTACCAAGTCAAGTATATTAAGAGTAACAGTGTCGGGTTTTTTCTTGAAAACTAGGTTATATTAATTATTAGAATAAATTATAAATTATACTTTTCGTCCTTTAGCTATATAACAAATTTTTAAACTAAGGAAATTACAGTAAACATCCTTTACGTTTAAAAAAACTTGCACGTTTCGTCCTTTACTCTAACAGACGTTAATTTTGTCTGTTAAATCAGGTCATATGCCTTGCACATGAAGAAAATTTAATCATTTTAATCCATATGAATATTAAAACAATAAAATAAAACTAAACCCACGTCATCATCATCTTCACCATCCACCATCCACCACCACCACCCTCACCCCCATCATCTCCACCACCCCCTTCATAATCATCTACCACAGCCCCTACCACCGCCCCCACTCCATCATCATCATCTTCATCTTCATCTTCTCATTATCATCATCATCTTCATCGTATCATCCACCCTCAAATTATGATTTGAAACTCAAAATCAATTACACACATTCAAAAACCACCACCATCTTAACATTCAAAAACCCTTCACCACCATCGTCACCCCCATCAAACCCCAACCCACAACCACCCGACCACAACCACCATCCGTCCACCGCCACCACCCGCCCACCGCCACCATCCACCCAACCCCCACCTTAACTCTCTCTCTCTCTCTCTTTATCTATTTCACTATCTCTCTTTCTATATATATATATATATATATATATATATATATATATATATATATATATATATATATATATATATGTGTGTGTGTGTGTGTGTGTGTGTGTGTGTGTGTGTGTGTGTGTACATACACACAAAAACAACCAGCCAAGATCTTTAACTCCGTAAATTTTTGCTTCAAAACAATATCTTGAATCTTAAAGTTTTTGGTTTTTTTGATAGATTTGCACATATTAAGAGAAAGAGAGAGTAGAGAGAGAGATGTGTAAGGTTGGTTATAGACCTCCTAAAGAACATATACCTTAAAAGGTGGCAGTCGCGGATGGTGGCGGTGGGCGGGTGGCGGCAATGGGCGTGGTGGCGGTGGCGATGGGCAGATGGTGGTGATACTTTCTGTGTGAACATAGAGAGAAAGAGAGGGTAGAGAGAGAAAAATGTGTGTAGTGGGGTGGAGTGGGGTGAGTTTTAAGAAGTAAGGGTAAAAAGACCAAACTATCCTCATATGCAAGAAACGTGATCTGACTTAACGACCAAATTTAACGTCCGTTAGAGGAAAGGATGAAACATGCAAGCTTTTTTAAACATAAAGGATGTTTAAAAATAATGGACTTTTGTGTTTTTTACACTTTACCCCCTTCCACTTATGCCCATTATCTTTTCTCTCTATTTACTTTCCTTTTCTCTTCTTTTAAATAAAATTCGGGGTGTTACAGGAATCAAGTATTATATATAAATGATGTAAACATATATAATGTTGAAATGTTTTATTCCTTTATTGTGCTATTTTTGTCTAAAACAAAAAGATATAGGTTTCAAAGTTATTAATGAAAATTTTCAAAAAACACTTACTTACCTATTTAAGAGGATTCTTACTGGATAAAAAAAATAAGCGTAATAAATTGACAGTTACATATTTTAAAGATTTAGGAATGTAACATTTCTCTTCGATTTGAATTTGAATATTTAAATTTACATGGTGTAAATTTAAATAAGAAAACAAACTTAAATAGCTAGAAATCTAGAACTTAATAAAATAAAAAATTTATAAAGTAAAAAAACTAAATTCAAACACAAGAAGTTTTTACAAAACACAATGAAAACACAAAACAAAGACATAATTCAAAATAAACAATTTCAGATTCAACATCACTCTCACGCACACTTTGTTCGTTTAAGATAAAAAAAACAACTTCTGTAACTTAAGAATAAAAAATAATGAACTCTATTATTAAGTCTCATGAACTATTATAAAATTCAAAATTTCTCAAACTTGCATAAAAGTTTATGAATAAAATTTGAAAATCACTAACAAAGATCAGACCATTTTAATTACCATTATCAAACTCAAGATCATCATCATCTTCATTACTGGTAGGAGCTCCCATCACACTTGGCCAATTCCTTTTTAATTTCACCTCTATGCTGTTAGTGAGGCACCTAAAGATTGATAAATAGACATTTAGATTAATAAGAACCCCATAGAAAGTGTTTTAAAAATTACAAATTTATAAAATTTTAGGATGTCACAGTCTAGTATTTATGGAATAGAAAAACGCGAGAGAGAACGGATGAAGAAAATCGATGAAGGGAAACACGGTGAAGGCGATGATGTTTGATGATAGGGTTTTTTTTAGACGGTTAGGGTAATGTGTTTGGATCCGGGTTGAATATGAAAATGAAGTGGGTTTTAAGATCCGTGTGAAAATGAAGGTAAATGATAAAAATTTAGGTGGGAAATTGAAGAGTAAAAGAGCTAAGAGACTGCCACATCAGCAAAGTTATTTTTATTTATTAGAACTAAGATATATAATTTTTTTAATCCAGATCCAAATTGTTGACAAACACATACACACAATGGCCGTCTTCTTGTTAATTAATATTATATATAGTATTAATATATATTAGAGAATAATTAGAATACAAAATTGACTACAATATATCTTGTTTATATAAAATTAGATAATAATCAGAATAGCAAATGAACCCCGGCCTGCTATTGAAAGAGAGGTTTGTTTGTTCATATTCATGCACTTAACTAAATTAGAAACTCTCCACCAACTCATAAATCATAGTAAGACAATAAAATAAAACAAACAAGATTAATATAATTAAATTTCAAACGGTACAAACATTTATGTATGTCAAACCAACAAACAAACCTATCAAATTATCATCTCACTGGTAAAGCAATGTCTAAACAATCTTACCTGTATTGATAGAGAGACTGCTTCGATAAGATAATAATAATAATATATATCATATGATGTGAGATAATTAAAAGTCTAAGTTCTTTCAAATTGCCATATTTTTTAATCCGGAAACAAAATGTTGACAAAGTCGATCACTTATTGTCAATAAAAAGATGTGGTCTCTCCTGACCATCTCCTAACAATCTATATATGTGCATGTTTGAGATGCTAATTAGGAAAAACACCAAATAATTAAAGAAATAAAAAACCACATTTGCAGAGGTGTGAAATTAAATAATGGCTCCGAGTTTCACTGATGATAACTCACTGTTCAACTTTGTTGTGAAAGATGGCCATGGTGTCAAAGGTCTGGTGGACTTGGGCCTTACCAAGGTACCGGGTCGATACATCCAGCCACCGCACCACCGCATCAACAAGCAACAGGTTGCTGGTTCACTTGAAAACGTGACCATTGATCTGTCTGAGCTTGATGGTCCCAACCATGAACAAGTGGTCAAGTCCATTGTCCATGCATGTGAAACTTTAGGCTTCTTCCAGGTGGTTAACCATGGTGTGCCATTGGAACTACTGGACTCGCTTAAAGTTACAGCCCACCAGTTTTTCGGACAACCAGCCGAAAAGAAGGCTGTGTATCTCAAGGGGGTTAGCCCTACTCCCTTGGTCAAGTATGGTACTAGCTTTGTTCCGGAGAATGAGAAGGCTTTGGAGTGGAAAGACTATGTTAGCATGATATATACCAATGATGCTGATGCTCGTGAGTTTTGGCCTGATGACTGCAAGTAAGAATCCTAAAGTAGTAGCTAGTTTAGTTGTAATTAACTGTATGTTTGGGGTTTAATTAAGACGTCATCTAATATGTATAACTATAATTTAATTAATATTTGTATTTTCTTTTGTAGGGAGGTTTTGCTGGAGTACATCAAGACTTCGTCGGACATGGTGCAAAAGCTACTACATGCACTCATTGGGAACCTTGGGGTAAAAATAGACGACTCAAGACTTGATGAACTTTCAGGTTTTAATCTGGTCAACATGAACTTCTACCCGGCATGTCCAGACCCCGACCTAACCGTGGGCGTGGGGAGGCACTCAGATGCCGGCATGCTAACGGTGCTTCTACAAGACGGCATCGGTGGATTATACGTGAAAAAAGGTGAAAATGCATCACCCGAAAATGAAGTGTGGATTGAGATCCCACCCATGCATGGTGCTTTGGTCATTAACGTTGGTGATTCACTACAGGTTAACTATATTTCATATATGCTATATATATATATATATATATATATGAAGTTAGTAATTGTATATAACACCTCACAAATCACAAATATTATTATGTTATGTCCGAAGTCGGTATCTTGGTGTGTTTTTTTTTTTTTTTAATTTTTTTAATATGTTAGATATTAAGCAATGGGAGGTACAAGAGTGCAGAACACAGGGTGCGAACCACGGACATCGAATCAAGAGTGTCGGTCCCGATATTCAACGCACCACTGCCCACAGCAAAAATCGCACCATTTCCTGAACTGGTGGCTCGAGACGGGGTGGCTCGATATAAACAAGTGATGTATGAAGAGTACCTGAAAAGCTACTTTGAGAAATCTCTTGACGGAAAGAAGTCCCTTGATTTTGCATCCACATGATTCAATAATTTTACCGTCTAGCTCATGACAAATTCCTCATGCATAGAGATTTTTCTTCCATTTAATATTTTAATATATGCTCGTTAATGTATGCATGTAATATCGTTATAATTGTGTGTAAAAAAAGACCGACAGATATAATAAGATGAAAGCAGTTCAGTTGGTTAAACGTACAATTAAATTATATATGTTCAATGTTCAATTAATGATGAACCTGCAGTGTCCCGAATTCTCCTCTCTATCTCTCTCATCTCATTTCCGACAAAACAAAAGACCGACCAACAACCAACAACCAACAACCTCGATCGATCTTCTTATGTCCATTTCATCTCATTAATTTTATATATGATTCAATCCTACGTACCAACCAACGTATCCAGTTTCCGAACCTAATATTGTTTGCCGGAGATCCATCGTAACTTCTGCACATTAGGAAATTGAATTCACAAGATGACTCAAGAGGTCCATAATGAAATGCCAACAGGCCAGTTTCTTTTTGCTTATTTTTTTGTTATCGATTGTTTTGAATGCTAGCTAGCTAGATATAATAGTCATCTATATATCTATCTTTCAACAATATTTTAACATCTATTTTCATTCAGAAAATAACAAGCACAAGATGGTTGCCCAAGAGGTGCTTAAACACGGGAATTCAGAAATCGTTGCCGAGGTCTACACTTTTCGGGACCTGGCTCACGCTACCGAAAACTTCAACCCTGCTTTGCTTGTGGGCAAAGGCGGGTTCGGGAGGGTCTATAAGGGCCATCTCGGAGACAAAAACCAAGTAAGACGCCAAGCATCTCGATCATGCGCACTAAAATGCTAGATTAATTACATAATTTTTGATTTCACGTAGCGACCTGATCGTGTGCAGGTTGTGGCGGTCAAGCAACTCGACATGGTCGGAGTGCAGGGTGGAAACCGTGAATTTTTAGCCGAGGTTCTAACACTTGGTCGTATTCACCACCCGAACCTTGTCAACCTTATCGGATATTGTGTGAATGGGCATCAAAGGTTATTGGTCTATGAATACATGACTAACGGTTCATTAGAAGAACACCTGTTTGGTAATGTGATATTCAGCTAGCTAGAATATAGATATACAATAGTTATCATATCATTTGACCATGAATTCCTTTTCGCTTTATTCTTCTAAAGATTTGAATGAGAAGAAGACGCCGCTCGATTGGCATACAAGGATGACAATAGCTAAAGGAGTAGCAAAAGGTCTTGAATACCTGCACAACATGGCCAAACCCCCAATCATTTATCAAGATCTAAGGTCGCTAAACGTGTTACTTGATGATGATATGAATCCTAAGCTCTCGGACTTTGGCCCAACTAAGTTTGGCCGAAAAAAGGGAGGTGATCATATCTCAACTAGAGTGACAGGGGCTTACGGCTATTCTTCCCCAGAATATGCAATGTTTGAAGAATTAACAATGAAATCAGATGTTTATAGCTTTGGGGTTGTACTCCTGGAGTTAATCTCGGGAAGAAGAGTGATCGATGACACAAAACCTGCCCAAGAGCAAAACCTAATTACATGGGTAAGTTAAAGACAAAAATCCTATGAAAAAGACACCAACGAAATTGGACCCATGTTCACATCTTTTATATTTTCCTGGTTAAAATAAATACCGAAATATGACTGGTACGGTACTCCTGATTGTAGGCAAAACCTTTGTTTAAAGAACATAGTAAGATTCCGATGGTGGCTGATCCACTGCTAAAAGGTGATTACCCGATAAAGTGTTTACATCAAGCAGTCGCGATTGCATCAATGTGTCTACAAGAAGAACCAAGCACGAGGCCATACACTAGCGATGTCGTTGCGGCTCTTGAGTACCTAGCTACGGTTCAAGATGACCAGGAACCAAGTAACGTTGATGAATGAATAGTCATCGAGAGTTGAACAAACCATGAAGAAAATAAATGTACAACTTTTGGTGCATAAAATACACTTTATTACTTTAGTTTAGAATAGTTTAACTTAAAGAAGAATATACCTTTTTGTTCCAGTTACGACAAATGCTGAATATTTGCAAACACAGATTTGAAACCAAAGCCAAGTGTATATTATGTCGCATACCATGAATGCATTGTTGAGTTGTACAGTGTCACTTGTGTCATCTCTTTCTAAATTTCGATTAAACCTCAAATTGGTTAACGTCATCTTTAAGGTTTCGGTAATTGAAGCTAGGAATCTTGCTCAACCTATCGTGGCGGCACTCAGCAACATCTACCATGGTGCACATCCTAGGCAAAAACCTACCACTACCACCACCCTTTCTCTTCCCCCTCCGCCATTTAATGGTTAGAAATCCAAAAGTAGGCCAAAAGTTCGAACCACCACCATCACCACGATACCTCTTGTCAGGATTTATAGAGTTTTTGATCGAACACTTGTTGTGATCACTGTCTCTATCACCATTGCCACACTCGAGTCTTCTAAAATACTCTATCTCCTTCATCACAAGGTTTCCTACCGTACCACGTGCCCCTATCTCAATTGGAACGGGATCGCTACCGGCACCAGCCATTGCCATCTTTTTTGGCAAGATGGTGGTGGTGTTCATGGTGGTTTTGTAGGTGTGGGAAAAGGTTGCTTTTGTTGTAATGCACTTGTTTTGCTTTGTACATGAGATGCAATATATCCCCTTTCTATTAAAGTGATAAAGTGATAAAGTGAATAATGAGATGGTTTTTCTTTTGGCATAATTTATGCTTTCTGTATGGAGATGTTATGATTACACCCATGCCTATGCAGTTTTATTTTTCCTTCAACATGTTATATAAATAAGCTCTTTTTTTAATATTAACTAAGCCAAGAAACAACAAAAGTTGATAATAACTTGCTCTAAGAGAGGAGGCAAATAGAGAATAATTTGAACAAATTGCCTATATATCATTATTCTTAATAGAAGGCATAATTGTAAATATTAATATTACAAAAGTCAAATGAGATTTTTAGAAGGGTAATTAGGTTTTACAAAAAGAGGTAATAATGTCGTGTTCTTATTAAAAATAACTAATCATGAAACTGCTTTAATCATGACAATCAATTCTTTCCCATACCTTTTCTCATGTTTTACTAATTACTTACTGGGAAAGTAAATTGACTAACTATTTTCTTCATTCTATAATAGTCCAACAAATATTCTTACATACATTGTCAAACTCCAATCAAAACCTGCGTATAAAAGATAAAAATAAAAACTGAAGAGTAGGCACAGGTGTGTGTGTGTGTGTGTGTGTCATGGATGTCTTTGTTGTCTGTCAATGACAAGTGACCATAATGTAAACATCCAGTACAATAGATGATGCATGAGGTAAAATTATGTTTAGGCAATACACCTTTGAAGGTGTATATTAACAACATAATCACATTTGCAGTATAACCCTCAAAATTGCAATGTACCTCTTTAATATTCTATTCTCTATAATCTTAAGCCTTGCAGCCACGGGTTCTGTTTGCATATCTCATCTTTATAAGGGCATTCCTTATATCTATAGTTTCTCTATTATAAGCTTCTGTAATGTTTTTTTTTTAATTTATGACTTGTATTTGTATTACAACTTACAAGGTTAAGGTACATGAGGGAAATGACACGAATACCTTATGGTGGGATGAGATGCAAGAGCTTGTTGTAAAGCAACATTAACTCGAGCTCCAGTCATAAATATCGAATCATACAGTTGGCAAACGAATCTTGACAGCTCATCTTCGTCATCATCCCAAACTAGCATCCCTTTATCTGTACCTTTATCAGTCTCACTGTCTTCCCAATCGCTTGCTGGGCTGATGGGTTCGGTATATTCATCGTCTCCTTCGTCTACCCCAATTTCAAACTTCCCGTTTTCCAAATCGTTATATTCAGCTGACCCGTTAAATGTGGTCAACTGCATTTCTTGGGGTTCTGATGATGGACATATGACGGCTTTAGCACCAGAGTCTAGGAATGCCTTTATTAGAGCCGGTGAAGGACCATATAGACATGTGCATATTATTATCCTATCCCTCCAAGCACCAACCTGGAAAATTTCCAAAAATGAAGTGAATAAAGTCAAGTCAACTGAGTCAAATGGGAAACTAAATTATAAAACTCAAGTATGATTATCTAAAAACATACCATCCAGCGCACATCTTCAGGAGTTAAGTGCATAGAAGGGACGGTCCTGCGGAACATGTAGGCCCCAATTTCTTGGTCATCCTCCATTACCTTCATAAGACACAAAACAGCATTGAATCATTTTGATATAAAATAATCAAACGAGATGAACAAACCACAAGCGGCATAAGCATACTTGGGTTTGCCGTCCTATATAACGATGTACAACACCGCCTATCTGAAAATAAGGCCGACAGGCAACCAAATCAGAAACGCTAGAAATGTTGGTAATTGCTGATGTGTACTTTCTACGTCGGCCTTTTAACATTGATAGCAGACTATATTTGACATTCTGTATAAACTTCTCTGCCAATTCTCCTGGTTCTGCCACTACAAATACATCGTTTTGCCAACTACAACAATGATAACACAGCAAGTTAGATGAAAGGTGAGATGGTCATTTCAGTGCATGAGATTGGAATGACAGAACCAACCCTTCAAAAACAATATTTAAAATAAGCACTGCAAAATAATTCTTAAGATGTGACAAACACTTTAAGAGATTTAGATTGGGTCGAGCTAGGTTGACCAGAAACGCTTTTTACCTAGTTTCAACTGTTAATTAATGTGTTATAGGGTCCATATTTTTTGAATAATAATCTAAACTTCTTAATGAAACGAGTTAAGAGGTGGCAAGCATTGAAATAGGTTAGGGGAAACTTTCAACCCGTTTGATTCATTTGATGTGTTTTCTTTCAACTTTTAAGCTTCATTTTTAGAGTTCACCCATTCGACCATTAGAGATAAGACATATTCCAAATCAAGCCATTTACAAGTAAGACGATTGAAATTGCAACTTTTAGTATTTCTAAAAGGAAAACCTTTTTATGCAAACTATTCAGAATAACATGGCTTTTTTAAAACTTACAGCTAATAGTTTTCCTCAAATAAGGAGGGAAATAAAAAAATTAAGTAAATGACCTTAAAATTGAACCAGTCATATCGTTTTGGAGAGACAAGTGTACCACTCCAACTTGTGGTGAATTCTGTAGCTTTTCATGTAATAATCGAACAGGAGCTGACAGCTGTCTGGGTATAGTTGGTGATTGCGGAGGGGAAGAAGTTCTTGCGGAATGTAATCCATCAAGGCTTAAATGTGGTACTGATTCAATTCTGCTAGCCCTATGAATTCCAAGATCAGGACTGTAAAGAAGTGGGCTTGATGGGAAGCTTCCGGTGAATAATGGTGATGTGAAGGGTGTTGGGAAAGATGTCCCTGGGTCGGACTTATTATTAAGTGTACTTGATGCAGCATTCAGAAGTGATAATCTTATATTGTGATCAGAACAGAATGTTTGAAGTGAACGAGCATGGTTATAAACTCTTCCAGAATCTGGATTGTGAGAAGCTTCCACTAGTAGAACATTACGTCTCCATCCTAGAGATGGATCGTTTTCACCTGTAAATTTAATACGAAATGTAGGAACTAGAGGTCAAAAACATGATGCGCTGAGACGGTGCAAGTATAATCAGTAATCACCATCAATGAGGCATTGACTGATATGCAGGAATGAAAGGTGCAATGGAATGGGTAGTTTAAAGAAATGAGAGAAAATATTCTTTAAATTTCTGAAAATAACTACAAATATATTCTCTGTACTGATCTTATTTAACACTTTTTTTAACTTCAAATTTGCTTAACTTTATTTTCCAAAATATGAAGTTTGTATTTTTTGATACAATTATGTCATGAATAAAAGTAGAATTTTAATATATAAACTAATACTTAATAAAATAAAATATATAAAAAGGATAATATGATCTTTCTCTGAACATGGCATGTTTGATGATAATTGATAAGTGAAAGGGAAAACGAGAAAAAAAAGTAAAATAGATCAAATATAGAAAAAATACTCCATGGCTCTTTCCATTCCTACATGCCAACCATTCAACCAAACATGATTATGAAATGCAAAGGATCATTCCTTTGCTCACCCATTGCCTTATCTTTTGTCATTCCTTTCCACAAACGAAACACTCAAACAGACCCTCAATTTAGAAATTGTACCAGTATTGGGTCCCTTTGCCTTGAAAAACTGCTGAGAGTTGAGATTATCTGGTAGCTTTTCATCACTATGGTTCAGCAGCAATCTCTCACAAACCTTTTTAAATGCATGAGAATTATTCTTGATATACTCATCTGTCGCTGCCTCTAACTTCAGCCAAACTGTGGGATCCGTCTCATCCAACTCCATATCACACCGTTCATCAACTGCAAAAGATTAAATAAAGAAAAAACTCAATTTTTAAGAAACCGCATAAATCAACTAATTGTGATATCAGGAATTAAAATATTATTATAACACCTGGATTGAACCGAAAATAGTGTATTTCAGGAATCATAGGTAACAATGTGCTCAATGCTTCCTCAACCCGTTCAACTGAGCATGCACTCTCAATCAACACTTGCCCAGTATCCAAATAACGCCATCCACCTTTACGAGCCTAGATTCAAAATTGAGTACTATTTAAGACTTCATATATTTGTATAACTAAGGGAATTCAGGTGCAATTTACCTTTGTTGGAACAGAACAACAACCAACTGAAACCAAAGTGTCAATTTTTGCATCTGGCCATAAAAGCTGAGCTTCCCGTATTGCAAATATAGTAGGGTTATTTGCAACAATAGCACCATCTTGCCAGCGAAGAAGACCTGCATAAATATCATAAGGGTTTAATTACCAAAAAAACTTTATATCATGCCACAAATAACTATATCACACCATCAGAGTAATCATCAAGATAATATGGAGCTGCAGATGATGCTCTTATAGCTTGCCACAAGTCATGTCTACAACTTCCCATATAAGCACTCCTTTTATATCCAACTTGAGCACCAGTAGTTGCTGTTCCTTGTCCATTTGTAGAAATATTTTCTGACATCATCAAAGGGACTTCTTGTGTGCCAGCTGGATACTATAATAAGAACACTTAATTGTCTTACATTAAGAAGCAAATGTAAATGTCATAATAATTAGGGAAAACACAAACCTGATAATTCCGAAATATAAATGGCTGTGCTGGTGCCACATTAACTAATGTTGATACAACGAAAACTTTGGGAATCTGTTTTACTGATGAATCTATTAACAAATCTCCATCCTCATCAGCACACATCTCCTTTAACAACCTCTCAAACTGATCGGCACTGTGCTGGACAAAGTTAAAGCTGGTGGTTTCAGGGTTTATTTTTCTTGAAACATTATTAATTGTAAAGAAAATAAATTAAATGGCTTTTGTCAAATTCAAAAATAATTTGAAAGAGAAAATCACATACTTTAGACCCATGTACAACAACTCTAAAACTTTGTGATGAGCTCTTGTAAAGTTGATCCAACTTTTCTCGCCAAGTTGCCGCTTCATTATCCTTGGGAACAGGTTCAGCAAAAACAAGTTTTCCTGTAGAATCATAAAGCAAAATATAACACCAATACCCTTTAAAACATTTTTTGAGATGATTTCTGTAGATACACCTTATTAGAATTACCAAGATTTTTGTATATATCTTCACATTGTTCCAAAGACATTAGCTTTATTCCAAGAGCAACTGCCAGCATGCCACCAGTTGATGTCCCGCATATTAGGTCAAACATCTCATGTATCTGTTTCCCGGTACCATTTTCAATTTCCTTAAGAATCCTAACAGTGGCAAGACCTTTCATCCCACCACCATCCATTGCAAGTATCCTTAATCCTTGCTTTGGGACCTGCCTTCCTTTGATAGCACGTCTTAGATTCTCATTCTCCCCTATATTAGAACATAGAATGACCCACATTTAACAGATTTATAAAACTCTAATTTTTTTTTATTTTAGAAAATTATTATCTGACAAACCAACCAAGAATTGCCAGAGCGCGAGCTGCAGCTTTGCTCACGCGTTGCTCAAATGAAACTGTAAGCCTCAAAAGAAGATCTCTTAAACTTTCAGAAGCAACAAGGACCCGCCGATTCTCCAGACAAAAAGCTAAATTTCCAACAGCTATTAAAGCTAACCTTTGTACCTAATAATAATTGTAATGATTTTGTCACATCCTCGCTAAGAACTTTTTGGAATCCCTATTAGAGATAACATTAACTGAAACCTATCAGGCATACCTCTGGATCTTTATGTGCACATAATACTTTTAATGATTTCATCACATCCTTGGTAAGCATTTTTTGGGCCACTGTATCAGAGACAAAACCCAACTTGCCCACAACTTGCAAAACCGATTTTAGTTCTTGAGGGCCAACAGATGTAAGTACTCTTTTAATGGGTTGCATGATATCACATTTCATCAACTGAAGTGCCACAGATACATCTGAAGCGAGGGATGTAAGTGCAGAGCAAGCCTCAACAACCTTCAATGTAAAAATTTTAATATATAACTATTTGGAACAAGAATTTAACGAGACACAAACAAACAAAAAATCATAAGCATAATTTACCACATGTTGGTCTTCACTGCTTATCATGCTTATGAGCTGTCTGACAGCGTTTTCATCTTTACCAATAACTACACGATTTCCTTCATCCTGCATCATCTTCGCTAAAGCAGATGCCAGCAAAGGATGGTGACATGAAGAGAATCGAAATATAAGAGAGAAAAATGCACTCAGTTTGTGCCTTGATGCAACAAAGTAAGAACTATTTTCCATCTGTAATCTCAGAAAAGTAAGTTACTTCTCAGAGTTGTTAAAAATTGAATAAAATATGTGAAAAATATTATCATCAATAAGTACCTCAATCTGAACATTCACTGATCTAAGATAATCATCTGCCACAATGCGAATATTTGCAAGAGAAAGGTGGCGAAGTTGATGCAAAGGCAAAATGTCAGGAAGAAATTCAAGCGGATTACCAAATAGCCTAAGAATACGTAATTCAGCCATGGCCCTGCATGAAAGATCAGACGAAATAGTACTTTTTAAATGAAATTAGGTATGGCCCTCATTATAAGTTGATAACAACAAAGGAAAACAAGTTACAATTCAGGTAAAGAGTGGGTGACCTGAAATCAAGAAGAGGGCGGACTAGCTTATTATGTTCAAGTGATAATTCCACAAGTCCAACACACTGCCTCAGTTCAACTGTGTACTCAAACAAGAAACAGTGTCAAGCTGTAAACTGTTCTGAACATAAATATACGGCATCTTCTCAAAAATCTAAAGAAGTATAGCATTTCATGGTTGGAAAACAATAAAACTGTAAGAAGGAAAACACGAGCTCCAACCTTACCTGGCACTGACACCAGCATATTGTAGTCAACTGTGAGCACTTTCAGGTTTTTCAGAGCGCCAAGCTCAGGTGGCAAAACTGTTAGCTTGTTGTTATCAAGGAACAATTTTTCAAGAAGCGGCAGTTTGGTCAACTCCACTGGCAGCATCTGTAGATTAGATCAATGATTTAGAAAATTACAAGAAAGTTGCGCACGACTCGCTTTAAAAACAGCACCATTAAGTTTAACCTCTGACCAGATACAAATTTCATGTCTTTCGTATATAGATCCTTTTAACAGCCATGTATGCCACTCTAACTATGTCTAGAGCTTTTACTATTAAAAGCTAGGTCTAAACTCAACCATCTACACAGTTCTAATACGTTTTATACAAATCATTTTTCGGTAGTGTGGACCCTTTTGCTGCAATGAATATGTGTAGCATAATGAGTCCAATCAGTATTGCAATAGCTATCTCTAAGTTTTGTTTGGCACAACAACATTTAGAAAAACCTACTTCTTTTAGAAATTTGAAAGAAAAAGAGAGAACTTACTAACAACCCACAGTTGCAGAGACTGACAACAGTGACATTAGTCCAATGATCACCACAAGACTCCACCCGCGGACCTTCAGCGTGACCCGGTCCCGACTCTGCAGCAAAATCCGACTTCAAGAGCTTAGCAAGCACGCCCATCCCGTCGTTCTGCTGACCCGATCCCCCTACTCGTGACATCGCCAGCGCCCTAAGTGGTTCCCTCTGCTTCACAACCTTCATCTCCACAGCCACCACATTTCCACCCCCATTCCTTTCCTCCGACACATCAACCTCCTCACCAGGTCTAACATGACTCGAATCATCACACTGCAGCAACCGGATCACAACCGTGTCTTGCGGCAATGGCAACGCCACCATAACCTGAGACTGAAGCCTCAAAGTAACCTGATCTTCGTCGTCTCCGGCGTTCCATTCCAGATCGATCCGAAGCCCTAGTTCTGGATTGTTGTTATTGTTGTCTTGCGATGCCGACGATGATCCCGATGACGACTGTGGTGGCGGTGAAGATGAACGTGTCTGATCATCTAGTGCCTCCTCTGAGCCATAATACAGAGATAAATGAAACACATCAGATGGCCGCTTCCACCCTAATCCCCACGACATTATGAGTTAGGGTTCTTCCGACTTCATCTAAAAGCAACTATCGGTCAAATTACCGATTGTTCAACCAATTTCAAGTTCCTCGACATAACAATTAAAAAAAATTAGGGTTTAAGCAAGGTATTGTTGCAATGTATGATTCTGATTAAAACAAAATTATGGGGGAAATGAGAGGGATCAAAGGAGCAGATGAATGAGCGGTTGCAGACACATAATAAACGCGTATATACAGTAATTGGTATATATAAGTGCATATAATACGCATTCATGGATCTGGAGAATTCTTCATATTTGTAAGAAAAAAAATGAGGTTTTTAATCTTGCGGTTGTTTGAAGGAAGAAGACGGACGATACGACGACGTCGCATAAGATTGCCTACCGACTTCGACTTCTAATTTCCTTTCAAGACTTTTATTATTGAAAACAAAAATCCAAAGACTTAATTAGAAGCCATAAGAATCAAAGTAAACAAAATGGTTATGTTTAAAATTCACGTAACCCTTTAATTCGTTTATTGTTTCTAAGAGTGAGACTAACAATATTGACGGTTTAACCCTTAATAAAGATGTTATTATGTTAAAAGATGACGTTGGTTATATATATCTTTTATTTCTTCCAAACTTTATAGTAAGTGATAATTTTTTGTTTGTGTAGAACAATAGAGTGTGAAACCAAAGAATACAAATTAAAAAACTAAACAAAAATCAAACCGCTAGTAATAGTTTGGTTTGACTTGAATTTTAATTTTCAATGGTTTGTGTTTATTACAATGCTCAAAACCATTTGCTTATGTTTGACACGTGTTTTAACCTAAACATCATCAAAACCAGACTACGAACATCACTAACAACATGTATCATGCATGATATTCATGTTGGGTCTAAAAATGGATTGATTTGTTAGATGGAAATTTTTAATAGGATATAAAAAAAGGGGGGATAAAGTTCAACCTGTAACTATCAATGTTGATAATATTTCAAGAATAACCATAAAAATTTCATGTTTCACGTGCAATCATTCAAATCACAATTCCAACACATGTAAATAGAGAAGTGGCTCCGATGTGAAGAGCTGGTGTTTACAAGTTTAGTATGGTTTGGTAACTTAATGGTCTGCTATTGTTAAAGACAATTTTATTCAAGTTTTTAGCTTTTGACTTTACGATCAAAACATATGTATAATGATGTAGTGTTTTGATAATGTATGAAACTTGCCTATTATGACACTTGGTAGCATAGTTAATACATGTTATTGCTTTTTAGTTGCATGCAATGGAAGTATGAATCTTATTAGTACAACAATTTAACTGTAATGCATGTTACATATCACGTTCTAATTGTGTTGCAATATTGGTACATGTTGCACTTAAAATGACGATACACTTTATTGTACCGTATTGAATTTGGCATGTTGTTATGGTCGGCTGGAAAGTATAACATACTTTATATATCACAATAACACGTATACAATATATCATCTGGTGTTGAGCATCATCACTACAAAATATAAACCATTTTGATGTCATTAACTTCGGCCAAGCCTTTTCGAGTATACTCATTTAGCCTTTCCAACCCTATCCTTTCTAATCATGTCATTATCAAACCTGCTATACTAAACCTATCATTATTAACCATGTCCTTGCCAACGTTGCCATCTGGTAAACGTGTCCATAACAAATACATCTTTGATACAACATGCCCTGGTAGACAATCCCTGGTTCATTTACATGTGGATGAGCCAAATGGGTGGGTTTATGCGATTTGGCCAAGTTACTCGTTTAAACAGGCTTGTAATAAGTTACCTGTGTGTTATGCCTGACCATACTAAATAAGCCATGCATTGCCTGCATGGGATCCTAGCCAGGCTTTTTATGAAAGGGAAATATGAAAACTCATAAGAAATTTATTTTGTTTTGATCTAATGTTTTGTTTAAAAATGATTCATTGTTAATTCAACCTTAGTAAGTTGAGCGATGATCTTGAAACCTTATTGAATTTAAGTAGTGAATACGTATCATACTTTAAATTGATGAGACGTGTGAATTAGTTTGAGTAGTGTGTCTGTATATCAAGTAGTTTTTAGTCCTTCATCCATCTTATATAATAGCTTAAGTGGCGTGTCTGAAATGCGTGATTGTGTTCTAATCAATTATACAACATATAACGGTTGAGACAATCCTAAAAGATAAATAAATAACATATTGTGTATTTCATGTCTACTTTTCATCATAGCAAATGCAAATCCTCCTAACTTACCAGTAATCATTGCAACTATAACATCAAAAAAAATGAGAAATGAAACAACGAATGAAGTTTATGCAAGACCGGCTTCAATAACTATTTTATCGGGGTTCGTATGGTACGAGGAGGTTACCCCGCACTTTTATGATTCAAGTATGGAACCTGAACCAAAAGAGGGCATAATGTATTCAACATGAAAGATTTTAACCTGTAAACAAGGAAAAACTAAGTCCATTGGTTTACAAATGGCATCAAATTAGATATCTAAGGATGCGACTGACATACTTGATTCGGACCTACACCAGTAAATTAGCCTTGAAGGTGAAAATAAAATTCCAAGTTTGAAGAGAAGTTTGTCTTGACAAAGGAAGACAAATGTGACTATCCTATCCAAACCTTTTATGGTAGACACGTTTCACCATAACAAAGCTAGGTTGCCAACCATGTCCTTAGTAAACCCATTCTTTCCAAATATATCATTGCTTGCACTAACTTTGCAGTCATATCCTTGCTAACCCTGTCATTGTTCATAACACAGACTCGATTCATAGTTCACTTACATGACGGGATGAAATGTTGGATGGAGTTATACACTTAGTTGGGTAACTCGGCCAAGCATGATTAATATTAGTCATGTGTGTGTTAGTCCCGACCATATTGAAAAAGCCACGCCCTGCACGCATCGAAGTAAAGACAGGAAAGGCCCATCATATGATACTCTACATTTACAAAGCCGTGATTTAGTTTTATGAACATGTATTTCTAGTTTTCATTTTCAAATTAATTTATTTTTTCCATGCATGTGTTTTATATTTAACTACTAACAATTTGGAATTAGTAAGTGACAGTGAAGATATTAGTCTTGTGACGATGTATTTAAGTATTAAAGATTTACATGAAATAGATAGCGGGAAATTAGAATAAATTTATTTGGTTTTTATCTTATGTTTTACGAGTAAAGAACGGTCCTTTGTTAATTTGAATTTGGCAAGTCGAACAGTGGTCGTAAGACATGATTCAATCTAAGCAATGGATGTGTATCTTACAATGAATTGAGAAGCATTATAATTAGTTTGAGTGGAGTGCGTCTATCTCAAGCTATTTTTAATATTTCATTTATTACGTAAACTAGTTTGTCCGATGTGTGTCTATCTCAATTTATTTTCAATCTCTCCAATCCCAAATCGATCTTAGGCTATGTATATATGTTTCAAGAAATTATACAACCGCATGGTGATACAGAATAAGAGGAACAATCAATGTCCGATTAAAGTACTAGTGCCATTAAGACGACAATCTTGAATTCAGAGAGTTGGCTGCTCAACATACTACGTGTTATATACCATAAGAACTTTCGTCCTTTTAAGGTTTGAGACACTGGGTGTTGTCATAAAAATAGGAAGAAGACTAAGTTGCCGAAGAAGAAGGGGAAAGAGAAAAAGATTGCAAGGATAGAAGTGGAAGTTATTTAGATATGAAATTGTTGGTGGGTTTCTTTTTGAGTCTATGTGTTTTAATGAACGTAGGAGAGAAGAAGGTGTGAATTTGTTAAAAAAGATTAGATCAATAATTAGTGCCTACAAGTAAATTTTTATAGTATTATTAATATGATACTGTGAAACTTATTAGCATAACATTGTAAAAAAGCATTCATATTAGCGTTTTAATCTCAATCTTTATGAATTAACTAAATAAATATCATATTTTTTTTAAATAATTATTAAATTTTATTTAATCTCTCACATAATATCCTTTATTTTTCTTTTTCATAGATTCCTATAGTAATATAAAATTTGATTAATAGTAAACATAACAAAAGAGAGAGAGGTCTATGAAAAAGGTAAATAGTGCATTGATGACGTTCTTGAAACTTAAAGGGCAGCAAGAGAGAATTATTTACCTTTCAAGATGTACTCATACGCCCCTCATCGTCTGCAACCGCATTTCCCCTCTCCTTTCCTCCGACAATGCTTTTGAGACATGAAAACACTCGAATCTCCATCAAAACCCTAACCCTAACCCTACATCTAATTTGACGCACCATCACACAACATCAAATTGAGCACCAAAAAATAAGGTCCCAACCCCGATGGAGGATGCGAGTTTTTTTACTGGTAGAAGTATGGGGTATCGGCCAACACCGAATGATTCCGTCGGGGCGTTGGGTAATAATACCAATCAGAAGTCACTGACTCCGATACTTGATCGGTTCAAGGCCTTGTTGAAGGAAAGAGAGGAAGAAGCTAGGGTTTCTACCGAGGGTAATGATGATTTGGAAACTCCGGTGCTTAGTACTGGAGAAATTGTAGAGTTATATGAAGTTGTTTTGTCAGAGTTGGTTATCAATTCGAAGCCGATAATTACTGATCTAACGATAATTGCTGGAGAGCAGAGGGAACATGGTCAGGGTATTGCCGACGCAATTTGTGCTCGAATTATCGAGGTAGCTGTGTCCTTCTTACTTATGCGATTGAAGTTCTGCAAATTATATTACTTTTAGCTATAATACAGCTTTTCTATTAAATCATTGTATGCACACTCAGGATTGGATTTGCCATTACTTATCCGGCATGGCGTTTGTTGTTTTGAATGCTAACTTTAGTGTGTTTGAAACATTGAAGAATCATGTTGTACAAGCGACTGAAATAGAAATTTTGTCATCTAACACCTCAAACTATTGATGAGGATTGGTTTGGTTATTACTTATTAGTGATTCAGCATAATGAGTTACCATCCCAAAGTGTTGCTTGAGGTTACTATATGTAAAGACGTTTTGACCTTTGAGCATTTTTTGTGAAGTTTAGTATTTATTTATTTCCCTGACGACTTTGGTGTTACTTTCTGATGGCATAACTGGAACTTTGTATTGTTGACCTGATTGTACAAGCTTGTGGCTGATCTGTACCTCTTCAAGTTGCATGATAAATGCCGTATAAACCTGTTTTGTTAAAGCCTTTAAATTACACGTAAGCTTACTTAAGCTTTCAGGTTTTAACTAGTTGAACAGTTGTAGGAGGGATAACCGTTTGGTAACTAGTCCCTTGCAAACAGCAATGTGGCTTTAAAGTTCAGTTAAGTACTATTTGGAATTTTGGATAGAAGAAATATCAGTTGATTTGTTAGAGCAACAAGGATATTATTCAAAACATTTGGAGCAGGGTTGAAGGTAGAGATGAAACTCTGTATAAAACATATAGAGTTGAATCTTAATTGTTTAACAAGTTCTGTGATAGAAACTTGAAAATTCGATTAATTGAAATCTAAAAACAACAATGGATAGTTGGCCTGATTCGAGATAGGCAGATCTCCAAATACAAGAACAAAATAATCAAAACACTAGACAAAGAAAAAGATATGACTATAGGCCTAGTTATTCTAGTGGATTGTTGGAAGTTTCAGCTTTATTTTAGCCTTTGAAATAGATGCTGAAATTAGACAAGGAGGTAATTTGGGATAATTACTTAAATTAGGTAGGGAGGTAATTGTGCATATGATTGAGAGGATCAATTTGTAACCCATTGGGATTGTAGCTATTCCATTGATCCTTCCATTTTGGTTCTTATCATTACTTCCCGCCTGGTAAAACGACTTGTCCTCAAGTTGATTAAGCAAAAACGGACCTGTCCCAATCATCAATTGTTCCTCAAAAGGTTCGATGGCAAGGTGGTGGCAGGTAGCAGAGTTGTAAGCTTCTGGTTGCAGGCAAAGTTTAAAAGTACGGAATTGAGCCTCAAGGCGTTTTCCCTTCGTCTCATGAGGCGTAAGCCTCGAGGCGAACCGAGGTGTAAGCCTGAGGCGGAACTAAAAAATAAATATAAAAATTATATATCTCATAAAAAATAAAATACAAACTAATTTCATCATCATATTCATCAAAAAGATCAAAAACACGCATTAAGAAGATATGGAATGTTTGAAATTGACACAAAGTCTAAAACATCAAAAACACACGGTAAAACCCCTCGAGGCGCAACTTTTCTTAGCGCCTCAGCCCTCTGAGGCGCACAAACATTATAACCCTCTAAGGCGTCGCCTCAGACTCGTTTTTAGGGCGCCTCGCCTCGAGGCGCACGCCTCAGCCGTTTTTTAAAACCATGGTTGCAGGCCTTGAAGCTTATATTCTTGACCATTGACAGTGAATATCATAAAATTTTTAGCCCAATTTGCTTGAACTGTATTTAGGGTAGCCAACCATTGACTGCCTAGTACCATATCAGCACCTCCTAGGGCGAATGGATAGAAGTCTTGTTTGATGAGGAGGTTCGATAATTTCAACAAGACATCCTTGCATATCCGGTTGCATCGGATGACATTTCCATCTCCTATTTGGACACCGAAGGGTGTGATGAGCTGGGAGATTATCTGTAGGTCGTTTACTAGCTTATCCGAAATAAATTATGGGTTGACCCACTAATTAATCAACACTAGCACCTTAGATGTACCTGTAACTCCTTGAAGCTTCATTGTAGTTGGTGTAGACTGACCAAAGAGAGCGTGAAGGCTGATCTCAGCCATTTCACTTGAGTTATTCTGCTCGTTTATTGCTGTTGTTTCCTCTCCTACATCAGCGATCTCTAAGACTTTGAAAGTTCCTGATTTACAGCGATGTCCGGGACCGAATTTCTCCCCACATCGAAAGCACAACCCTTTTGTGAACCGGGACTGTTTCTCCTCATCAGAAATGCGAAGAGGGGAAATGTATGAAGGGGTTTCAGTTTGGATATTGCTGGTTGAAGAAGTAACGGCTGACGAAGAGGTTTTGGCGGTGGCAGTGGGTTTTGATTTTTGAATTCTGCCTAAATCGGTTGTAACCTTCCTTTGATTCGAATTCTAATGCTAAACTCATAGCACTATAAACCGAACGGGGTTTGTGGATTCGAACATCCGCTCTTAGTTCTTCCTTCAACCCATTTAAGAATACTCCCAACAGGCAGTGTTCGGGCCAGTTTGAAACCCGAGATGATCTTTTAACAAACTCCTGCCTATACTCTTGGATTGACTGTTTAATGCTACATAAGTACTCGTCAGGATTTTGGAATTCTGCAGGGCCAAAGTTTTTTTTGAGGTCATTGACCAATTCTTCCCAAAAGGTAATTGACTGATCTGCAGAAAGCCATGAATAGAAATCTTGTGCGTCTCCTTCTAAGTGCATTGAAGCAACATCAACTTTCTCCTCGTTAGGAATATCGTGGTATCGAAAGAACTTTCCAGCCTTTAAAATCCCGCCGCGCGGGTCATCGCTACTGAAGGTGGGAAAAATAATTTTTGTAGAAGGCCTAAACTGGTGATTGCGCCTCCAGGAGCTTTCCTCCTCTTCGTACTGCTCGAACCTTCCATCGTCATAGCGGCTAAATCGACTGCGTGGTTTCCGTTTAGGATTGGCTTGTGATTTGAGCGTTGCGACATTATCTTTCAAGCTTTCAAAAGACTCCAATCGTGAGGCAATGGCTGCAAGTTGTGCAGCAATCATATCAGGATTAAATCCCTCTTCTGGTGAAGTATTGTTGCTTCGGGTCTGCACCATCGTGTTCCCGGCAATGGAACCAATGATAGAAACTTGAAAATTCGATTAATTGAAATCTAAAAAACAATGGATAGTTGGCCTGATTCGAGATAGGCAGATCTCCAAATACAAGAACAAAATAATCAAAACACTACACAAAGAAAAAGATATGACTATAGGCCTATTTATTCTAGTGGATTGCTGGAAGTTTCAGCTTTATTTTAGCCTTTGAAATAGATGCTGAAATTAGGCATGGAGGTAATTTGGGATAATTACTTAAATTAGGTAGGGAGGTAATTGTGCATCTGATTGAGAGGATCAATTTGTAACCCATTTGAGATTGTAGCTATTCCATTGATCCTTCCATTTTGGTTCTTATCATTCTGTGTCATAGATGAAAAAGGGAGGTTATTTTTAGGGAGTATCGAAACAAATTTAACATATCCGGGGTGTGTCTGATTGGTCCAATGTTTCCATATAGAGAATTGTTTCCTGCTTACTGATTTTCGGTCTTTCAGCTGCCACAGTAGTCAAGTTACCTTGGTGACTCCAATAGTTTACCTATAATAAGATGTATATCAAATTTTTTATGTTACACTAGTAGATTGTGGCAAAACTAACACTTCTAGTTAGCAGATCTGCTGTATGTGAATATGCCATCTTAAGCCTTAAGTTTGCACTTTTTTGGTGTTTTGCTCATTATAATGTCATCATAACTCTTCAACTCTTGGTGCTTGCTAAGTTGTTATGTCTAGTTCAATAACATTCACTTTTGTCCTGCACTTTCTGAAGGTTATTTGACTTTATTGCTTACTTTGCCATCTAGGTTCCCGTTGAACAAAAACTTCCTTCTTTATATCTTCTGGATAGTATTGTTAAAAATATTGGAAAAGAATACGTAAGGCACTTTTCTGCTCGTTTGCCTGAGGTTAGTGGCTTAAAATATATGCACATTTACACTATAAAACACATTATAGTTTCGTAAATGTGATTGTATTATTTTTCATTTTTGTGATGAGTTTTTCTCTAGGTCTATTGTGCGGCATACAGACAGGTCCACCCTAGTCTACATCCTTCCATGCGCCATCTTTTTGGTACTTGGTCAACTGTATTCCCATCTTCAGTTCTTCGCAAGATTGAAAGTCAACTACAGTTTTCTCCTTCAAGTTATCAACCCTCTACTTTAAGAGATTCTGAATCTCCAAGACCAGCTCACGGTATACATGTCAATCCGAAATACTTGGAGGCAAGAAGACTACTTGAAAGCTCAAGTGCAGACAGTGTAAGCTTTTTTTTTTGATGGAAAACCACTACCTTTTTCTTAGATTTTATCTTTTAAAGTCTCCATGTGGATACTTTGTGTCAATGTAAGTAGTTTCTTGTGTGTTTTAGTTTTGGTACCATTATAATGGGATAATCGAATTTAAATGAATAGAATCTCAAAATGATCAATGCTGCTAGACATACACTTTATGTTTTTATTATTCTTTTTGGCTTCAGCTTGGTGTTGGTGTGGAGGGGCTTAATTTGAATTGTAGCTGCATGCTGAATCTGCTGTTGTTTAGTTGGATGTGGAGGGTGGCCTAAAAACATGATTCATAATTACAAGTATATTTTTGGAACTTGGTGTTGGGTTTATATTTGTAAAACCACAGAATATAATGTGCTGGGAAAAATTTTAGAAACAAACAAAACAATCTGTATTTGTGGTCATAGTTGTCAATAGCGAGCGTAGCGCCCGCGATCGCGCGCTACGTCGCGACAAGGCTTGCGGTCGCTATATACCATATAGCGGAATTTTTTATTTTATTTTTAATTTTTTTTAATTTTTTTTTGGTAAATATGAGATTTAGATGATTAGTAATCGAGTAATTTAGCTATTTTGGGGGTCTTTGCTTAGATTTCCTACTACTTTATTGCTAAACATGCTTATCTATTGAATGTAAAACATTCTTACATATTATTCTACTTAATCGCTAAACACGAAATAGCGGTCGCTATTTACCGCTATTCGCTACATAGCATATAGGTGGCTTGTCGCTATTTACCGCTATTCGCTATTGACAACTATGTTTGTGGTAAAACACCACAACTCTTTTCTTTATATTAGTAACCAAACCAACTAAAACTTGAACCCAAGAATTACAGTAACCCTACACCTCTATATATACTAAAAACTTGCAAACCAAGACTCTTAATTAGACTTAAGCTAGAAAACCAAACATATACTTATTTGACTCTATCTCCTATCAAAATAAACACACCAAACAAATAAACTAGATAAACGCAAAGACTCTTACTCGATTTAAACACCTTGCGCCACAATCTTCTTTGACCCACAATACTTGTGAACCAAATTTAGGATTAACTTATCATAGTGGGTTTGGGATTTAAATCTTACTTCAATTTATAATAAGTGAGAAATATAGTGTAAGTTTTTCCATATTCCGTGTACTTTGAAATAGAACGGCCAATCCTTTGTTTTATTATAAAAAGCTTATACCAAATCAGGGAATTATTAAGGGCTAAGAATATGAAAGTCAGTTTCAACTATAAGATATTCTTCAGCATCAGGAACCCCATCAACTTCTCATACATGGTTGGCTTCAATGAGAGAATGCAAACTGTTCCACAGTTGTTAGATGAAAATTACATGTGATCAGGTTACATATTTTTTAATTATTTTTTTTAATGCGTCGGATTCAGATTTGGAAATGTTTAAGTTGGTAGATCACATGTGATTCAAAGTTGATTATCTTTATTAGTTCAAGATTTTTACTAGGTGCATATGTCTAATTAATTGTTTGGCTTATCGAGTTTTCTGTTAATTGTTGTTTGATCCAGTAGGTTGAGATCTGTACCTCATTGCAGTCATGCCACTTGGCATTTCAGTCTTATGTTGTTATCAGCACAATTCTTGATTCAAAATTCACTCTTTTTCTTGTTTATCTGTAACCTGTATATTCTTTACAGTTTACTTTTAACAATTTGTCATCGTAAAACATTATAAAGTAATCGATGCATCATTTCCTGCTTGAATGCTATGAAGCAGCGGATTTACTTTTAACAATTTAACATCTCTCTTTTGCTTTTGACAAAATTATCTGGGTGAGTGATCGACTGTTTAATGGCGTCTTAAAGTCTTCTTTCTTTTACATGGTTCAAGAACTACTTTTTTTTTTTTCTGGTCTGGACACTGATTTATAGTGTTCAAATGAATTTCTATGATAATATGCATCTCTTATGTTGTTCCGAATATGAAAAAAATATCTCTTGCAATCATTTCAGAAAATTCAACACACAAGAGCAGTTTCAGCTCCAAAGATTTCTGATGAATATGAATCTGATAATGGGGATGCGGTCTCTTCACATATTGGGGCACAGTCATTGGGACCTACTAGTCATGTGGGCCGTAACCCTTTTAGTCTTGGTCATACACGGCCGCCGTCACCAGCACTTGAAGAATATTCTATGGTTGATTCTCCTAAAAGGGTCGTTGAAGGAGCATCACCATCTCATCGTGGATATGATTATAGAACAGGTGTCGTGACAGCTGGTGATGAAGATCTACGTGACTGGCGGAGATCCCATGTTGCAAGTAATGGATTTGATATTCAGAGACCCAGAGCTCTGATTAATGCTTATGGGACAGATGAAAGGAATAAAATAACAAACCAAAAATCTCAACAGGGGAAAAACTTAACCATAAATGGGTTAGGGTTAGGCAGTAAGGTTGGTGGGCTGACATGGCAGAATGCTGAAGAAGAGGAATTTGAGTGGGAAGATATGAGTCCAACTTTGGCAGACCGTGGTCGTAGTACTGATTTGTTTTCATCTATTTCATTACCTGGTAGCTCTAGAATGGGTCAATCTCTTCAAATCAACCGGTCAATGCCTACAAAGACTGATTTTGGCAGAGGTGACTGGTCTAACCACGAGCTGCTTCCTTCAGTTACCCCCAACAGTTCAGTTTCATTGGTTAGTGCATAATTGTTTTTGTTTCTTTCTTATATACAATAATCATATGTAATATTAAATCCATATAATTACACTTGATGAATTGGCGGGTCAAGAGAGTTAGGAATCTAGTCAATTTGGGTAAGTTTTTGACAATCCAAAGTTTTTTATTTGTAAATATTTTAGTGTGTCAAATACGATTACAGAAGTTCCATATTTAATAAAATTGGACTTTTGAAACGCATTAGGAAGTTGTAGGCATAGAAATAACTTTCGTCCCATTTGACCTACCTGATCCACTTTTCTTTTAGCTTTTTTCGTTTGTATTTTAGCCATTTGACCAGTTTTAGAGAAAACACAACGCTTATTATCCCTTTTATTAGTAATTGGGTTGAGTCGGCCACCTTTGATCTGGATATCTTAGCTGATGTTGTTTGTTGTATGATGGAATGACAGATTAAATTTAACACACATGCTTAAAGATCATAATATACACAGAAGTTAATATTTGTCTTTTTGCAGTCTGATCGTGGATTAAAGCGGAAAATGACTGGATTCCAAAATGATCCTTCAGATATTTCGGTTTCTCATTATCCACAAGAATTATTGAATCTTTCTCATGAGCAGACTTGGGCTGCTCACCAGCACTACAATTCTCATGGTCAAAGGCCCCATCTCATTGATAGCTTCCCAGGTGGCAATCTGCCACATCACTTATCCTCAGCATCAAAAGGAACTTGGCGACCCCCACTAAATCTACAAATGCCTTCTCACCCATTGCATAAACAAGTCAGGAGTCAATTTGATCCGTTGAATGCTACCAATTTGCCTGTAAATGACACTGTTCCGTTTAGTGAAAGGAGGGAATCTAGTCAGCAAATCCCAGGGCAGAACACTAGGTTCCCACCACAGTTATCACTGCCTTTAGAGGTTAGACCAAATATGATACCACCAACTCTAGGTTATAACTCGTCTCATTTGGTAACTCGACCTGTGATTCGTGGGTATACCCCTCAAAGATTCGATCCTTCTGTGGGTGCTTCCTTGCATCCAGTTTCTGGCATGCAATCATCTATGCCTTTTCAATTAGGATTACCCCCTTTACCACCGGGCCCACCTCCGGTTCCTCAACTCCCTTTATCAGTTGCTTCTGCCCCTCCAGCTAGTGGTGCACTTTCAGGTTTATTTAATTCTCTTATGGCCCAAGGTCTGCTCTCACTCAATAAATCGCCTCAGGAACAGGTACATATAAGTAGATTTCAAAAATATCGTAATCTACTGTACAAGTTTTAATTTGTTGTAGGTTGCTCTTAGTTATGTAATTATATGTATAGGATTCAGTTGGGCTCGAGTTTGATCTTGATGTTCTCAAGACACGCCACGAGTCAGCAATAACTGCGCTATATGCTGATCTGCCCAGACAATGCAAAACATGTGGGCTCCGGTTCAAATTGCAAGAAGAACATAGTAATCATATGGATTGGCATGTGACTAAAAACCGGGTATCAAAAAATCGCAAGCAAAAACCGTCTCAGAAGTGGTTTGCTAATGTTAATGTGTGGCTTAGTAGTGCAGAGGCATTAGGAACTGATCCAGTTCCAGGATTTCTTCTTCCCACTGAGAATGTGGTGGAAAAGAAAGATGATGATGACATGGCTGTTCCTGCTGATGAGGATCAGAATATTTGTGCACTTTGTGGAGAGCCTTTTGATGATTTTTACAGTGATGAAACAGAAGAATGGATGTATAGAGGTGCCGTGTACATGAATGCTCCATCTGGAGAAACTCTAGGGATGGATAGATCTCAGTTAGGTCCTATAGTTCATGCTAAATGCAGATCTGAGTCTACTGTGGACCACCCTCCTGATGATTCTGGTAATAATGGGCGGGTATGTAACTCCTTTTGCCTTCATATAAGAAGTTATATATTTGTTGCTGCTAGTTATGTAATTTTTGTATCCCCTTTTTCTTGAATATGTGTTTAAGCCATTACTTCAAACATGTGACTGACAAGATACAAATAGTAATCATAAATTCATGCTTGCATTTGGTTATTACTTATAATAGAGGTTGCAAAAAGGGCAGTGTAAGTGGGGCTGGGTAAAGAGTCGAAGAAAGTAGTTTTTAGTACAAGGAAGTTGGGTTTGGCAGGGTAGACCTGTAACCATCGTTTTCTCTTCTCTTTCTCTATTTTTTTCACTATAGTTAGTTAACATGTTAAATGTTATATCAAAAAGTATATCGTTACAATGATAATTTTAATATTTAAAATAAAACCAACAAGGAGACTTTATAAACAAACAAACAAAAGTACGAGTAAATCCCACTCATAGCAAAGTTGTAGGTAGGGACGTAGGATTTTAGGATGATAGGATGGAGTCCGCAAACTTCAAAAACCATTTCTTAACATGTCAAGTTCTGGATAACAAATAACACGACATATCATATAATAACATATAACATACATTGTGGCAACAGGAATCGAATGAAACAAAAAGTAGTGGCAATATTAATAGTGACCTACTAATAATGCAAATTGGTGAGAGAAACTATAGTAGCGACAAGTAAGAGCACAAAAGAGGCTTGAATTAAGGTACCAAAAATCCTCTTAAAAGTACAAATACGCTCTATTAACAAATCGATAAAACATAGACGTATGCAACCAAAAAGTGTAGGAAAAGCCAAGTCCTAAAGGAAGAACTAAGGCAACTTTATACACTTCTAAATGCCCAAAACCTTTATTCCACATTTTCAAGAAATCCTATCCTCGATCACGTTCTCAGAGAGGTGCAAGTCTAACAAATCTTGCCTAATTGCTCATCCCAAGTCAATCTGGGTCTGCCTTCGCCTGGCCTCCCTTCTATTGTGATGGTTTACATGATTCTTACAGGCATCATCATATGTCTCCTTCGCATGCTTAAACCATCTTAATCTCTTCTCCTTTATCTTATTAGAGATACAAGCCACCCTTAACTTTTCATTAAGAACATTTTTATCTAGTTCAACCTTTTGTACCCACGCATCCACCTCAGCATACTCATCTCCGCTACTTCTAGCTTTTGCACTTGTGTCTTCTTGATGTCCCAACAATCGGATTTGTGTAACACAAGCACATAACCAGTGCAACTACAACCTTATAAAATTCTCATCAATCTTGTTAGGTACCTCTTGTTGCATAATTCTCCTGTGGCTGCTCTCGCTCTGTATGAGGGTGACTGAACGTGGGGGCTATATCACTATCAAATACTTGAACTTGGTTTTTTGCGGACAAGTTGACCTTTAAAGTGATTTGGGTGTCCTCGTTGGGCACACCATTGAATTTACAGTAAAGTTACTCGGTTTTAGAGCAACTTATCCATAAACCTTTACACTCTCTAGGATGCTTGCCCCTTCGCCAACCTCTCATCAAGACTCAGTTTGCTTACTGATATTAACACAATATCATCTACGAAAAGCATGGCCCACAAGTTTGTCTCCACAATTCATTCAAGACTCCTCCAAATAGAAACATACTTAATGCATGTCTTTGGTGGAGACCCTCCTCCTGTGGGAAGACGTCTGCATCCCCTATAGGTGCACAAAAGCTCGTTTTAACCTCATCATACGTATCTCTAATAATCTCTATATACCTCGCATGGTCAATGACGTGACACTTGACGTGACACACCGACTTGAGCCTTTTCAAGGTCAATGAGCATTATATGTGGTTTTTCTCCCTATACTTTTTAATTAACCTCCTTAGGATGGTATTGACTTCGTAGTTGACTTCCTTGGCAAAAATCTGAATTTACATTAGTCTGAGCTTCCCTTTTGATTCTAGCTTGAATTACCCTTGCACACAATTTCATAGTATGGTTTAGTAGCTTAATCCTCCTGTGGTTACTACAACTATCTTGGCCCTTGCCATTTGTGTAAGGCTCTTCCCCACCTCTTCTCGTGTAGTCCTATAGAGCAGCTATTTTGTTGTCACCCTTGGGCGGTGGGTTATTGCTTGCTTATTGATGAGACCTTCCACCATTGAAAAGGTTGTTGAAGTATGTTTTCCATCTCAACTTGATGCCCTTCTTCTTTACTAGAACTTGCTCATCCTTTCTCTTTATAAACTTTAAGACTCCAAGATCACACCTACTAGCTTTGACATGAGGTTTATGCATTTTTTTAATAAACTTTGTTTGACTTTTGACATGTTTCACCACACATCCCATCCTTCCATGCAACCCATTAGAGACTAAGTATAATCTGAATTGTCCCATTTATTCATAAAGCTAGTAATTGCCATCTCTAGTGTATATCACTTTCTTCCTGTCATTGGGTCTCATCACCAGTCAGATAAAAGGAACCCAGTCAGACCTGTAAATTAAATTGTACTTGATTAAAAAAAAAAAACTACACATGTGGTTTACACATGTGGTATGAGATAATTTGTAACATTTTACTTGGGCATTTGATGATATCACATTAATTGGTTTTCAGCTACATGCAGACAGTTAATAGTCCCATAGAATTGCAGTAGTTTCATGAAATTTTTGTTTTGTCAAATATACTCGCTACATATTTGATGACATTGATCTCAGTTCTGTTAGGTATCTTTACGCAGCGGAAATAAACACAAAACACTCGTACGCACACGAAAGCAATAAGAACACGAGAATTTAACGTGGTTCGGTCGATGTGACCTACGTCCACGGGCTGCAACTAGGGTTTTATTTATTTGCTCAGTACAAAGATTACAAATGCATGACATGGATATATATAGAGACTAATTAGGGTTAACAACGTAATGAACAAGAAAACTTAAACATGGGCCCAAGCCCAAAGCCTTCACAAACCCAACAATCTCCCACTTGAAGGCTTTGCGATAAATTCTAGCCCGCCATTCAAGTTCAAAGCAACCCAGTCGTCTAGTAACTTCAGTAATCTTTAAGCAAGTCTTCCAAGGCTCCAGTTCTCAAAGAACAAGCTAAGACTCCATCACATCTCCTAGTTGCAGCAACCCCTCATCATCAAGTACCAGAAGGGCTAGTTGAAGCTCTCCCGATCTCCAACTCAGTCGTGGCAAATTCCACCAGCGACCCATCCTCTGTCTCAACTGGTTTACACGATCCACCAGATTCAGAGATACACCGAGAACCACTAACACTCTCCAAATTCAGCAAACAATCACCAGGAGAGAATTTTCCAGTCTTAGTCTTCAAAACCCAACGATTCTTCTTGACTGTACCCGGAACATGCCCCATGCTCCCACTGTCACAAAATCCTCTGACTGATTTAGACTTCTGACCCCATTCAGCTACAATCTCTGCTCCAGACTTCATGTTTGCAAAATGAACTCTCTTAGTAGCAGATTTAGCGAACCCGACTTTGACTTGCTTAACCGGGTTGATCAATCCCTCAGCAGGTACCTCCACCATGTACAATGACCCATGCTTATCACCACGAGCAATCACCCGGTTTCCACTGATTACCCTCCATTTACCATCACCAAACCTGACTTCCAATCCTTGTTCATCCAGTTTACTAACAGAAATTAATTTCTTCTTCAAACCCGGAATCACCTTGACATTCTTCAGGTTCCATGTAGTTCCCAATGGAGTCACCAAATCAATATCACCCATGCCCATTACATCAAGCATTCTGCCATCGGCGAGACGTACCTTCCCAAAATCGCCTGTTTTCAGATTCACCATCATTTCACCGCTGTGTACGGCGTGAAACGAAGAACCAGAATCCATGATCCAAGAATCCACACTGTTTTCAGCCTCAAGGATTAACACGTCACCATCATTGACATCCTCAGCAACAGTGTTTAGACCTTTCTTTGGACATTGACTCTTAACATGTCCATCCTCGTTACAGTTCCAGCACCTCACATTTTTCCGAGTCCGAGTTGAACTCTTTCCCCGACTCCCACTGCCTCGGCTATTTTCCCTTCCTCTGCCAACATGTAACATCTCAGAAGATGATTCAACATTTGCACTTTTCAGACGTGTGTCTTCACCTATCACAATGTCTCGGATCTTTTCAAATGTCATTTCGTTAGCCCCCATAGAATTTGTAACAGCAGTTACAGTCCCGGACCAACTGTCAGGCAGTGAAGATAGCAACACCAGAGCTCGAGTCTCATTATCGAATTTTATTCCCACTGATTCTAATCTGGTAAGAATAGACATCAGATCATTAATGTGAGAGGTGACTGAGCTTCCCTCTTTCATTCCCATCATGAACAGTTCCCTCATCAAGAACACCTTGTTAGCTGCAGACGGCTTTTCATACATATTTGACAGAGCCAACATCATACCACTTGCAGTGGTTTCTTTCATGATGTTAAAAGCAACGCTCTTCGTCAAAGATAACATAATAACCGCTCTAGCTTTCTTGTCCTTGGAATTCCAAACTGCTTCTTCAGCTTTCTCCATACTCTCCGGTTTCTTTTCCAGTACCATATCCAAATCCTTTTGACACAGTAATGCTTCTATTTGCATTTTCCACCGACCAAAATCAGTGCCATTGAACTTTTCGATCACAGTCTTCCCGTCTTCAGCCATAATAGCAAAACAGAGATAAAAACCAAAAGAAATAGGCACACTGAACAGTTGATAACGAATCAACAAAAGAATAGACAAAACCAGATCTGGTAATTCCAACCAAAACCCTAGGCGGCGGCGCAGAAACCTCAGGTGACGGCGGCGACGGCAGAAACCCTAGGCGGCGGCGGCTGCGCAGAACCCTAGGCGATTGCGGCTGCGGCGGCAAAACCCTAGGCGGTTGCGGTGGCGGCGGCGGCGGCGGCAGAAACCCTAGGTACACGGCGGCGTGTTTCATACGAAATCTTCAAGAGCCTGATGCTCTGATACCAGTTGTTAGGTATCTTTACGCAGCGGAAATAAACACAAAACACTCGTACGCACACGAAAGCAATAAGAACACGAGAATTTAACGTGGTTCGGTCGATGTGACCTACGTCCACGGGCTGCAACTAGGGTTTTATTTATTTGCTCAGTACAAAGATTACAAATGCATGACATGGATATATATAGAGACTAATTAGGGTTAACAACATAATGAACAAGAAAACTTAAACATGGGCCCAAGCCCAAAGCCTTTACAAACCCAACAAGTTCCACTAGATTCGTGTATCTTGTGTGAGTGACATTTGACTACTGGATTAGCACCTTACATAGAACTATATATCTTCCGACAGAAGTCTTTATGCCATGTTTCCAGTCTTTCTATATTTAGTTTGGATGCATTTTTGTTTTTTTTATTAAATTGGCTGCCATGACATCAAATATCTTCTGGTGATCGGATTCTAATGAATTGCAGATGTGTATAAGTTTATTTGTAGTACTTGTTGGGTATGAAAAAAAGTGTGAAGAATTATGAAATATGAATGCATGCACAACATATACTGTCCAGTGGAATTTATTTGACTGGTAATCTTGTTATGCTTATTCTAAGTTAATATAATTTTCAAATTTTTACTGTGATTTTCAGGCATCAATTCAAGAGAGGATGCGTAGTTAGCTTAAGCTTTTTCCGGCTTTTAGGTCCATTTCTGTAACCTAGAAACAAGTTTTTTCATTTTAATCTTTGTTCTCACATCTGCTCGAATGTATGCAGTGGCAGTCTTGTACATGTATAGTTGGATTAAATGGATTTCCCTTCACATTTCCTGTGCATCAAAATGACTGAACTACCCCTTGGGAGACTTACCATTTTGGCCTAATTTTTCTTTCATCTTCCTGGTTTTCATGGCAGAATTCAAGATTCTTACACATGCCCATATCATATTTTGCAAAACTTGCTAAGATTTGGAGGCATCTTATAAGTTATTTCAATATATATGGTTTTTATTTTTCCATAGATGTATGCATTTCTTCTTTGCAGGCAGGATAACATTGCTGATTAAACTGCAGCATTGATGAAATTCCTGTTGGAGAACATGTATATATATATATTTAATAAGAGATAAGGAGACCATGTTATGAAATGATAGATGATAAAGATGGCAACATTGAAAAGCTTAGAAGTTAAAAAAATGTACTATTCATATGATCATATCTGTAGTAGATGGATTGATATTAAATAAAGTAAATTCTTAATAGGGATCACAGATCTTTGATCAATATTCAACCTTCCATTCCGTAACTAAAAGTAAGGATCCTTTGGATGTTGAGTACTTGAAGCATTATGCCTTGGTAAATCATACGTGGCAAAAACATGTTAAAGTAAAATAATTATTCTGCGTATGAAAATACTTTCACATTAAAATCCTTATGGAAAAACATAGTAGGATAAAACTATGCTCAAAGAAAAAAGAGCGACTTGTAAATTCATATTTGATAGGAACGTCATTCTGGTTTGTGAATTGATTTGTAAAAGTAAGCAACTTAAATACTAAATTGGATGGAATTAGTCAAGAATGTACTGTTTGATTGCAACTTATGAGATGAAATGAATTCGTTTCTGATTTCAGTTTTCAGTTTTTCTGAAATTAAAAAGTGATAAATATTTTAAGACAATTAATTTTCACTTTTTAAAAAGTAATATTTGGAGGAAAAGTAAAATAAAAAATAAAAATAAACGTTAAATGTGAACACCTTATAAATAACTTTTTAAAATCTAAATAAGAATAAAAAAAAAAAACGTTAACACGAGTAAATAGATTAAGTTATTGATTAATGTTGTGTTTGTGATAACATATTTATTAAACATGTCACCAACCGCTCTTATCACGTCACGTGTTATCATCTCTAGAAAGATTCAAGACATTAAGACCTTGTGCATTGAAGATCACCGTTATTTTATACACTTTCTTTTGTTTTTCACTTACATATCTTAAGATATGTTAGCTTTATAAAATCTAAGATCACCGTTATTATATCAACGTATCAACATGCGAGTAGTCAATGTAAGTTTTATTTGAAACCGCGAGGTAAATCACGTCTTCGAAACCGAGGCACATTTCAACACCAGGCTCACACATTAGTAAAGATTTTAACATATAGATTGCACATAATGCAAATGCAAAATCAATATTAACTAGCATTAAACCCATACGCGTTGTAGTGCGTTAAACCATAAAAAAGATTTAACGTGCTCGAAACTTTATTAAATTTCAAAACCATTATGTGAACCCACTAATATGAAAAAGTGAACGGAGCCGTATTGTAAGTTCTTGAGAGGCCATAATGTAACATTCAAAACCAATTTATGTAACAAATTTTATGACTTGTATAAAAGTGTTTAAATGACTTGTACATTATCAGATGTAACTCATTTTGAACGTACTTACATTAGAAGGTAGATAAAAATAAAAATATCGTAACAGTATATTCATAATTTTATAACATGTTATTTTTTAAAAGTTAAAATGAAAACCAAAAAAGAAAAAAAGAAAGTTTATGAGTTGTACATATGTCAACGTGTGGTTGGCAAAAAAAAATATATGTAAAAGATATTATAAGCTATTAAGAGGAGACGGTTTGTGACCGAGGAAGGGTTGTGAAAACCTAGCCCTGGATGGAACACCACCTCCCGGTCATGATGAGAAAAATTAACCCCTCGTCCCAGGAAAATTACCTAGGATTCAACAAGTTATTTTGTTTAAATGTAACTTGTATTGTACCATCCATAATACATGTTAGAGAAATGTGAGAAAATCTTGAATGACATCATGTAAAATGAAGAAAAGCCGAGAAAAATAAAAGAAAATATTGTAAGTTTCCGAGTGACATAATGTAGCATTATGCATTAAAAGCTTGTAACTTAATTTCACCCATTTGTAATTTTGTAACATTGATATTGACGTCATGTTTTAAATGTATGTAATAAATAATCCGGACTTGCATGCAATATAGAGTATACTCACGTTTAAATTGAGAAAAACAGTATTAAGAATTAGATTTTGGAAACAAGTGTCAAGTGGTACGATAATCCTAATGAATGGCTAAATTATTTCTTGACTTGTTTTTTTCAACGGATGAAATAAAATTTGCCACACATACATAATTAAGTAGGGCACGAGCAGTCATTGTTTATATCATATCCTTTTCATTTACGGGACGGGACCAACCTTCTTGGCCTCACTATAATTAATCGTGTCCATGTCTTGATGACTGGTGACTTCTGGTCACACGTACTTGTGAGTTGTGAACATTAAACATTCATGATATATAAAGATTAAGTTAACATGTCGTCGTAATTAATAAACTTATAATGTGTCAAGGCGAGCCCGTGCTTGTCAAAGCTTGAGCTTTACTTGCTAATAAGTTTTAAACTTGAGCCGTCTCCAACTTGACTCGCTTATTATTTATTACAATACGATTTAGTTATTTTACTTATAGAGATATATAATTGTTTTTACATATACATAATTATTATATTACTTAAATATTTTCTCATAATTTTTATTTGATAATTCTCATTATGTATTACATATCAATGCTAGAATCTGTGTAATTCCAACCGCAATATAGTTGCAAAATGCTATTAGCGCCTGAATTACGGTGATAGTATTATTCGTGATAAGTTCAATTTGTGACCTCTTTACGTTATGTGAATGTTTTGCTATCACTTTTAGCGACTGTTGCGATATCTGTCGCAAGCTGATAGCTAAATTTGCGATCGTTTTTCGATTGCAAAATACGATCGTGAATGTCAATTTAAATATGTAGTAGTGTATTTATTATATAAAACAAAAAGTAGTTAAATAAGTAACATATTATTTAAGCCCACGAGCTAGAAAATCATGAAAAAGTAAACAACAAATCCAGTCATCATTTTTTATTTTAAAATCCTAATAGAGTATTTAAACTAAACAAACAATTTTGTAACGTTTAAGTTTACTAGTCAGTTGTATGCATATTAAAGGAAAAATATTAGAATTCCAAAACAATTTTTTCAATTTAAAACATTAAATTTAATTAAACTAATTTTCTTTTAGTAAAAAATATGCCTGCCATCATGCCATGCATAGCCCAACCTATATGTCATCGTTATAGGCTAATAATAAATAAAAGAGTCTTGCTAAACGTAACCTCTACTCTCGATCTGGCTCCGTTACACTTGTTGTGCCCTCCTCATGCTAAAGCAATCACATCCCTCTCACAGAAAAAAAGAAGAAGATACGTACAACACATAAAAGATACATTTTTTTTAACAGCAAGCACTATAATTTCATTCCATAATCCAACCAGAAAACATAATACACCAAAAATCTAGCAAGTGGCTAGACTCAAAACACACATAATACATAAAAGATACATTTAGCCCACATCCTAATCTGTTATACGTCATTCAAAAACATGAAACATGCATGACTATGTCCTTTAACAATTTTAATGGGACAGATGTATGATTGATGTGGTCGTGTGAGTTGTATATAATATAATTATTATTTAAATTCTTCGTATATGAGTTATTGGATGTGTTTCCATGTTTCAAACTAGTATTAAGGCACATGCGATATGATAGGGTATAAAATTAAAAAAAAAAAGAAAAACTAACATCAAAACGTTATAGTGAAACCGCGCGTTGAAGGGCGCTGGCATTTGATAATATAAAATGAAAGTTTGACATGCGTTGATAATGTTTGAAACTTTGTATAAAAAATGAAACCGTAGCAAACCCATGCGTTATAGCAAGGGCCTTAATAATATCTGAAACTCTATATAAAAACGAAACTGTTTAGAAATTCACGTCAAAACGTTGATAAAAATAAACACATCGCCAAAGAACGGGTCAAAGAAGAAAGGAAGGTTGATCATTAGCAAAAGAAGATAAATTCCTCTCTTAAACTACATTTAGTCAATGGTGAGTGTTTAAAAGTTTAACAAAATATAGTATAATTGTCAATATATTATGTTTAAGGGCGTGTTGAATGCAATTATTAAGAATATGGGTCAAAATATAGTTTAACAAATGTATCATTCAAGACATACGAGTTCGTAAAATATAAAAATATAATAAAGCATTCAATTGTTTATGTGTTAATTAGTCCCTCGCACTATGCCGGGCGTGCAGTAACAACAAAAATATATAAGATTTTGTAAGAAGATTACTCGAAGCGACGATAAAAAAAAAAAGAAAAAGAAAACAATAAGGTTAGTTAAACAGATTTAAATTTAAAGGTCAGGTTCAATCATAAGGTAAAAAGTTTGAAAAAAAAAATTAAACTTATAAATTCAAGCGGAAATATAAAAGAAAAGTATAAGAAAAAAAGGAAAAAAGATCGAATAAGGATGTAATTTGATTAAATTGTAGGGCATTTACGAGTAATTTTATAAAGTATTAGATTAAAAAAAAGTTAATCAAAATGGAGGAGTGTAGGAATATATAAAAGATAATTAGAAAAACAAATAAAAGAGTTATGCATCAAGACTTGTATCTTTAATGGTTTGATGTTTTGATAAGTGTAACATATATTTACTTTTTTGATTAGGAACTTTTAGTCGAGCTGATGTCGAGATTTTTTTTTTGTTCGAGGTTCAAGAGGAAGAAGAGAAGGGGAACCACCGCCCAATGGTGCTTTTACGAAAGTACGGCCACCGGTGGCTAATACCTTCTCGACACTATCGAACCTGAAATATATATATATATATATATATATATATATATATATATATATATATATATATATGTTCTTGATCATATCTGCCCTCTTGATTTCCAACAAACCCTCCATGCTTATTTGGCTTTAGTTGTTACATTGTCCCATGCCACATGATAAGTGCATTTGATATATACCCTATATTTAGAATATTATAATTTTGTGAACGCATTTATTTTGATATAAAAGATATTACTTCGGCTAGTATCTATATTTTATAGGTCACATAAACATGAGCTAAAAGGAACAAATTTTGAGATGAAGTTTAGAAGTTAAAAAAAGAAAATTAATATATCATGATGAATTCAAAACACTTGGATACGAAAAGTATAGTTATTGATAATATGTTATTTTTTTACTTTTAAACGGCTAATCGGATCACTAATGGTTCACTGGCTCATCCGATCATCTCTGTTACTCGAGTACGGAACCTTGGGGCACTAGACTGACATGTCCTTGAAAGGAAGCTCGTATATTTGTCCGTCTCCATTAGTGTCAAACTTGAGACCGCCCTCAGTAAAAACCCAACAAAAATGAGAAAACCCTATGGCTCAACTTGGTTAACCCAGCCTACTTTTTGTCACTGGTAAGACGTGAACCAAATACCTCATCTATTCTAATGAAGTCTTAGAGTACTTTACTTAATTCAACCACATAGCTAGGCAAAGTATCATTAGTCGATAATATATGTTATCTATTGAGTCATCAAAAGAAAAGAATTAATCTTTGGGTTCAAATAAAGTCTTGAGGTTTTTCTCTTAACTTTAGTCAATTCTTAAGGTCCAAATCAAGTCTTGAGGTTTTTCAGCACGGGTTGTGGAAAGAGATAAAAATGGACCGGACCGAATAACCTTGGGTGGTTTAGGATTTTTAAAGAGAAAAAGACAAAATAACATGTGTTTCATATGCAGTCCTTTTCCTTTCTCTTTAAAACGTGCCAATTTACCACTATATATGATCGAATTGCCACTATATACATGCCTCCAAACCTTACCCACCACTCACCACATATACACTAACTTATACAGCCTTCATTGCCTCTCAGAAATGGCATGCAACTACAAAACTCACTCTCTCCCTTGTGTTGACAAGGTAGTACCCGTGATTCAGCCACTCACTCTAAACACAAACTTAAATTACACAACTAAATCTTGTACAAAGACACTAAGTGTTGTTTCGGGTGAAAAACCACCGATCCTCGGAAAGTTTGGAAGCTTTGGAGGAAAGTTTGTAGCTGAAGTCCTCATGTCTCCCTTAGCAGAGCTTGAATCCGAGTTCAATTCAGTTTTGCTTGATCACGAGTTTAAGGTTGGTTGGTAATCTTTCTTCAATCAAGATATAACGTTATTCTTTTATGTTATTTCTTGATCTTAAAACACGATGATCGAACATATATAGATGGAGGTAGCAACTGCAATGAGGGATTACGTAGGACGTGAAACGCCTCTTTACTATGCCCAAAAGCTCTCAGAATATTACAAGAACATTAATGGAGGAGAAGGGCCTGAGATATATATTAAAAGAGAGGATCTTAGCCACGGAGGGTCATACAAGATGAACAACGTTGTAGCACAAGCCATTTTGGCGAAACGCATGGGCCGAAAGAGGGTCATAACAGCGACAAGTGCCGGCCACCATGGCGTTGCAGCAGCTGCCGTGTGTGCCAAGTTTTCTCTAGATTGTACTGTTTTAATTGGTACCAAAGATATGCTGCAAAAACCCTCAAATGTGCAACTCATGGAGTTGCTTGGAGCTCAGGTATCTATCAATATCTGAACTTCAATTCTTAAAAAAATATTAATAGTTCCACATATATATATATATATATTTCATGTAAAATTTTCTTTTAATGCATGATTTATTAATTAAATAACTAACTGCGTTTTAGGTTAAGGCTGTTGATGGAGGTTTACAGGCAGCAGCCTCAGAATCAATTAGGGAATGGATAGACAACCTACAAAGCAGCTACTACCTAGCAGGAACGGCCGTGGGCCCGCACCCGATCCCGACCATGGTGCGTGAATTCAACTCCGTGGTCGGAAAAGAAACAAGGAAGCAAGCAATGGAGAAATGGGGTGGGGCTCCAGATGTTTTGGTCGCTTGTGTAGGGACTGGTTGCAATTCATTGGGTCTGTTTCATGAGTTTGTCGGTGACCAAAACGTACGGATGATTGGAGTTGAGGGTGCTGGAGTAGGGGGCGAGTTGCATTCCGCGAGTCTTGTAAGAGGTGAAGTTGGAGTTTATCATGGAGCCATGTGTTATTTGCTACAAGATGGATATGGTCAAATCACAAAAACACAATCTGTTGCTAGTGGGTCAGTATTATTAATATTGGTTTGTTCATTTTCAACCAAATAGTTGTTGTTTTGTCTTCATAATATATTTTATTTCTTTTGCAGATTGGAGTGTCCAGGAGTTAGCCCTGAGTTAAGTTTTCTAAAGGATGCTGGCAGAATTGAGTGTTACACAGTTACTGATCAAGAAGCTCTTGATGGTAAGCTTATAATATAACAAATAATAATAATAATACAGAAAGTGGCCGGTAGAACATCATACTGTTTGTTCTAATAATTAAAAAAAAAAAACCTTCAAGTAAAATAAAAGATACACACACACACACATATATATAACTAGCTAATAGAATATACTAGTTATGATTTATTATATATGTAAATAAGATTTATTGTATTTATTTAATGCAGCATACAAAAGATTGTGTCGTCTTGAAGGGATAGTTCCAGCATTGGAGGCGTCTCATGCCTTTGCATATCTTGAAAAGCTTTGCCCAACGCTGCCTCATGGGGCAAAAGTTGTAGTTAATTGCAGTGGCACCGGCTACAACGATGCTACTACAGTCCTCAACAGTATACCAGTAATCAAAAACTGATATGTATAGTAGCATAAGCAATTGTATAAGTGTATAGCAAAACCAAGGTGAACATGATGGTAGACATTGACGTACCACTTTACTGAAAATTCAAGAAAGGGAAGGCACAAACAAAAAAATTAAAGCTGTCATTAGACTGATCATTGATCACCTCTTTTCATTTACAACCACTCGATTCATAATATATACTCATAAAATTTTATCTACCAATTCGGATCTGGGTGGGTCAATCGGAACTGAAAGAAGCTTGACCAATTCAATTCATTGAATTGTTGGAGAGGTTTCCTGAATATTATCAAGTATAGTGGAAGAAGCGGGTACATCTTCCACTACCCCACTACCTAGCATTTCGTTAATGTTTTCTACGGTATGAATAGATGCAAGTTATCACTCATGTAATGTAGTTAGTTATCTCTAAATTTGTAATCTCAAGTTAATTTCAACATATATTATTACAAACTTTGAAAATATCGTATATATTTTTAAAAACTTACTAAATATCATATATATATTCCTACAAAACATTTTAAATATCATATATACCCAAACTAATAGTAAAATATCATATATATTCTTAAAAAAATTTCTAAATATCATATGTACCTGTAAAAAATTTCTATAATATTATATATGCCATAACCAAATTAAAAAAATATATATACCGCTAGGAATCTTGCTGATATTATATAAACCTATACTAACATCAACATATCAAATGTAATATTTTATTTTATTACAAAAAAATTAAAATATGATTAATCCTAAAAATTTAATTTACTGCTTTTGTGGTATTATTAATTATTATTATTGTTTGTACTATATTTATTACTTTTTTATTCATATGACATTTATAGTATTAAATAAAAATTATTGTTTTTTATACTTTGAAAAAAATAGTACACATCAATAACCTAGTTAAAAAGCATAAAGAATATATAAGCTGAAAAACATTTACTTTTATATTAAACTCTCATGTTTTATCTTGAGATTTTATTAGATTATTACATTTTATTACAATTATAAATTAATTGGAGAAATCTAAGAATTATGAGATATAGAACTTCATATAACTACTTGAATGTATAATTTATTAAAAATTTAATTAATTATAAGATTTTACCGACCTTATAAATATGTAAGTTTTTGATAAAAAATAAGGAAAAAAATGTCAAATATAAAATAATAAAGTTTTTTTAAAAAATATATGAACATAATTGTTCTAATTCCTTTTTAACAGAATAATTTAATATGATGAAATATAATATTTTAGTTATAGAGAAGAGTATAGATGATATTTTGAATTTAGCTTGGATATATATGATATTTTTAAAGTTTTATAAGGTTATATTGATGTTTAGGAAGTTTATGGAAGCATATATGATATTTTTAATTTGATTTGGGAATATATGATATTTAAATTTTTTACTAAGGGTATATATGATATTCTAAAAGTTTTATAAGGATATATATGATACTTTTAAATTTTATTTGGGTATATATGATATTTTAAAAGTTTATAGGGGTATATATGAAATTCTACCTAATTTCAATAATCAGTTCCATGTGCGTATATGCTTCTTCAAACCCAGTTTCGTCCTTCCTCTAAACATACCTTGTCCCCACCATCCTAAACGTTCCCTCTCCCGACCATCATAAAATTTACGATTCAACTCTCAACAAACACATAGTAGAAATAGAAGCGATCTTATATTTTAAAACATATAAGCGTGCTTGGGTGGGTGCAATCACTAAGATGGGTAAACTCCTAGAAACTTCTCACTCGGGCAGCAAAAAACAAACGCGTGAGGTAGTTGTGTGCAAAGAACAATATTAGTTGACATTAGAGGCTGTATGTTACAAATAACATTATAGTCATTCATGTATATTATGTTTATCATGTTGGGATAAACCTCGTCCGTGCGATGAGTCCATAAGGGGTATTTGTGACACATTAAGTGGCTGTTTAGTAGATTAAATTAAGAGGTTACTTTTAAACCGATCAGATATAGAATATATATATATATGGTTCCCTTAAAAGACATTTTTAATGATCCATCGAGCCTCTATTAATAGGTAAGTTTTGAAAACATACTGATTGAATCAGATGTTTTTTATTCAGTTAAGTCTTTTAATGGCTCAACTTAAGATTTCTAAACAACCCCTAAAAAATTCTAGGATGGGTTTAATTTTGTCAAGTTTTCACTTGAATAACAAAAAACAAAGCCATAAGCTTCTTGTGACAAAACAAATGATACTATTTTCATACGAGACATCAAATATTACAATTCTTGAATCATAGCTTGTCTTAAAGTTTGGATTCTTGCATTCATCAAACACTAACGTTCCCTTTCTCATTACTTCTTCCATAAATTACTTCATCATAAATTACTTGTTTTCATCAAACACTGACGTTCCCTTTCTCAATACTTTTTCCTTGTTTTCAGCATAAATTACTTCATCATCACAAATTCACAATCGATTACAGGTCTACACTTTAAAAGCATGTAGGTTGTTTGTAACAATCATTAAATTTGCCATAAGTCAGATCTCATATCATATCAACAAGTGACATTATCAGCACCGCAGGTAAAACTTTGATAACAGGTGTACAAAATAACTCAGCTTCACTTACTACCCAACTCACTTGTTAGTCTGCCTAGACATAAATGGTAATCTAAGGCCAGTTCTATAATTCCCCCCTTAAAAGCAGAAAAAAATCCACAATATTGAAAAGACACAAAATTACAAAAGAATGGTATATATACAAGCAAACACCATGTTATCATTCCCGAAAGCTAGATTAGTTTTCCACCATGACAACCAAAGAATCCAACTTTTTACCTGTTGGTTCCTTGTACGTTGTATATTCCCAAAGGGGACAAAATTACAAATTAAAATACAAAATAAATTTAAAAAAAAGGTAAAAATCAAAATAACAAGAAAGGTAACATTTTCCTCCTCCACCCTAATATATAATATATCCTTATCATGCTTCATATATTTTTCATGGCAACCTTTTGTTTTCTTCTCACATCATATGCTTGTTACCTTTTAAAACTCTGGTTGTCAAATTAGTGGAACCGTTTTATGTTTTTGGGGTCACTTTACATGGTCTCGATGTTAGTCTTTGCCTTCACGGCTCGAGATGACGACTTTGATGAAGAGGTTGACATGGGGGTGCATGTTGACTTTGACTTTTTACGTCTTTGTTTTTTGGGTATATTTGGAAGGTCTACTGGTGGCAGATCATTAAGTGCATCATTCGTAGGCTGTCTTCCCATCGCTTCTCCAAAATCTACTCGTATATAAAGCAAATCAGCACAGATTTATTATTATTGTTATTTATTTATTTTGTGGATCCATAAAATAGACAAAGATGAATGTTATAAGGATATAAAACAAGCTACAAAAGTAAAACAATGATAATGTGAAAGATCAATGAAATCCCATGCCTTAATTGTCAAACTAATCAATAATGAACTAAAATAATATATTATTTTGGGCTCAAACAAAAGGGAAAGAAACAAAAATTGTTGCTTTCAAGAAACTTTTGGATATATCAAGTGTGTGTTCATGTGGGTTTTTAAGAGCAAAAAGGTCTTGTGACACATAAAGCCAAATCTCTTTGAAGCCAAGAATCTTAGCTAAACACCAATTCTCGAAAGAGTACAAGTCACCTTTTTTAATAGTACAAGTCATGTTTAGAATGGTACAACACATTTTGCCAGTGGTACAAGAGCTTTCAATTATTGTAGACAAACTAAGGGACAAAATCTATCTTTACTCCAAGAAAATTTTCCATACCCGTGAAATGGCCCACGTTTGGCTCTAAACTTCCTTCAAAATTGAAATCAATCAAAACCGACGTTGTAAAATTTTATTTCTTGGGCCAAAATGGTCAGACTAAAATCAATGATAAAATATAATTAATCAGAAAGAAAATTGATAGAACATGTATTGAATTTTAGATGATTAGGTTTATATTTCAGGACACTCAAACATTAATCGTCTATGAATTAGCATTGTTTATTGTATTCTTACTCTATCTACTAAACTTGTTACTAATTTATAACGTATTTAATGTATAAGTTTATGTACACAAGACAAGTAACATATTTATAAGGATGATGGGGAAAAGAGCCTACTACCTTATATGCTTATTAAAAGAGTTTCTACAATTAGTAAATTTTGGCAAACAAATGTTAGTTTTTTTTAAACCAGAAAATCATATCTAACATAATTCGAAAGGAATTAAGTTAACATTTTCTTAGTGAAATAACTATAACTGATTAATATCTACATGTTCTTCCAATATATGATTAATTTGCAGTAAAGATGAAATATAACGATTTAGAGAAATACTTTCCGCCAAAGTAAGTACCTTGAGAAGACCATGTGGACATAGCAGAACCAGAATTACCAATTGAGGTTGATGCAAAATCTGGGGCTGTCTTGAATTCGTTCATCTGAAAGATTGAAAAATATTATTAGTTTCATGAAAGAGTTGTTGATATGATGATATCACTGTATCAGAGGGGGATATGAAAAAGAAAAGGATGAAATGACAAAAGTACCCAAGATGGAGCACTGCCTGATGATCCATCCCAACCAATATGAGCAAGATGTTTAACATCAGTTGGGTACCCAATCTCCATTTCACGCTCCTTCATAACTATACAAAGAGATCCACAATATCAAAGCTCAACCAAAATTCACAATGTTGAAGAGAAACAACCCTAATTTTCACTTTACAAATAGATGCAGAATCATGGATTACCAAAGATCTGGGAGATGAATTTGAAGCCTTTAAAAACCCCTTTGATTTTGGTTCCCATGACTGAAGAATCTACAAGAGAAACTTCAAAACCCCTTGTGGAAATTGAAGTAAGAAGCCAAAAATATGACAAAATCAAACAAATGCAATCTTTCGCCTGCAAGAAAGCAAGTCAGACATTTTGTCGAACAGTTAGCGTGCAGTCCATGACTCCATGATTCCAAAGACCACTGTTCATCAAAACACAATAACAATAAAGAAAAAATCGTTACCTTCTGTTCACAGGGAATTCAACCAAAATTCTTTTTCTTTTCTTTGCGCTTCATACTCCAAATTCTTCATCATTTTCTCTCAAATCTCCGTAGGTATTGAAGTGGAGATAAACATTGTGGATGAAAGATCGAGGGCGGAACGAAATCAAGAAAAAAGAAAGGCTTTTTACTAAAAGTAGGATGGTAAAATCGTTGGGTTTATGTGTGATAGACGAATATATTGTTGAAGAAAGAAGAGAAAAGGGAAGCAAGATGGAGAACCACGAAGTTTTTCCCCAACAAAAGGGTGAGGTCTAATTTTAGAAGACGTGGACAGGTCATATAATAATAATATTGTTGAGAAGGAAATGATTGTTTTATTTTTGAACATGATTATATAAAATCATAAGATTTTATAGAGTTCGATATTGAAAGATTGATATTACTTACATAAATTAAGAAAGTATCTTATAAGAAACTCTAGAAATTACAATAGTGGTACTAGAGAGTACGCTCAAGAAAAAAACGAGCCGTCTTCTGTGATTTTAGCTAGTCTTGAAATCTCAGTTTGTTAATTCCAATCAAAAACACAATCGTCCAAGAAGAAAGCTTGAAGACCAAATCGATTGAAGAAGAAGGGTAGCAAAGCGGATTAGTTTGAGTGACGCAAATTTGACCCGTAAGAAAAGAATGCAACAAGCAAAATCAAGAAATGAATTATACAGATCGAAAAAACATGAATATTTTGCGTGATAATATACAAATAATATGAATATTGTGTATGATAATATGCATATTATTCAGCCAGGTTCTTCAAGAAAGCATCTCAAAAGGCCCCCAACTAGTGGTTGATGCCCCACTCGAGCTCTCCATACTCGATCATCAAGAAGAGTTTTACCAAACCTGCCATCCAAGAACGTTAATGTACAAGTGGGGCATTTCTCAATTGAGTTAGACACACATGGTGTTTCATATTTGAAAGTTTTATCCCTGTTTATCTGACGTTTAGTTGGGTGTGTTATATGTCTCACCTAAGTTCCTTAGTCAATCTAAGGCTATCGTTGGCTGGAGCACGATAGAACTTATGGTCAGTACCTATTTATTAGGGAAGTGGTTCCCTTGAGATAGCTTTGGTTTATGCTTATTATGGGTAGACACGATTGTTTATGTTCGTTTGCTATTGTTTGTGTTCATTTGCGTTCTGTAAGTGTTACTGAACAGTTCAAGAGTATGTTTATTTTTTTAATAAATAAATACGAATAAATAATCTCGTTCGGTAAGTGTTCGTGAACAGTTCATGAACAAGTATATTTTTTAACGAACGAACACGAACAAGGCCTACTTGGAACCCTCCCCCAAAACTTGTTTTTATTATTTATTTTAGTTTATACATGGATTTCTACGAGATAGATATGTGGCTTTTGAGTATATATTAAATTAATTGATAAGGATAGGGGTTTGGGGCTTAGTTAGGGCTGCAAAAGAACTGAGCTAATACAAATAAAGACTTGTTGGTGTTCGTTTCATTAAGAAAATTAATTTGTCCATAAACTGTTCACGCGCACTTACTGAATGAGATTTCTTGTTTATATTCGTTTATTAAAAAAATTAATTTGCTTAAGAATAGTTCAACACAAACAAACAAAATTAAATGTTCATGAACATAAACGAACACAAATAAAAATTCATGAACACAAGGCATGCGAATGATCATATATTCATTTATAATATAATCTGTACTTTTTTATCGCAAACATTACATAAAATTCACCAAAAATAAATAAATACTTAACTTAATTATCCACACGTACTTCACATAATCTATAATCTATAATCTATAACATATAATAAAAGAAGGTTTTTTTTAAGACACGTGTCATCGTTCTAGCACATCAAATGACACGTGTCATCATTCTAGCATATCAAAAGAATCATTTTCCCGCCTATCTCTCATAATAAATACGAAAATTATAAAAACAATTAATTTGACTTTTCTTTTTAACTAAAATATGTTAAAACAAATATATCTATATTTGTGTTTTTTGTTTCTCTCATATTAAATGATAACTATTTTAAATAAGTAAACTAAACTATTAAAAATCTAAAATATAAATGTTCTTATTTTAATAAGTTATTAATACATACTAAATTATATGATTTCAGGTATATTTTATCTTTAAATATAGAGTAATAATTTCTTTATTTATTATTTGTTATAACTTTTAAATATTCATTATATTTTTATTTCACAAATAGCTAATAACATCTAAAAAATAAAATATTCATAAAACTAATGGTTTTGATATATTTAATTTATTTCACCCATGTAATGCATGGGCTCTAACCTAGTTATCATATATATAATTTACACCAATTTAAAGAAGTTTATCAAGATTCAATACAAAGTAAGATTGAAATGGTTGCATGAGGATGTTGGTGGATACATATAGTAAACTACATATAGTAAACTAGGGCTTCATATTATTAAAATTAAAATCAATAAAATAAAAATATAAAATATAAAAACCTTTAATGAATACACACAAAAGAACATATTATCGAATGTTCACGAAAAATAAATATAGTAAACTAGGGCTTCGTATTTTCAAAATTAAAATAAATAAAATAAAAATAAACAATAGAAAAACCTTTAATAAACGCACATAAAAGAACATATTATTGAATGTTTACGAACATAAATGAATGAACACAACCTCCACTCATATTTATTGTTTAACAAAATAAAATTAAATTTCTTCTTCGCGATTGTTCATTTATAAGAGACGATAAAAACAAACTTTACGTCAAACAATTCACAAACTTTTTATTGATTGTCTTGTTCATTTATAGCTCTAGGCCTAGTGATAAGAGGTTAGTCCACAACCAAGAGTTTGTGGTTCTAACCTTGCTTAAGACAAAATTCATCTATAAAATATTTAAACATTATTGCTAAAGAAAAAAAAAAATAAGAGTGATGCTATACATACCTTCTTTTATAATATTTTTACTTGTTGTACATCTTAATTCAACTTTTAAAAATAACCACTATTTTCTTTTAATTTTTTTATTTAACATATCACTCCTTTAATATACTAAAATAAAAACTCTTAAGTTGTTTTTATTCATTTTGTCTTCTAATTTTTATTTTATAGTTTCTACTTTTGCTAATATTGTAATAAAAGCAATAATATTAATAGTATAGGAAAAATGAGTATGGTATTGTTACACACCTAAGTTTAAATACAAAACCTTTTAAACCATGTCGTGTAATTTAAGATTAAAACTACATTTTTTTGAATTAATCTAAATCAAAATTAAACAAAAATAATTAATAATTAAAATCTAATTTGACTTCTTTTATTGAATCGAAAAATATCGAAGCCAATAAAACACTTAACCCATTATATATTTTGAATTAAACTACATAAACCAATTCAATTGAGAACTATAGACGCTTTTGTGATATATTGCAAATTAACGGTGGTGAGCAACTCTTAAGTACCATGATAGAATTGATAATCGAACTAATATAATGTTTCATTAGCAACTGTATATCGTTTTCAAAAGACGAAACTAGGTTTTGTAATAAATAGTATTTTGTTTTGTGTGATTTAGATTAGTTAGATGCAAATTAAATAAAACGATATAGTTTTAAAAGGTAGAATTTGACAAGTTTAAAACTATTTATAAGATGGTAAGGTATAACAAGTAATATTAGAAGGTATGTATAACTTAATTCTAGGCCTAGTGGTAAGAGGTGAGTACACATTAAATTAAGTTCTCTTTTACTATTTCGCCACATGTTTAATTTTATATTTCCACTCTTAAATTTTTAAGAGTGATTTTTTATATATAAAGTTTAAAAAACATTAATCTTTTATAGCAATTTGACGTCGTGTAGTTTGCGGCTTTTGGTTCTGAACCATAAGATCTTAGTACATTACATCATCTTTCTTTTCTAAACTTGTCATTTAGTTGGGAATCATAGCATTGAAAATGCATAATGTGCATCTAAGCTCTCATGTGAGACAAGGCGAATAACGAGGACTTTTTTCTTATTAGAAGACGAAATTTTCAGAATTTTAGCTATTAAATTAAGTTGATATATAACCAAATTGCATCTTACTATTTTAGGAAAACTATATTGTTTTAGGGAAAGGAACAGTTTTTTCCTATACATTTCCGACCAATAAAGATTTCTTGGGAAATATTGTCATTGAAAAACCTTAGCTAAAAAATTCCCTGACACATTTTTCACGAAAACATTTTCTATGTATTTCCCACGAGACAGTTCTCCGGGGTGCTTTCCACGCATATTTTACATATGCATTTCAATTGTCACAAACAATTTTTTTTTCTACACATTTCTTACAAATTTTTTTATGCATTTCGCTCACAAATAATTTAACATGTGTTGAGAATTAATTCTTTTGGGAACAAAGTTTGTAATTTATAATATAAATTAATTTATAAGATTTAAAGTCAATGGTTTCATTAGAGATAATTAATTTATTTTTAGAAAATTTTAAAAGCGTTCATCTGTAATTTAGTAAATTAAAATGTTTTTTCCTGAAAAATATGATTTATTTAGAAAATAAGAAATATAAAGTATTTATGAATAAGAAACAGTCTATACAGCTTCTTCTAATTTTATTCATAAATATTAAGGCATGGTTATAGTAAAAAAAATATATTTAATCTAAAAAGTCTAACAAGATTATGGACTTGACACATGTCTTTCTATTATTTTTAAGGGGATTACATTTTGGTCATTGTGTTAAATACGTCAATGCATTGTGTCTAATATGTTAATTGTGTCAAATATCAGTTTATTGTGTCATATATTTTTCATCATTTCTTATATGTATCTATCATTGTGTTTTATATTTTAGATTATTTTATGTTATTTTTATCAATGCTTTATAAATTATATAAACTTTAATCTATCATTGTGTTTTACAATTAAAAATATACAATAATGTTGTTTCACCAATGCATTTTTCAAAACTCATATTGTTCAAGATAACACAATATGTTATTTTTGTTATTGTTTTTTATAAATTATATAAACTTGTTATCTATCATTGTGTTTTACATTATCTATCATTGTGTTTACAAGTAGAATTACACTATGATGTTATTTCACCAATGTCTTTTTTAAAACTCATAATGTTCAAGATAACATAATGTATTATTTTATAATTATTTTTTATAGAATATATAAACTTGTTATTATCTATCATTAAGTTTTACAATTAGAAGTATACAATGATATAGTTTCACCAATTTATTTTTTAAAACTTATAATGTTCAAGATAACACAATAACGATCAAAACACATTACAACATTTTATCATTATGTTTATTGTTTTATATCATTTTGTGTTATTTTGTCATTGTTTTTTTTGTATTAGATTAATTTATTATTAATTAGTCATTAAAATTACTTCTTATATTTTTTAAATTTAAAACTCTTTTATTTTAACCATTCCCTAGATATTAAGCTTTTATAATTAATCCTAATGAATAGAAAGTGAAACTTAATTCGCATCAATGGGTTGCCTAACTATCCTAATTTTAACATGGTCCATAGAAAGGAAATGTTCCAGAGATACATATATATAAGTCAAACTGAGATTGGACATATCCATTAAAATCATATTATTATCGACAATGAGCCCAATTTAAATCGGTTTGAAAGAAGACATCTTATAAGTGCAGGTTATGAGTTCGAGTTTCATTAGGTGCAACATGCTTCAAGTGGGCTAAATGCTTTATCCCAGTGGGCCATTGGGTGGTGAGTTTCTTTTGAAATGATGGACGGGCCGGGTCACTAGCGCAATCTGTGTTCACGGGCATGAGTAATATTTCAGCAATGGATTTACCTGGGTGACTAGTATTTCTTAGCCAAAAAAAATTTATTATTGGTATTAGTTTTATATATTCATGTGCTGAAGTGCCACCAAATCCCATTTATTAAAATTAAAATCAAAGGTTTCAAATAAAGATTTCAATTTTATTTATAAGTTGTAGCCACGTCTATCAAATCTTTTGATTATCTAAAAGGCTACGTATGCATCATTCAAATTGGCTAATATTTTCTTTAAAAATTTGTTGTGTATCCTGTGGCAGTTCATTAACAACTTCTTTCTTCTTGTTAGACACTTGCGTATGTTGGCTGTTTTATACACATATATAGATATAGATTTTTTATTTCAAAGCCAGTTTTATGATAGCGACTATTAAAACCAAATAATGTACTTAATTGCATATGTATAATACATAAAAGATAATCAAGGTGGTGAAAGAAAGAAATTTGACACTAAAGATTTACGTAACATCAAGATCTTCAAACTTGTTGACAAAAAGAGGAATCAACCACCACTTATGACTCTTTTTTTATTTTATAATTCTAGTTCCTTTATTTTGTTCTGAAATAAAGACCTCTCTCAAACAATAAATGTTGAGTTTCTAATTAGATTTGTATAACTTAATTAGCATTCAACTATATACACTTGATCACTATTTGTTAAGTAATTTGAAGATCATTAGCTTAAATCTCACAAAAAAAAAAAAGCCAGTTCAAAATGAAAGTAATTAATTGTTACAAAATTGAGTACAAGAACACGTAATTCAACAACACCGAGAAATGAAGAAGACGAAACTTCAAGAATTCAAAAAAGAATTTTATTCTCAAATTATTACAGTAATGGTGATAATGATTGTAAGTGATACCTTAAGTGATTACACAGGATCCCTATTTATAGCGCTAATTGACCAACTAACTATAACGGTCAAATTACATACTCAACATATTATTGAGAATTTACAATTAGGACCCTAGACTAATACTTCCGAAGCAGGAAGTATCCTTTGGAAAACTTCCGAAGCAAAACTCTATTCTTCAAAACACTTCCAATACTTCCGAAGCAAACATAACCTTCGGAAGACTTGAGCTAAGCTTTGGAAGAAAACATAATCTTCGAAAGATTCTGACTAAGCTTCGAAAGAATCAGATTAACCTTCGGAAGAAACATATTAACCTTCGGAAGATTTACTTCCGAAACAGATTAACTTTCGGAAGATTTACTACCTTCGAAAAGAACACTTGTTTTGCTTTTATATCTCACATTAAGGATTTGTTATTTCATTAAACACTCTCTATCTTTCCACAATACCTCCATGGGTTTATATTATATCTACTTTTTGACGATAAACAACATCTTTTCGTTTCTTTTATTTAGGAAATACTAGATGTATATCCAAATGAATGATTTAAAAAGATAACACTTTTCAATAAAACTTAACAAACATAACCTTGTATACTTTTTTTTTAATTTTATAAATTGTTGGTTATTCTCAAAATATTAATACCTAGTTGGTCCGAATCTCTTCACAATGTTATTTTTGAAAGGAACCTAAAACAACATCAATAACATGTATGCAGACGCCAATATCATAAACTACTTAGGTCAATGTAGACGAGTGAAAAATATTAAATTAATAGATAAAAAAGTATTAGTTTGTTTACAAATATTCAACACCTTATTTAATGATTCAAATACATTTATTTATAGCAAATTAAATAAAAAAATAATTTTATTAGTACTACATTTTAGACTCTGAATTTAATAACCATAAACCATTAGTTGAATTCCATAGATTTAATATAAAGGCACATGTAATACCGAAACTTAAAAGAAAAAAAGAAATTAAAGATATCGTTATTAAATTCAAACATTAACTTAGTTTAGTTTGTATGTAAAGATAGAACAATATTAAAAAAAAGTATGTAAAAACAATTTTTTACTAGGGGCAAATTGATAATGTTAAAGGAGGGGGTATGACAAATAGAAATAGGAAGTATGTATAGCCTCACCCTTTTATTATATGTTCTCTTTTTGTATCCATCATACTCTTATACATCATCGCATTTATATCTCACACGCTCTATCAATCTTTGATTTTTTTTCTTCTCTTATCTCTTATAGGAGTGTAAATAACAACACTTTAAATATAATCTTCAAGTGTACTAGAATTCAAATATCAAAAGAGAAATGTTAGCATCTAATATAACCTTGATTGTTTGGGGATAAAAGTAAAAAAAAATCTATATTCATAAGTTAAAACACAAATACTTAATGAACAAATTAATAATGTAAGCTTCATAACCAGTTCTACTTCATGCTGTCCTTGCATAATTATTACTAGCTTTAGTAAACCCGTGTATTACACGGGTTTAATAAATAAAATATTAAATAGAATAAAAATTATAAATTATAAAACGATATACTAAAACATGATATGATTGGAATTACGTATGAGTAATAACTATAAGTAATAAAATAATAATAAGAACTTTTTATTTTTATTTTTGTTTTTTCAAAGATAAAGTAAACATTTTGTTTCAAAATAACGTTTTAAAAAAAATTTCATTTTTAAAAATTTCCTTACTATAACTTCCTATTTTAATTATTTTTTATAAAAAATTTACTTTAAAAAAACCAATTTTAAAATATTACGTAAATATGGTTTGATATTTTAGAAAAAAAATTCTTTTTATAAAAAACTATTTTTATAGAAATAACATTAATAACAAAATCTATTTCTTAATTTATTTAAAAACTAATTATAATATAAAAATAAATAAATAATATTATTATTAATTAATGTAGTTATTAATAAAAAAGAGAAGCGAAAAAATTTAATAAGAATAAATGTGTTACTAATACATGACACTTTTATTTATCTTTTTATTAGAGTAGGAAGATTCCTTTGACACATGATATTATGAAACATAAATGCATAAGTAGACGCTTTGTTTATTATTTTGGTAATTTATGTTGATGTTTCGAGGCTCGAGCTACTTGTTGGTCCTTAAAACCTAACTATATGATCTCTCATTCTCTCTAGTATTGATGGGCTCACTGCATATATGGGCTTAGGTCCAGAACCGGTTTCATTTTTTCTTTATATTTTCTTTTTTGTTAATTAATTTGCGTCATTTGTATCATTGCTATAAAAAGCTCGTCGGTCCATAAAACCTAACTATACTTTCTCTTTTTAGTCACGTTGGGTCACCTTATTGCAACTTTATTGATCCAAGTCCCTAACGAGTTGTACTACATGAACTATCATTCATATTAGAATAAACTTCGTTTTTTCTCCTTGTGATTTGATACAAATAACTGTTTTCATCCAAAGATTTCAAAATTTTGATATTACTCCTCATCGTTTTCAATTTGTCTTATTAAACTCTAACTTACAAACATTGTTATTTTTTCCTGTTAATTTTAAAAACATTTTAGTCTTTTCGAATGTAAGGACCACTATACCCAAATTGATAAAGGGACTTGCTATGTAATTTTATTAATTCCCACTTCTGACTTCTCCTTCACATCCCCCTGTCACCACTAGCCATCGTCAACAACCTCCACATCTTCGGTCACCTTCCACCACCTTCCACCATGGTATGGCGGTTCAAGGCGGCAGATGTAACAATGTTGTGGTTCAAGGGGCGACGGTGGTAGTGGTTGTGTTGTGGGGGTGATGTTGTTATGGTGGTTGGTAGCTGTGTGGTAGTGGTGTGGTGGTTGGTGGCTGATCTAGGGAACAGATGGAGAGAGATAGAGAGAGAGAGAGAGTTAGGAGAGAGAGAGAGAAAGAAAGTGTGTGAGAGAGATATTTATATTAATAAAAAAAGTTTTAATAATTACATTATCGCCCCTATTGATAAAACGACTAAAATGTCCATGTAATTAACAAAACTATTCAACGGTGTTAGTGAGTTATATTTAATTGAGACAAATTACGAACCAATGGAGTATATCAAGATTTTAAAACTTTTAATGAAAACCATTATTTAAACCGAATCAGAATACGCAAAAACAAAGCTTACTCTTCACATTATCATATTAACATTAGAACAACAATGGAGACCATCCCTTATTTAATCCAAAGTGCGCTCTCTTTTGTTAGAATTTTCTACACCCACATAAGGCTTTATTAGTGGAAAATAAACTACTAATTCTCGCTCTAACATTTTCTAATGAGGACATCGCTTTAGAACAAGCAATCTAATGATTGACGAAATTTTTTCTTGATTGATATATTGATACATAATTAACTCATAAAAGTTTGTAAAATGGGGTTTTATTTGTATGCAAAACTAGTTTTTTTACCCATCGTGTGTTGAAATGACATCATACGTGACGTGATAAAATATAGACTACAATAGACCAAATTCGTTTCATAACTAAATTTACGTCAAAATTTAAAGTAACTCGAATTTATATTGTTGAATAATAACGCATTATATTTGACCCGACTGTCAACCAAATAAATTCAAATCGAAATATAGACCAACTCAAAACGTACATAAGAAATCACGTGACGTATGTCGTGTGATAAAGTATAAACTACAATCAACGGAGTTGTATGCGACGTGATAAAGTATAAATTACAATCACCCTGACTTGTTTTTGAACTAAATTTACGTCAAAACGCAAAGTAACCCAGATTTATACCGTCAAATGATATTATATTATATTTGAACCATGCGTTTCCAAACAAAACTTACATCAAAACATAGACCAACCCAAAATATACATAAAAATAAGCATGAAAAAATTTGCATTTCACTCGACTCATCTCCGAACAAAATTTCAAAACGTAGATGAAAGACAAAGTGTAGACTATCTTAAAACCTATCTATACTATATTATAATGCACGAAAGAGGGGTTCCGTCATAATTTAAGAGATTTGAACATTTTAAGCACAATGTACAACTTAAAATCAATTATTTCTAAGGGCAATACTGTCATTTTAACCATGCTAAAAACATGGATATTCAAATCTATTTACACATTGATCCCTTTATTTGTTAATAATTTACTGTTTGTGTGGTTGTTAGATGTTTTCACTTAAAATATGGAAATGTTTGTTTTGATTTTAAGAAACAGTTACAGCCAGTTAAAAAAAAAATCCAGGCTACAAATACGCACTATATATAGTCTAGTTTATAAATAGTTGAGCAAATCTCTTGAAATTATGAGTTTTACAACTCTTAATACCTAACTACATATCATATTTGATTTTAACCCGTCGCATCGCACGGACACACTACTAGTATAAAAATAAGCACGTAAACATTTTATATTTAACCTAACTCGATTCTGAACAAAACTTACGTTAAAACGTAGACAAATTCAAATGTATACCGATACATAAATAATAATATGAACATAATAATTTAGTTTTTTAAGTAAAATTTATACAGGTATAAATCCAAAACCTTAAAAACTTAAGAGGGTCAAATTTACATTTATAAAGTTTAAAAAGTCTTAGGGGGTGAAAACATAAAAATTGAAACCTAAAAGTAAGATAAAAGTTTATAAATTTAGCTTAAAAACTGTACATTAAAATGATACAAAAACCACCTTACTTTTAACCTAAAATACGAAAATTTCCAAAACACCCTTGGCTGTTGCCACTATTTATTTACCATGAGAATTAATAATAGAGCAATGAAGGGTATCGAGACTTGATTGATACGTAGTCAAACCTTTAGGGTTTAGCTACTCTTGTTTATAGGCTCTAAACTACACCTATTAAATCCACTCAATACCCCAAGACCAAAATCCTTTGATCAACTACTCATGTTTTACGTATGTTTCATCCAAAAATATATACTTTGAGAACTTAATTAAGCATGAGAAATGTTAACAAGATAATGGATTATTACATGTAAATTACTTGTGTTTTTACTACCAAAGAAAACAATTCCATAAAGTGGTATACATTATTTTTCTTAAAAAGCTTTACGCTACTTGATTAATAGCAGAAAAGTCCCTAGTTATGTTATACATCTAGCTCATATCTTGAATTGTATGCGATTTTGCTTAAACTGTTAATATCAAATATTTAAACCATCTTTACAGACAAGGTTTATTACTCACATTATTAAGATAAGTTTTATCTTAAAATGTTTATGATGAAAAAATCATACTTCCATCTCTCCACACAAGTATTATTGTTGTTTTTCTTGTATTGACAAAAAAAAAAAAAAAAAAAAAAATCATGTTATCATGATTAGCAATATTATATCTAGTTTTGTGTACACCAGTTCGACACGATCAACATATTTTTGTACGCACCTTAATTCTATAGGTGTGACACTGATAACAAATAACATAATTATAATATTCAAACAATATCCTGTTTAGGTTTATGTGTATTAATTTGACCTGATTCTCGCTTGCTCTATCACACAATATTCAACTCCAAGGACCTATAATTTTAAACAATATTTATCAACTCTACCAAATTACAAGGTGAAACTAGATTTTTAACATATCTCCGAACGTAAGTATTACTAGAGATGTTATTATATATTGACAAGAAAAATCCAGTTCTCGTCATTAGCGATATTATATCTAGTTTTGTTTAGACAAGTTTCACACAATCAACTATTCGTATCACACAAATATCAAACTAATGGAACATTCATACAACCCTAACATGTTTTTGACGGTTGTCAACCAATAAGATATTTCCTACTTATAATATTCTGAACGTTATCTTGTTTAGTTAGTGTCATGTATATGAGTTTGACACAATTCTTGCTTCTTTATGACATAATATTCAAAACTCTGGGAATCCATAATCACAAACATATATTATTTCTCGAACTCTAGAAAATTAAAATGTGAAACTCGATTTTTACATAGAAATTTTAACGGTATACATAGTACTCTCCAATTTTTATCTGATGTTAACGTATCAATGGTTCCTATTTTACTTTTTTTATTGTATGAAACTAAATCAAAAATAACAAAAACCTTTAGAACAGAAAATAAAAATAAAAAAAATAAGTAAAATAAATGAGAGTGTTGGAGTTTTTTTCTAAAATAATATAGATGTAAAAATTATTTACCAAAATAGTATAGCTGAAAAATATTTATAAATATAGTGTGTTTTTGAAATCTTTTGTTTTTCTCTCCTATTCTTATTAGATACTTTACAAAGGATTTTTTTTATGTTTTTAATCACTTAAGGATTATTTTTTACATTGTTAAGAAATGTTTTTTTTATATAGAAACTTTTTTTGTTTTTCAGATTTTTTTTATTTCTAAGTGTTTCATTAAATTATGTTTTTATAATGTTTGATAGTGATATTAAAATTGAAATGTTTACTTTTTCAATCGAAATACTTTTTATTTAATTTTTAAAAAGAAATCTTATATTGTTTTACTCGACTTGCAAGCAGATTTTATTTTGAGGAATCAAGTTTGTTTTATCTTAATACTTTAGTGTTAAAAGTTTTATAAAAAAATATTTCTTTTTACTTCAACAATTTACCAAGATGACAATAAAGTTCAGTATGTAGATTAAACTTTAATATCTTAAAGAAAATTTTAAATAATTTTTTTTCAAAAGCATCGTATTATAAAAAAGTATTATGTCTTTTATGCGCACACGACCGGCCCATACACACACAAAAATGCCAGTCTTATTTATACGGTTTAGTCCAAAACGCAAACGTAAACCGAACCAAACCATCCAGCCTCTTTTAACGCAAAAGTAAACCGAATCAAACCATCCGGTCTCTCAAAACGCAAATTGTAAACCAAACTGCCAAGTTACAAACCAACTAAGCCAACCGAACTTCTTCGGTACGTTCTAGTTTGAACGGTTAATGAACACCCCTAAAATGAACTATTTATAAATGAAAAATGCATTTTTTAAAACATTTAATAAATATCACGATTGATTTAGCATATGTTTTTAAAACTAGTTACAGAAATTAAGAAAATTTTCTTAAAGAAATTAAAAAAAAATCCTACTTAAAAAGGTTAAAGAAACCAAAAGAAATTTTAGCAAAACAACGTTGCAGAATATCACGATAAAATTTTTTGAAAAATCATTATTATAGAACATTTCAAAAGAAAATTAAAAAATATTCCTCAAAAACTAAAAAAACATCTATCTGAATAACATTTCTAAAAAAATTGAAGAATTAATCTATAAAATAATTAAACAACATTCCAAAAAAAACTTTTGTAAAGTACCCGATAAAAATAGGAATGAAAAACAAAAAAATTAAAAATTACACTATTTTAGTAAAAAACTCGTAAAACCCCACCTCTCTCCTCTGTCTCCAAAATTAAACCAGGGTGAGTAAAGAAGAAAATGGGCTAGGTCATTCAATTTTTTGTGTTTACACACAAAATATCCGGCAAAATCAAAAAATAAAAGTTATGGTCCAATAAAATCGTACCACTTGTCCGGACAGGACAATCCAATCAAGTTAGTAAATCATAAACAAAAATAAAATAAGTATTTAAATTATTCTTACACCTCAATATGCCAAAATCATAAAATATGCTTTCTAAAACATATTCTATACATAATTATATAATGTCACAAATATTTCATGTGTGTGTCGAGTAGTTTACAAAGTTGTGAAGATCACTTATAAGATCATAAAATCATCTTCAATGGGATGTCCGTGAGGCGTTCATGGAGTGACATGAAGCAACTGTGAGAGGGGTAACATCGGAGGAGTATACCGTCATGAAGGGGAAAATCCACTTATAAAGGCGGGCACTAAAGTGTTGTCTGTAAAAAAAAAAGAGAGAGGAGAAGAGAAGGACCTGATCAATTGAATAGTACGTGCCATGTGGCGATGGTCTGATCGCAAATAGTTTTACAAACTTGTGAATATCACATGGGGGTCACATGCTCTTACTTTGACTATTTCTTGTCTAACTTTTAAAATGTTTGGATGACCAGGTGCTAGCCACATGTACAAGTTGGGTGCTAGAATGGAACTTCTGTGGCTTTGCCCGAATTCAACGCTCGAATCATCACATGCGGTGTAGTGCCACAAATTTATAACTTGGTAAGTGAGTAAAAGGGAGAGGCTAGGTGTAATGGTAAATGATATTCTCATCTAACTAAAGATTGTGAGTTCAAGTTTCAGGGTGAAAGTTTATCCTGATTATTCAGATGTTATCAATTGTTGTAGTTTAGGAGTAGATCGAAGTAAATGTGTGTGTGAGTCACCCAATTAAATTAGCAAAATGTCTGCCCAAAGTTTCTTATAGAACAAATAAACTAACTTTAACTTCACTGCATATATTACATTCCAAATTATTTAAACTAATTTATCCCTCAATTTATGTTCAGTATGTAATACACACAGAGAGAAAATGTAAATGGTAACAACAACTCTACAGGAATCACATTAGTGTTTGTATTAGAACATCTCAACTTATTTCAGGCCCTTAATGTAGAATTCTTAAGGCCTTTTTAATATAAAGAAAACAATTAGGTAATAACCAGTGTTTTGGATCTAACATTGAAATTAGACAGATAAGATAACAATAAAAATAGAAAGAGTTTATACATTAGATTAGAAGTGAAAACAACATTTTAATTTATATATGCATGTAAATTATATGAATAACATTATGCAAGGTGGATAATCAATCTCACAGAAGTAAATAATTCATGCGATCGAGTGCACTACAAGAGAATTGCAGTATATTTAGTATAAATTAAGATATGTTATTTCATATACATCTTATAATAATTGAAAATTACTAAGTAAATGATCTTTGCCAAGCTAGTGAAAATATAACTAAAATGCACATTTTAGAAAAAAAACGTGCGTTATGTGATGTTATATGCATGTGGGTCAAGCATATTCTTACAGGAGTGTGAAAATCACGTGGGTGTCCGATGGCACAGTTATAGTTGGGTCTATGCATGGTGAACCAACACATGCGATGTAGACCCAGTCAGCAGGGTGCTAGACACGTGGACCAATGCACATTTGTTCCTTTGGAGTACTGTAACTTCACAATTATTCAAATAGCAGTGACGTGGAATTTGTAGGCCCATTTCGATGATCTCTTAAATGTATCACGTGTGTATCTTAATATTAATCTCAAATTGCATCTCACTTAATTGGTAATCTCTAAAACACAACTTTTATTTTTAGTTTTGAGCTTCATGTAGCATGCCATACCTATATGATAATTACGAAATGGCTCTTTAATCAACGTCTAAGCATATATAAATACTTTTTTTCTCAAGGATTGTTATTAAATAGTTTTCATTTCAGTGGTCATATATACTTAGTATATTAATAAAACTATAAAACGACAAAACAGTTTTTATTTATAATGACTCTACCTCATATATATAAAAGGATAATGTTAAACCATCTATAGGATAGAATTAAGTTCTTAATAATATGTTTATGATGAGGGATCATGACAACATCACTCATGAAATCTCTTAAGTTTGTCTTATAACGACAACGCCAGCTGCTTTAATTAGTTATCATAACATTTGCAATATTATTATGCGGATTTCACACAATACCAAAATTACTACCACATGATATATATAACTCAAGAACCACACACATAACCTTAAGGAGGTTTTCACTGAAGATATTAAAACTATAGATATGCATGGTTGCTATTAAATAGTTTCATTTTCAATGTTATATTTCCAATTGTTTCAAAAGCAAGATTTTTACAAAACGGTTTTGAATTATCATGATTTTACATCATATGATCAAAGGATAATGATAGATCATCTGTGAAGGATAGAAATTAAGCATTCAACTAACATGTTTATATATGATAATTAAGGGAATCATGACATCACTCATGAAACATGCATCATATCTCTCACGTTTCTCTAATTATACTGACAAGACTACTTTAGCTATCATAACGTTATACACAGTATTATATCTAATTTTATCTGGCATGATAATATATTGTCTATCACACAAATATCAACTCATGAACAACACATATAGCCCTAAGAAAATTTTCATTGAAGATAAGTAAACTATTGATAATGTGCGGATTGTTATTAAATAGATTTCACTCTCAATGATTATGCTTGAAATATTTTTCAAAAGCAAGATATTTGCAAAATAGTTTTAAGTTATCATGACTACCTCATATGAAAGTATAATGATAAATAATCTATGAAGCACATAAATAAGCATTTCATTAACTAATATGTTTATGAATAATTATGACATCACCCATGAAATATCTCTCAAGTTTCTCTTACATTGACAAGACTAGCTACTTAATTTAGTTATCATAACATTAGCAACATTATATCTAGTTTTGTGTATGCAGGTTCGACACGATACATACATTGTTATCACACACATATTAACTCATGGACCACACAAATAACCGTAAGGATGTTCCACAATTGGCAATGCCGACAACTAATATCTCAGTTATAATATTGTAAGTGTTATCTAGTTTAGTTTTATGTATAAGAATTTGACACGATTCTCGCGTACCCTATAGATATTCAACTTTAGGGGCCCATGATTAGAAACATATTTTAACATTATTAATTCCCATATAGTTGAATGTGGATATTTATATTTGAAAAAAAACTTAGGTGTACCATCGATAGATGGACATTCCTACATTTGAACGTGTCGATGCGTGTATAATTTAATTAGTGTTTGAATTGAAGGTGAACTCAATATTAATGAATGCTTTTCTTATTTTTGTTCCTAGTCATTAGAAGTAGCTAGCTAGTCAATGACCTAGCTCAAACATATCACCACTCGTTTGGATACGATTTGAAATATATTGCTTGATTGGTTTATCAAGGACAAAATCACCCTTGATATAAGTACTAATGGTATGATTTTTTGTTAACAATATATGAATTAGTTATTGTTGCCATTTGGGTTCGGGGTTAGTATCTTCTTATGAATGATATCACAAACCAATCTTTTTTTTGACAAATTAGTTTTCTTAAATTCAAACTTCACATAAAGTTTAAGTTGGTTAAGTCTTCTTTAAGAAAGTAAAAAAAATGTAATTTGTTATCTTTATAAGTTCGAATAATTTGCATTTCTTTATATTTAGTGTTTTGTATATTAAACTCTTGAAGATAATACGTTTAATCTAATATATATTCTTCATCAGATGCTAATGGTCGAAGAACGTTGGAAGGATAGACACTAGAACATACATGTGGACCCCACTATATGTGTTGATAAAACAAAGATTTCCATTCCTGCTATAAATTATCTAAAGGTGAATAAACATATCTCTAGAAAAACATATATGCTCTTCTATTTTTGAACAATTAACCTTCGAATTAAACAAGAATAGACGGTGGAAGCTAAATCGGTGGCTTTAAGGGTGAAAGCTGCCATCGATTGCTCAAATGCATCATTTTTGTTGTACCGAATGCTTCATAACTGGTACAAAGACTAGCAAAAATAGCACTTAGTTTAAGAACATAAACTCTTGTATCCTGATGCTGTTAGTGTTGCTATCATATACATAGATAGTAATAAATATAATAGTAACTTGTTCATTTATTAATAGTTAACTTGGTTATATTAAAGAATATCTATATCGTTACCTGAATGAATTAATCTGGATTAAATTAATAAGACATTTATTAATATTAGTATAATAATTATTTGGTGGAGTTTATATTAGATAATGATTAAGTTAAATACTGATATGCTGAGTTACTTTAGGAGCTAATATTTGAGTTAAGCAAGTTTTCTAGTTTGAATCTGATGCGGGCCCAAGTGTTGAGGACCGGGCTTTATTGTTTTTAGAGGCTCAAGACCGTGCTGCACGAAAACCGGCATAACTTGGGCTATGAGTCTCCGTTTCTGACGTTCTACCAGTCGAAACGACCGTGGAAACGAAGACTACGTCATGGTAACCGTAGGCGGGTTAGCCCGTTATTTTTCCAAAATAAGGCCTCTAAATGGGTTTTCGGGCCACTTTTATGTTTTTCTCTAGTTTTCGGTTTTGTTTTGGGCTTTTGTTTGGGCCGTGGTTGTTTGTTTTAGGCCCGTTCGAACTCTTTTTTTTGCTATTTAAGTTTACTGGATGTAATCTGAAAGGGCAGTTGAACTATTGGATAATTGAAATCTTGTCTTTTCGAATTCGTGACTCTTGGGGTCGAATTTGGGGGTTTGGGGTGAAGATCATCACGGGCATTCGCAGAATCAACGTGTTTGGCTTCGATTTCATTCCGTGCGCTACATCAGAATCAGTTTAAGAGACTTGATGATTAAGTCTTTTATCTGTATATATAAATAGAAGTTAAGGGGAATAATAATATGTTGTCTTTGCACTACTAAAAAATGGATGTTTTTGCAACGAACATTTGCGACAAGATTGCGAGCACACTATATTTGTTACAAAATTACGACGGAATTCCGACAGAAGTTTTAATACTAAAATTTCACACAACATTCCGACAAAATAGCAGTATAAAAAAGAATTATCCCAGCATTGTCGCAAAAATTTAATGCTTTCCGACAAGCTATCAACAACATTGCAATATTTTCAATGATATGTTAAATTTTGAATAACTTGCGACAGATTTGTGATAACGATGTATTTTTTAAATATTATTAAATCTGGCAAAATTTGCGATCCTTTTGCGACAAATATTTTTTTTTATGAATTAAACAATACAAATATATATTGTTGTGGCAAATTTGTCACAATGCTTCCCTATGTTGCGACAGATTTACGACAAAATCATATTTTATAATCTAATATTTCATTTATTTCAAATTAAAATAAGTTAAAAATATTTTATTGTGGAAAAGTTGGCGTAAATGTTACATTATAAATTAAATTGCGACACTTTTGAGACAAATATAATTTTTTTATGAATTAAATAAAACAAAAATATATTATTGTGCTTGCCTATGTTGTGACAGATTTACGACAAAACCATATTCGTTGTGGCAAATTTGTCGCAAACGTTACATAAATTGCAACAGATTTACGACAAACTCCTATTTTATCATACTAATCACATCTTGGTAATTTTTAAATAATTCACTTTTTTATTTTTAGTTAAAAAGTTAAGTTACTTTTATTATTTATAGAAACCTTAGTAAATTTTTTTAATCAATTGTTATTATGTTGTTATAATTATTAGTTATTATGTAAATTATTATATATTGTTTGTGTGTGAATGCACATTTTTTGGTGTGTGAGTATGTATATGTATGTGTATGTGTATCCATATGTGTATATGTATGTATGAATGTGTGAAATACTATAGTAAAGTTTTTAACTGCATGTATGATTATATGTCTGTATGTATGTTTATGTGTATTTGCAGTAAGTGTTACTTTACATATGTATGTATGTATGTATGTGTGTATGTATGCGTATGAGTATGTGTGTAATATTAATAATCAAGCTTTTAAATGTATGTATGATTGTATGCGTGTAATATAGTAGGTGAACATGTTAGTGTGTGCGTGTTTGTGTATAAGTGTGTGTGTTTGTATATGAGTATGTGTGTGTGTATGTGTGTCTATTTAGGTACTTATATATGTAGATATGCATGCACGGGAGTATGTAAAGCGTGTATGTATGTTTGTACAAACGTACATACGTATGTGTATGTGTTATAGTATCTATACCGGTAACAAAGTATGTGTATAGTATGTAAGCATGTATGTGTGAGTAGAGGTGTACAAACCGGTTTTTGGGGCAAAACCGGTTCGGTTTGAACCGTTTATTTTCCTAAATTGATTTCAGGGCTAGGATATTCAAACCTATCAAACCGGTTCGGGCCCAAACCAGTTCTGGTTTGCATTTTTTTTAAATCCAAACAAAGAAGAAACGCCCAAACAGATGATGCGTCTGAACAGTGCTGATGCGCCCAAACAGTCTCAAAACTCCTAGCTGGTGCGCCCAAACAGTGATCATGCGCCCAAACAGTGATCATGCGCCCAAACAGTCTCCAAACGTCTAGCTGATACGCCCAAACAGTGCTCATGCGCCTTAACACTTAGCAAAATTTCAGAAGTTTTACAAAATTTTTATAAAAAGATAAGTAAAAATTGATTTTGTCGCAAAGTCGTCGAAAGTTTAAAACTTTGCGACAAAGTTGCTACAAAATTTGTATAAAAAATTTTTAATTAAAAATTTGCTTTTGACCCAAAATTCTCTCCCTTCTCTGAATTTCCCCCAAAAGTTGGGATATTTCCCTCAAAATCCCAAAATCCCAAAATCCTCCAAAATCCCAAAAACCCCCAAAACCTTCTTCTTCTCCGGGTCGATTTGTTAACAGGGCCGGCTCATCCTCAAGCCTTCTTCTCCGGTCAAACCTTCTTCTCCGGTCAAACCTTCTTCTTCTCCGGCAAGGGAACCCAAGCGTCAAAACTGAAGCGTCATCGCCGTATCTTCCTTCAACATTTTCGCATTGAGGTGCGATTTCATTGTTTTCATGCTATCTTATCTGCTTGTAAACTATCATGACTCTGTTATTTTTTCAATTTTCTGGTAGCGATGCTGAAACTGTTCTGTTTTTGTATGTCAATCTGCTATGTTAATGCTATGGTCTAGGGTAGAACATCGATAACTAATGTTTTTAGATAGCGATTGTCTTATATTTGTTTGAATACCAACAGCTTGATAAAATTACCCAATCAGCAACATTCTTGAAGGATGTAATTTGATCGATGAACACATGATGCAACACATACGTATGCAAGTGTCTAATTGACGTTTGATTTGAAGTAAGGGTACTTAATGGATGCCCGATTGAATTTTGTTAAGAAAAAACATAAATTTTTGCTAATCTCATAGTTGATTAATGTGCACTTGTTTATAGCTTTTCACTGATTTCCTTCCTTGGGACATTAATGAGAAATAACAAGTCAATGTGTGGATAATCAGCTATGTTCTTGTTTGATATTATGTTAGAAAGAACATCAAATTGAAAAATTGCTTGAATGTTAAGGTCAAATAGTGACTTAAGTTCTGATATTATGTTAGAAAGAACATCAAATTGAAAAATTGTTTATAGCATATGTAAGTTCTAACACTTAGTGAATTTTTAGTTATAGATAAAGAAAAATGCCTTCGAATAGAGAATGGATTTACACAACGAGAACCAATAGAGATGCTTCTTTCAATTTGCGATTTCAACAAGTAGTTTCTTATTTCTTGGACTTTGCATATGAAAATGCTACAAACATAGAAAATGAAAAAATCAGGTGCCCATGTAGTAAATGCAAAAATCATTTTTACAACACGAGAGATGAAGTTCAAATTCATCTTATTACACAAGGGTTTATGAAAGATTATCAGTTATGGTACGCGCATGGGGAAAGGTATCCTAGTGAAGCCATAGATGTGGGCCAATGTTCAAACCCCATGCCATCTCAATGGTCAAGATGTTGATGAAGATTTTGATGATTATACCGAGTATGATTAAATGGTTATGGAAGGCATGCACCATAATCATGATCCTTATTATCAACAAGGGCCATAAGATCCAAATCAAAGAACAGAGGCATTCTATAAAATGTTCGAGCAAGCTAATGAGCCTTTATGGGAGGGTGCTAAACGAGCTAGCACACTCTCTATCACCACGAGGTTATTAATCTGGAAATTGGATTGTAATGTTTCTAATTCAACATTTGATAAACTACTTCCAATCATCAAAGAAGTTTTACCCGATGGTGACAAGCTACCTAAAAACTTTTATGAGACCAAAAAGATGTTAAAGCCACTAGAGTTGCCATCACAACAAATTCATGCATGCCAAAATCATTGCATGCTATTTTATGGACAATATTCTGATCATGATCGTTGTAAAGTATGTAAAGAAGAAAGATATAAGGAAAAAGGGAAAAAGGTGCCTAAGTTTATGATGACTTATATGCCTATCGGACCAAGGCTTCAAAGGTTGTTTTACTCAAAAAAGATAGCTCAACATCAGACTTGGCATGCAGATCGTAGTCCTTCAAAAAAGATGAGTCATCCTAGTGACGGTAGGGCCTGGCACCATTTTAACTTGGTCTTTCTAGAGTTTACAAAAGAGACACGCAATGTTCGTCTTGGGTTGTGTACTGATGGGTTTAGTCCAAATAGCACAAATGGGAACCCGTATTTATGTTGGCCAGTGTTTATCACGGTTTACAATCTACCTCCTTGGATGGCCTTGAAAGAGCAATACATACAAGTTCCTTTGATCATTCCTGGTCCAAAGAATCCTGTATAAAATATTGATGTTTTTTTACAACCTTTAATTGATGAGTTGAAACATTTGTTCAACCATGGCATTGAGACTTATGATGACCATTGACGTACCAATTTTCAAATGAGGGCAGTACTGCTATGGACATTTAGTGACTTTCCTGCTTATGTGATGTTGTCTGGATGAAGCACACATGGTAAGTTAGCTTGACCATATTGCTCCAATGAATTAGGATCATTCCAGCTACAATTCGGAGGGAAACCGTGTTGGTTTGACTGCCATAGACAACATCTTCCCACTAAACATTGTTCCCGAAAAGATAAGATTAACTTTTGTAAAAACAGAGCAGTTTCAAGTGTAAGACGTATTCCAAATCCAAGTGGAGAAGAAATATGGTAGATTGTAAAACATTTGCCCATTGTTTACAATGGTGAACCTTTTGGTAGTCATTTATATAAAAGACCCCCTGGTTTTGAGATAACACATAATTGGGTAAAGAGAAGCATCTTTGGGAGCTTCCGTATTGGGCTAAGTTGTTGATCCGACACAACCTCGACATGATGCATATCGAGAAGAATGTATTCGATAATTTGTTTCATACAATTATGGGCACTAATAAATCGAAAGACAACATGAAGGCAAGGAAAGATATTGAGCATATTTGTGATCTTCCTCTTTTAAACCCTATGTATGATGACGCCGGAAAGATGACAATACTTAGAAGAGATTACACTCTACAAAAAGATGACCTTAAAAAGGTCTATGCTTGGATGAAAAAACTTAAATTTCCAGATGGGTATGCTTCAAACATAGGGAGTTTAGTAAAAACCAAAGATAATACTTTTCATGGTTTCAAAAGCCATGATTGTCATGTGTTTATGCAACATTTGCTTCCTCTTGCTATTAGAGGTCTTGTTTCAAAAAGACATATGAGGCTATAACAGAGTTGTGCATGTTCTTTCGAGTCTTATGCTCAAAAACGTTACATGTAGATGATTTGGCAAAGATGAAGGACACTATCGTTGTAACTATATGCAAGTTGGAGAAAATTTTCCCTCCTGGTTTCTTTGACTCAATGGAGCACCTAGTCATGCATTTAGCTGATGAAGCTCTTCTTGGTGGTCCAGTGCAATACAGATGGATGTACCAATTTGAAAGGTGATGACACTATTGTAATGATGTAATCACATGAATTCTTTGTTTTCAACAATCCTAATACATTCTGAATGATTTATAAGTGTAGGAAGCTTGGTTTGATCAAAAGAAGAATTAGAAACAAATCAAGGTTTGAGGGTTCAATCGTGAGGGAACACCTAATGAATGAAATTGCCACCTATTGTTCTCTATACTTTGACCCGAAAATTGAGACACGCCATAATAGGGAGCCACGGAATTTCTCATCAGAACTTTCAGGTTCTTCATGTGGAGGCTCTCAACTAAGCATGTTTCACGCTCCATCAGAATCCGAATCGCGATGACTTTGCTGTGTTGGAGCGTCTACATCCTAACACTCGTGGCCACATGTTCGGGATAGGATCTTCCGATCCATATTTTGTGGTGACCGGGTCACACTCATCATTTTATGGTCCTAGTTCATATGGTGATGCCCAACGGTCGCAAAAGGTATAGTTGTTATTATTAAAGTCACACATTATTTTATATTATATCTTGTTATGTTATATCTTGATATTTTATATTATATACTGAGAGTAGATATTTTAGTTACACAAAGTTAGTTTGGGTCAATTTGACCCGTTTAATTGAAAGCATATAGTTTTAGTTTCATAATATGGGTTTGGTTCATTTAGACTTGCTTATATAGATAGTTTAGTCTCACAAAGTGAGTTTGTATCATTTTGACCTGTTTTTGTGGAATGCATATAGTTTAGTTTCATAAAGTAGGTTTGGATCATTTAGACCCATTTAGATTGAAGGTTGATAGTTAGTTTCATAAGTGTGTATAAGGTGATTTTGACCCGTTTAAATTGAGAGTAATTAAACTAGTTACACAAAGTGAGTTTGGGTCATTTTGACTTGTTTAATTGAAAGCATATAGTTTTAATTTCATAATATGGGTTTGGTTCATTTAGACTTGTTTAAATTAAAAGGTGATGGTTATAGTTTCATAAAACGTGTTTGGGTGATTTTGACCTGTTTGAATTGAAATTAGATAGTTTAGTCTCACAAAGTGAGTTTGTATCATTTTGACCTGTTTATATTGAATGCATATAGTTTAGTTTCATAAAGTAGGTTTGGATCATTTAGACCTATTTAGATTGAAGGCTGATAGTTAGTTTCATAAGTGTGTATAGGGTGATTTTGACTCGTTTAAATTGAGAGTAGATATTTTAGTTACACCAAGTTAGTTTGGGTCAATTTGACCTGTTTTATTAAAAGCATATAGTTTTAGTTTTTTAACATGGGTTTGGGTCATTTTGACCCACTTATATTAATATATAGTTTAGTTTAATAAAGTAGGTTCGGATCATTTTTACACGGACTTGTATTTGGATAATTTTAACTTTGTTGTTAACTTTTACATTATTTTGGCTTATAATTTCATATTTTTGCACGGACTTGTATTAATTATAATAATCATAAATGTTTTAACAATTTATAGGTCCAAAATATCCAAACGGAATTAGAAAAAGAACGAGAGGCTCGAGAAAACTTGGAAAACCGCTTGGCACAAATTGAAAAGGACCGAGAACAAGAGAGGGAACAAGAGCACGTTGAACGAGAACAAGAGCGGGTTGAACGCAAGAAATTACAAAAACAAATGAAAGAAATTATGAAAAGATTACTTGATAAATAATTATTGCTTGTTTTGTATTTTGCGAGGAAAACTTACTCGAAATTATTTAAACTTTGATATTTTTGAATGGATATGATCGGATTAGTTATTAATTTAGTCTTGGTTTTCTAGATTACTTATAAATGTATTGTAATTTTATGCAGAAAAATTGTAATTTTTAAAACTTTTTCTAGATTTTATTATTTTTTTATAATTGTCGCAAAATGAATTAAAATAAAAGACATATTTAGTCGGTATTTTGTCCAAAATATAAGTATATTATTTTTTATGTTTGTCGCAAGTTTGTCGCAACATTTAGGTCGGTAGTTTGTCACAAAAAGAATTAAAATAAATGACATTTTTAGTCGGTAGTTAGTCGGTAGTCTGTCGCAAATATTTTTTTAAATATTAGTTTTGTTTTAAAAAAAGATAATATTTAAAACCAATTTTTGACCGAATTTTGTAGTAAATTTGTCGCAAAATGTTTGTCGGTAGCGACAAAATACGTTTGTCGCAAATATGTGGTAAGCTTTGTCGCAAAGTTATCGAAAAATATTTTGCTAGGAGGTTGTTTCCTACAAAGCTGTTTTTGTCGCAAATTTGTCTGTATAGGATTTTTGCGACAAGATTGCGACAAAAATGCTTATCGCAAAAACTGCTAAATTTTAGTAGTGTTGATATTAATAATAATAATAATAATAAAGTTTTGGTTTGCGTTGCTCGATCTAATATGTCAATAATCATGAGAGATGTTAAGAGGAGATGAAAATGTTATGAATGAGAGCCGATTGTATGAAACAATCTAAGATCAACAAGCCATAGTCAATTGCATGTAATGATTAAGAGGCTGTGAAGGGCAGTTGTGTGAAACAATCAAGAGGTGACCATTAACTTGTGTTATTCAAAGGGAGTGACCAAACTTTTGTGATTCGATTTGGTGCGGTTAGACTGCAGTGATTCGTGTTAAAGATTAACTAAATCCATGAAATATGGATTAATGTGAAGCTGGACAAAACAATCTATGAGAAATGGATGTGTGACTGGAGTTGTATGATACGAATTTGGTAGAGCGCAATCGATCTACGACAAACCGATGATCAGTATGATATAGACCCATGTGGTTATCGTTAAACATGTGAAGGGTGAGTTTGGAAGTGGTGTGGAAGACATGAGTGATTTAGTTGAGGCGTTCAATCTATGTCACATGGATTATATTGTGTAGAGGTAGTAACTTGCTATAGTGTTAAGAAAGATGAAAATGAAAATCATGGTTGTGATTATTATGATTGTATTGATGGAGGTGAGATTGCCAAGATAGAGTAAGTCGATTGAAGACAACGGTACACGCAATTACGGAGTTAATTGAAAGGAAAAGTGTGAGGTAAACAGGCGACGGGGCTTGTTAGGAATTCAAAATTTTGGAGGTACCACTCAAGATAAAGAAGGAGAATGAATGATTTAATCATAATTAAATAAATGGGATAATTATTAATAAAAATATTAATAATTGTTTGGTGGAGTTTATATTAGACAATGATTGAGTTAAATAATGACATGTTTAGTTACTATAGGAGCTAGTATTTGAGTTGAGCAAGTTTTCTAGTTTAAATCGGTTTAGGAGGCTTGGTGATCAAATCTTGTATTTGTATAAATAGAGGTTAAAAGTTTAATGTAATATATTGTCTTTAATATTAATAGTAATAGAGTCGTAATCATGTGATTAGGTCACAAATAATTGTGTTTTGGCATGCATTGCTCGATCCAATTTTCCAACAATATCATGCTTTTGTCTTAGGTTACCACTATACTCGTTGTGATATTTGTCTCCTCTGGCATGTTTCAGTTCCTTGTCCGGTTTCATATTCCCGCACTTTGGATTGTCTTTAGTCTTATACAACACGTACTTGCCATTGAAAGAACACGCAAAAGCAACCTCACAATGTTCACTCACTTTATTGCCACAATGTTAATGAATCCAAATCTTTGACACAATAGAACTATTTTGGAACTAGTGATATTCTACTGATCACAAAAAAATGTTGAGATAAGCATGCACGAACTACATCGAAAAAACACATTAAATGAAACTAGAGGTATAACAACATACCATATTCAAGTACTAGCTACTATCTATAGACTTGCACAACTTTAGTTAAACCTTCTTTTTTTTTTTCTTTTTTTTTTCTCTTTTGTTTTCAATTCCTATACTTTGGGGACAGCCATGGTCGTATAGTTGTTAATGTAGCGTACATTATTTAAGATGTAAATATTTCTACCGTTAGCTAACGTTGACCAATTTAATGACTAAAGAGGTTGATAGGTGGGTAGCGGCAACCATTAAGATTGGATAGATGTCACTACAAGAAATGTCAACAATAGCGGCGACTTCTTTATTAGCGGCGACATCATTAACGGCGACATGTCGCCGCTATTGATCCTCGATCCGTTTAATGTTTATTCACTCAGATCTGACCGTTGATAATGTTATAGATCTAACGGTCAAAGTTATATCGTACCATGAACAATAGCGGCGACATCATTAGCAGCGACATGTCGCCGCTATTGGTAGCAACATCTATCAAAACGTGATTTCCTCCACATTCCCTCTTTCCCTCCACACCACACCCACTGTACCCATCCTTTCTCGCCAGCCATCATTCTGGCAACCACCACTCCGCGACCACCATTTTGCCTACCACCATCCTCAACCTCTGGCCACCACCATCCCTCAACCTCCGACCACCACCATCCCTCGACCTCACCCTCTCAACCTCACCCTCGAAGTTCGACCACCTCCATCCCCTTAACGTCACCCTCAACCTCTGGCCACCACTGTAGACCTGCTATTGCTCCGGTCTTTGCTGCTGCCGTGGACCTCGACCACCGTCGCCGCCTCTTTTATCTACCTTTTGTTGCCTTCAACAAAAATCAGAAGGTAATTTTTTTTTTAAACACAAATATATGCTTGTTTATGTTAATTTATGGTTGAAAGATGTTTAGATTTTTATATTTAGTTGGTTGAATAAAATTTGGTAAAGAATTTGTGTAATTTTTTGGTTTTAATAAAAATTGTTCAAGATGGTGAACTAGTAAGATTGATTTAGGTATTTTGGGCATTTGATGTAGACTACTTGTTTAAATGGATTTGATAAATAGATTTTGTTTAATTGGTTGATAGATGTTTAGGAGTATTTGGGCATTTGATCTAGACTTTTTGTTTAATTGGTTGAAAGATGTTTAGATGTTGATGTTTAGTTGGTTGAATAAAACTTGTTAAAGCATTTGTGTAATTTTTAGGTTTTAATTATAACTTGTTCAAGATGGTGAATATTGAGATAACATAAAGCATTTGTGTTATTTTGTTAATAGTTTTAGTAATTAGGTCTTAGTTTAGGTGCTTAATTGGTTGGAAATTAATTAATAATTAGGTTTTACTTACTTTATTTTTTACACTTTGACAAAGAGAACAAAAAGTTAGTATGATGTTCTTCTTTTACCATAAGTCAATCTAACTCTAATATATTCTTGTGATTCAAATTCTTTTAGAAATCATATAGAAAAAAAATTACTAAGAAACTAAAATGAAATAATTTCTTATTATTATGTGTTATTAGCTTTTAGGTTTCGTGGCTTCATTCTAATCACCATGAGCTTAGAAATACATCCTAAAATTGAATTGTTTTAACTTTGTGTTGTATATCTTATAATTTATCAAGACATGATATCACTATGGATTGTTTTGTTATACCTTATGGCAGATGTCATGAGTCATGGAGGTGATGGCGCAGGGGATCCACCACTTCCTCCATTTGGCGGTTCCGGAAGTCATGAGTTAGATGGTAATTGTCATTATAATTTATTTATTTACTATGTTTATTCATTTATTATTAAGATATATTGTAAGTTCAGAATTTTTATTATAACTGTAGGTACGCCTTCGCGAAAAACAAGAGGGAAGGTGAAGAACAAGCAAGGGTCAACCCTCCAATGGGCATGAATCATGAAAATTAGAGGAAAACCGTTGACTATTTCATGAGTGACGCATATAGAAATGCATCAAATTCAAACAAAACAAATCGTTAACAACAAAAATACACAAATCGTGGCGGGACTGCTTCATATAATAGTTATTGTTACAAGAAGGTAATGCTATAAATTTATATGTGTATGTATTATTTATTAATTTTTTTAATATATAATATACATTTGATGTGAAACAGAATAAGAGAAGACTTGAGGCATTTCGTGATGCTCATACAAGTAAAAATGAGACCTTTGATAGCGAGGTAGCAGTGCAACAATATGTAGGTATTTCTATAAAATACAGTTTTCAAATATATATATATATATATATATATATATATATATTTACTTTAAATATGTTAAACTATTTTTGTCAATTAATGCAGAACCGATTAAAAGAACGGTTTGATGAGCTAAGTCAATCCCAAAATGAAGAAGAAAGTGGTTCGTCAACGCCGAATTAGGTCGATGTTTTGGAGTCCGTGTTGGGACAACGGCGTGGACAACTTGTCGTCGGTATAGAGTTGGCGGGCTGCTAAAATATCAGGCGGGTTTATGAAAAGCCTATGCTGACGACATGTCGTCGCTACAGGTTAAAGTTATTTTATTTTTTATTTTTGTTATCTCGGTTTACAAATTAAAAAAAAATTAAGACCTTTCCCGAAGACATGTCGTCGGGATAGATAAGAAATATTAAAAAAAAAAAATTCAGTCCCGACGACCGGTAGTCGGGATAGGTGTTTTTTAATTTTTTTTATTTTAATCTATAGGGACGATTTTTTTACTCTATAGGGACGACATGTCGTCGCTATAGAGTGCAGATCATTTAAATCTCATTTCAAACCTTCTGCCCCATTTCTCAACTAAAAAAACTCACTTTCTTCTCCCGATTTCATCTCGGTTCATAGGCTTATTTGGTATCAAATTAGAGTGTTTGAAGGTAAGAATGATGTTTCTTTTACTATAATGAAGTTATATAATCTTTTTTTTATAAGTTTTATCTAAATTTTTGTGTTTTAGGTGAGATTAAAGTTTAAAGCTTGAAATTAAAGGATTTGAGGATTTTTAAGGTATGAAATTCGTTTAAAATTTATGATTTAAGTGTTGTTTAGTGAATATGTTTGTGATTAGGTTTGTATGATTGTAAAAGTGTATATATATGTAAGTGTATATGGGTTTGATGTTAGATTAGGTTATGCCCACCAAGTGTTTAATAAAATGCCACCATATATATTTTCATGGTTTTAAGTTTGTATGTATTTTTATAGTGTTATTTTATATGTATATGGTATGATGTATTTAGTTGTTTATGTATATGTTTATATGTATGTAATTACGTTAATTTTGTATATATGTGAATGTTTGTATGTATTTATGTTTATATGTTTGTTCATTAGTATATTAAATGTTTTTTTTTTTTTTTTGTACTTGTGTATGTAAGTATGTTGTATACTTGTATGTTTTTTGTATACTTGTAAGTGTGTATGTAAGTATGTTGTATACTTGTATGTAAGTATGTTTGTATTTTTGTAATAGTGTATGTAAGTATGTTGTATATTTGTATGTTTGTATACTTGTATACTTGTAAGTGATTATGTGTTGTGATTATGCTTGTATGTATGTATATGTAAGTGTATATGACTTTAATGTTAGTACATCTTTGTGTATATGTTAATTGATAAAGTTGTATTTCCATGTTTCATAACACCATAGATATGACAATTGATAGAGTTGGATTAAATTGCGAAATCGGAGTTCTCCGGAATTTATAAAAGGTCTTCATAGCTTTCTAGAAATTGCCAAGAACCATGTCAACAGTTTAGAAAAAGCTTTTTGTCCGTGTAAACGATGTTGCAATGGGTGTCGGCAGTATCTGGATATCATTTATGCCCACATACATGAAAATGGGTTTCTACAGTCATATAAGACGTGGACTTATCATGGTGAGAAATATCCACGTGCTTCAGGAATAGAAGACCTTTTTGCTCTAATAAAATCTATTCCAGCAACAAACAATGAGATGTTTGATGCAATTGATGATGTTATGGCGGAGCAGAATGTTAACGAAGAAAATGTAGACGAAGGTGGAACTGGTTTTGACCCGGAGTTTGATGCATTATTTAAGGAGCTGAATACCGAGTTATACCCCGGTTGTAGTTGGATGTCTTCTTTAAACTTTTTAGCAAAATTAATGCATATCAAGGTTATCAACAAATGGACGGATAGTTCATTTAACCAACATTTAAAGTTTTTGAGAGTTGCTTTCCCTAAAGAAAATCAAATTCCAGCCTCATACTATGAAGCTAAGAAGAGATTAAGAAAGATTGGGTTAGGATATGAATCTATCCATGCTTGCATTAACGATTATGCTCTGTTTTGGAAAGAAAATGAGTTGATGCAAAATTGTCCTGTTTGTAACGAGAGTAGATGGGTTGATAAAAACACAAAGGAGAAGAAAGTACCTCAAAAAGTGTTGCGCTACTTTCCTTTAACTTCCCGACTTCGACGAATGTATAGCTCAAGATTCACAGCAAAAGAAATGACATGGCATTATACTGGACGCTCAACGGATGGTATGATGCGTCATCCAATTGATGGGAAGGCATGGCAAGACTTTGATGAAAAATTTCCTGATTTTGCCAAAGAACCCCGAAATGTACGTTTGGGTTTGGCTGCGGATGGTTTTAATCCATTCGGTAACATGAGTCAATCTTACAGTATATGGCCAGTGGTGTTGACAACATATAACACACCACCGTGGTTATGTATGAAAGAGTCTTCTTTTATGTTGACCTTGCTTATTCCCGGGCCTAAATCTCCTGGAAAGGACATTGATGTTTTCCTAAGGCCTTTAATAGATGAGTTGAAAATGTTATGGGCCGAAGGAGTTCAAATGAGAGATGCATCAACCAAAACTGTATTCAGGATGCGTGTAGCTTTATTATGGACTATAAATGATTATCCTGCTCGTAGCTATATGTCTGGATGAAGTGGTCAAGGTTATATGGCATGCCATACTTGTAACGTAGACACACTCTCGTGCCCTATAACAAATAAAATAGCTTTTATTGGTCATAGACGATTCTTGACAAAAAAGCATAGTTTGAGAGATGATCTTTTGTTCAATGGAAAAAGAGAGACAAGAGATCCTCCTAGACGTTTGAGTAATGCACAAATCTTAAAACAACTAAAAAGCCTCCTTGATCGTGTTCCAGGGAAACATCCTACATATGGAGGTGTGAAAAGAAAGCGTGTTGCAACCGAGTTAAACTGGAATATTGGTCTTCACTCATTTTAAAACACAATCTTGATGTCATGCATGTAGAGAAAAATGTTTGTGAGAGCTTGTTGGGTACTTTGCTAATGAATGAAAAATCAAGAGACACGCACAAAGCAAGACAAGACTTGCAAAATATGGGTATTCGACCTAATTTATAGCTAGTAAAGAAAAACAACAAGGTCTACCAACCACATGCTTCTTATTCTTTCACACCCGGTGATCATGAACGTTTTTGTCAATTTGTTAAAGGAGTGAGACTACCTGATGGTTTTGGTTCAAACTTTGACAATAAAGTTCTTTCTAATTATTCAAACATAATCGGGTTAAAGTCTCATGATTATCACATCCTAATGCAACGATTGCTACCGATCGGGGTAAAAGTTGGTCTCCTAAAAAATGTGTCCACAACAATCATTGACCTTTGTACATTTTTTCAGAAAATATGTGCAAGATCAGTAAATTTGAGTGATATGTATAAAACAAATAAAGAAGTGGTAAATGTCACACCCCAACCTTAACGGCGGAAACGTCGAGATGTGAGGTTAAGATTGTTCATGCCACACAACGCTAATTTAAGATGACGATAATATTAAATATCAATATTCATGACATCCATTTAATAAATAACATAAGTTCAAACATTTAACAATACATAAGATTTCCAACGTCAAAAGATATTAATTTCCTTTTTATTTTAATCTAGGTCCAATCCTAGATGTAAGTAAGTCTTCAAAGCATGCTAAACAATATCATTTCCTGAAACATTTTAAAAATAATGTCAACAATATGTTGGTGAGTTTTCATAGATTTTCATACATAGGTATATATCAAAGATGGCAATTCACGTCATAGGTTATTGAATAACGTAAATAAAGATGGATGAACAAATGTAACAATCAAACCTTGACAAATATGGCCATTACAAGATTAAACGATTAGCTAAGTGTACTTGGTTTCCATAGTGCTCAAGAATACGACACTAGGTGCCGGCAATAACCTCGGCTTTAGAACCAAATAGGCTTGTCAGGCCCATAGATCTATGACGTCGCTAGGCTAGTAATAGTTAATGATTGTATCTTACAAGAGTCATCACATGATAATTACAAGTGTTCAAATAATCATGACAACATAAAATGAATTGCATAAGTGTTACAAGATTAAAACGTGTTTACAAGTGTATTTATAATACGATTAACATGTTTCACCCCAAACGTGTGAAATAATATAAAAAAGGGTATGAAAACTCACATGGATAATAAGGATGACAAATAAGAAACCTTGTATATAATGCCGAGGATACGATATCGATCAACCTAAATAATATGCGTATTAAGTAAATCATGGTGATTTTGGTATTATATATATAAACCGTTAGTCCATGATTTTTGTGTTGTTAAATATATGTAATTTATTATTATTTTGGTAATCAAATGATTTAAGTAAGAGTTTTAGTGATTAACTCTATTAATAAAAGTTATAATTTTATTATTAAAATGGGTTATTGTTTACCATTTAATGGGGTAGAAATTTTGTAATTTTTAAAAGATTAAAATACTTCAACTAATTACAATAGATGCACAATTTAAATATGTACATATATGTACATATATATATACATGTTCCATTTTCACATAGGGATTTCGGGCTGTTCAAGTAAACCACTAGGCCGTTGGTGTTCAGCTTTAACCCTTGCGCACATTAGACACTTGGATACATAAGATGCAATATCCCTCTTCATTCCTGGCCACCAATATTGGTCACGCAGATCCATATACATCTTATCGGACCCGGGATGAATAGAATATCGTGTTTGATGAGCTTCATTCATGATGAAGTGACGGAGATTATTGCGATTCGGGATCCAAAGTCGATTCAACAAGTACCACATGCCATTCGGTTTTGTTTCCAGTTGTGGTCGAACGTTAAACGCCAAATCTTCATCTTTCCCTTCCTCGGTTAACGCTGCCTGTTGAGCCTCGCGGATGCAAAACTCAAGATCACTATCAATCCTTATGTTTTGAAGCATGATAGTAGCCTCGTTAACATCCATATGAATCTCGGTATCAAACTCCCCTAACATGTCAAACCATTGTCTTCGATCTCGGATTTCTTGAAGTGAGATAGTCTTGTTGTGAATCTTACGACTCAGCGCGTCGGCTACAACATTCGCCTTTCCAGGATGATAGCGAATGTCGCAGTCGTAGTCACTAATCAACTCAACCCAGCGTCTTTGTCTCATGTTGAGATCCTTTTGATTGAATACGTGTTGGAGACTCTTATGGTCGGTGTAGACTATACATTACGTCCCATAAAGATAATACCGCCAAATCTTCAAAGCAAATACCACGGCACCAAGTTCGAGATCGTGAGTTGTGTAGTTCACCTCATGAACCTTCAATTGTCTTGACGCGTAAGCTATGACCTTGCCTCATTGCATGAGAACACAACCAAGGCCTTGACTAGACACATCGCAGTACACAGTGAAATCATCGTTTCCATCGGGGAGGGTTAAGATAGGAGCATTACACAGTTTGCGTTTCAGACGGTGCAAGACGATAAGGTGACTTAGCCACGAGGTTCGCACAAGAAATCAAATCGATTTTGAACTCAACTTCTCGCACGGGAGGCAACCCACTAAGATCCTCGGGAAACACCTCGGGAAAATCTCGTACGACAGGAATATCCTTCAATTCCTTCCCCTTGGCTTTCGTGTTAACTACATAAGCCATGAAAGCTACGTAGTTTTTACTCAAGCACTTTCGGGCCTTGATACAAGACATGAGTTTGAGTCTTTGGGATGATCTCTCCCCAAAGACTTTTAAGGTATCACCTGATGGTAAAGGAATGTGAATGCACTTCTCAAAGCATATAATTTCCGCGTGTTGTTTGGCTAACCAATCCATGCCGATAATGATGTCGAAGCTCCCCAGTTGCATAGGAATAAGGTCGATAAGAAACTCGTGCTCATTAAGACTTAAGATGCAATCGCGTATGACAACGTCAACTACAATCGACTTTCCATCGGCAACATCAACCGTAAAGGATCTTTCTAAATTAGAACGTGGCTTAGAAAGAATAGGCTCAAACTCTAAGGACACAAAACTCTTATCCGCACCTGAATCGAAAAGTACAGAGGCATATTTATCATTTACAATATACATACCTACTCTGAAATATAGCTATCGTCGGTACATGGAAAGCAGGCAGGAATTTTACAAGATAAAAGAACAATTAAAGAGAAGTAGTGACGTACCATTCCCCACGTTGTTGTTGGCTTGAGCTTGACTGGCATTGATATTGAAAGCCCTTCCTCGAGCCGGTGGCACATTTCCCGTAATGCGAGGACATTGTGGACGGAAATGCCCAGTTTCGCCACAGTTGTAGCAGGCTTGATTAGCAACCATTGCAGCATTATTCGGGGCACGATGGCAAGTAGCCACCAAATGACCATACTTTCCACACAACGATTAGATTCGGAAAGGAGTGTTCCCCGCATGATGGTACTTGCAGGTGTTGCACATCGGGTACGGTCCAGTATAAGCCCTTGCCACGGGGGATGATTTTCAGTGACAGCTTGCCTTTGAGGGGCATTTGGTGCTATCACAGCATAATTGCGGGCCGGTGTGAACTTGCGCTTCTTGCCTTTGAATGACGACTCAGCTTTCACCTCCTTTGTTGCTTCGGGAGTCACCTTCACAGTTGACTTGGCACCCTTCACCGTCAAGGTACCAGCCTTAATATGGGTTTCAGTAAGCTGGGCGGTGATATTTATCGGTTCCTCCAAAGTTGTGGGCCTACTTCCCATCACAGCATCTTGAATTTGAGGCGGTACCCCCTTGATAAATTTCTCGATGTTGCTGTGTACGGTATCCACCATGTGTGGTAGAAGCATGCTTAGTTTGTGATGACGGGTAGAGTATGCCAAATGGTTTCCACTGTCCTGTTTATGGTTCCAGAACTCCTCCTCCAGTTTCTACAATTCACTTCTCGGGCAGAATTTTTGGACCATTAAGTCCTTAAACTCCTCCCAAGACAACGCCAAGGCAACTTCAGTACCTCGGTTCCTTTTCTCACTATTCCACCATGTAAGCGCGCGTTGTTGCAGGACACTTGCAGCATAGCAGTCCTTGAGCTCCTCGGGACACTCACTATTGATGAACGTGTTTTCCATACTCTCAAACCACTCTAGAATTCCAGTGGCTCCTTCCTTTCCACTAAAGCTACTGGGTTTGCATGAGTTGAAGTGCTTGAACGTGCAGGTGCGGTTGTTCCCACCTTGGTTGTTACTATTCTCCCCATGACCATTGTTGCTATCATCACCATTGTTTCCATTGGCGTTGTTGCTGTTATTGGCCATTAAGGTGCTACTAAGTTCAGCAACCATCGTCGGGAGTACAGCAGCCATTTGACGGGCGATCATCGCTGCAAGTTTGCGGTCGAAAGTAGCAAGCTTTCCTTGGTGACGAGACATTCTATAAGATAGAAATAAAGAAAAATATTAGTATTCGGAGATAAACCAGTTCAGAAAATCAAGAATTTTTGATATTTTAAATATACCCAGGATGGTTCCATTTGGTACCACATAGTCAATAGGAACATGGACACGTCGAGGTGACTTAATCCCAATTACCCCGAGGAAGATGTGTATGTTGACCATAATTTAGCACTCATCCCAGAGATCCCCAGGTAAGCATAACAGGTCTCGCAATGAGATTTATACGAAATACTTGCCTTAGCCCGAGGGCCTTTTGCCAGGAAATCTAGAATACAGGTGTTTATGCGTCATACACTTCCCTAAGGCTATTAGAATTAAAACCTCGATGAGATTTTCAAGATTTAGACATATCGTCTAAGGAATTTTTCCATTCGATAAGATGCGTAGATTTCCACACGTAGTCGAGAATAAGATTTAGAAAAAGATTAGACGCGGTAGAACTTAGAGGCATAAGAAGAGGATTAGGAAGTTGGGGTATACAAGGTTCAAGGCATAATCCTAAGGCACTAGATTCTAAATATAAATAAATAGTACATAAGGAATTGATCATGCAACATGTGATAGGCATATAAGCATACTTACAAGATTATAACAAATGTTATGTAAAGAGTCCCTAGTTTAACCATAGTCTAGGCCACCATTTCTAATAACCTAAATCCCTATAGTTATGGGCTCTGATACCAATCTGTCACACCCCAACCTTAACGGCGGAAACGTTGAGATGTGAGGGTTAAGATTGTTCATGCCACACAACACTAATTTAAGATGACGATAATATTAAATATCAATATTCATAACATCCATTTAAGAAATAACATAAGTTCAAACATTTAACAATACATAAGATTTCCAACGTCAAAAGATATTAATTGTCTTTTTATTTTAATCTAGGTCCAATCCTAGATGTAAGTAAGTCTTTAAAGCATGCTAAGCAGTATCATTTACTGTAACATGTTAAAAATAATGTCAACAACATGTTGGTGAGTTTTCATAGATTTTCATACATAGGTATATATCAAAGATGACAATTCACTTCATAGGTTATTGAATAAAGTAAATAAAGATGGATGAACAAATGTAACAATCAAACCTTGACAAATATGGCCATTACAAGATTAAACGATTAGCTAAGTGTACTTGGTTTCCATAGTGCTCAAGAATACGACACTAGGAGCCGGCAATAACCTCGGATTTAGCACCAAATAGGTTTGTCAGGCCCATAGATCTATGACGTCGCTAGGCTAGCAATAGTTAATGATTGTATCTTACAAGAGTCATCACATGATAATTACAAGTGTTCAAATAACCATGACAACATAAAATGAATTACACAAGTGTTACAAGATTAAAACGTGTTTACAAGTGTATTTATAATACGATTAACATGTTTCACCTCAAAAGTGTGAAATAATATAAAAAGGGGTATGATAACTCATATGGATAATAAAGATGACAAATAAGAAACCTTGTATATAATGCCGAGGATACGATATCGATCAACCTAAATAATATGTCGTACTAAGTTAATAATGGTGATTTTGGTATTATATATATAAACCGTTAGTCCATGATTTTTGTGTTGTTAAATATATGCAATTTATTATTATTTTGGTAATCAAATGATTTAAATAAGAGTTTTAGTGATTAACGCTATTAATAAAAGTTATACTTTTATTATTAAAAGGGTTATTGTTTACCGTTTAATGGGGTAGAAATTTCGTAATTTTTAAAAGATTAAAATACTTCAACTAATTACAATAGATGCACATTTTAAATATGTATATCGAACTCAAAGCTACTTTCGAATTAAAACATATCCCCGTGTTCGAATCCTGTTCTCGAGCCGGTTAGGTTCATTTTTAGGTTTTAAAATTGGGTTTTGGGGGTCGTCGGAGTTTGACCGGCGGTGGCCGGAGTCTCGACCGGGAAAACGGGGATGGGGGTTGGGTTTTTAAATATTACACTTAGGTCCCTGTGGTTTATAAGTTAACATATTTAGCCAAAGTTTAAGTTTTGTTTCAAAACTGAATTTACAGTTTGGTCCCCGGAGTTTTAAATTTTATTATTTTATGCACAACACTATAAGTTTTAAGTTTTAAAATAATACAACTTATATTGTTTTTACTTATCTTCAAGTTCAACACTTATTAAAATTATTAATTGTTATTAGTATTATTATTTTATCATTTTATTGTTATTTTTATTATTAATTTTAACATTTTCTTTTACGCTTGTTACTATTATTATTATTATTATTATTATTATTATTATTATTATTATTATTATTATTATTACTATTATTATCATTAGGTACTGATCTATTTAATTATAATACGATTTCAAAGAGTTACAAATAAGTCCTCGTACTTGCATTAATAACAATTAAACCCCATACAAGAGATAACGGAATCAATAACGACTAAATTAACAAATACACGATAGGTCAGAGTAAAGATATTGTGCAATTTGGAATTGATATATCCTCCAGCATTTTTTGATATAATGGTTTATTTAGTTCTTCATTTACCTGAAAAAGCTATTCTTGGTGGTCCCGTTTATATGGGATGGATGTATCCCTTTGAAAGATACATGAAAAAACTCAAAGCATATGTTAGAAACAAAGCTAGACTTGAAGGCTCAATAGCAGAAGGTTATGTTGCAGATGAGACATTGACATTCTGCTCTATGTATCTTGAAGGTATGCAAACCAAATTCAACCGACCCGATAGAAATGCAGATTCTGGCATCCCAAAGAGACAATTCCATGTGTTTTCATTACAATGTCGACTAATGTCTAAAAAGAAAATCATTACGCTATGTGAAGATGACTACAAATCATTACACTGGTTTGTACTAAACAATTGCAATGAAATTAGTTACTACAAATCGGAATTTGAATCTAAATTTCCTGGACGTAGTATGAAAACAATATTTTTTTCATAGTTAAAGTATAAAGCTAATACATCAACATCATCATCTTCTTTGTCTAAAGAGGGTATCAAAGAATTAAAGGCATTGGCACATGGTCCTTTAAACGCATATTCTTACACTGCTTGCATAGTCAATGGTATTAGATTTGTGGTTCATACTCGTGATGTTTGACACACTACTCAAAACAGTGGTGTTGTTTCAATAAGAGAAGATGATACTCCATTTTATGGTCAGCTAGAGGAGATCTTAGAGTTAAACTACATAGATGGTTACTCGGTTGTACTATTTTATTGTAAATGGTTCAAAACATCTGGTAAGAGGTTAATCAAGCAAAACAATATCACTGTTATCGATGTCAACGACACATGGTATAATGATGATCAGTACATTTTAGCCACACAAGCTAAACATGTGTTTTATCTTGAAAAATCCTTCTCGAACCACCGACAATTGGAGGGTTGTTGAAGACGTTCACCATCAAAAACTTTGGGATCATCCAACCTTGAGTATTGTTAACGAGATAGATATATTGCACGACGCCCAATCATCTGATTATAACTTGGTTGTCGACTCAGGCTGTGGAGTTGGTGAATCAAGTGCACAATTCATTGATAATGAGACAAATGTCTTACAATACGCGCAATCAGATAGATTTGATAAATTGGTAGTCGACTTAGGCTACTTGCCAATGAAGTCGACTTTAGATGTTGGTGAATCAAGTGCACAATTCATTGATGATGAAATTTTTATTGATGATAATGAAGAAGATGAAGATGAAGACGAATACAATTCTGATGAGGAAGATGATATAAATGATGATAACGAAAACGAAGAAGAAGATGATCTAGTAGATACCCTTTATTGTAGTGATGATTCTGATTGAAAGTATGTTTTTAATTTTCGTTTAGGTAGTGATGATTCCGATTGAAAGTATGTTTTTAATTTTCGTTTAGGTTTATTGTTTATGTTTATTATTATATATTTACAACATATTTATTTTTGCATGTATTTATTGTTAATGTTTATTATCTTTGCATAGGTATATTGTTAATGTTAATTGTCTATTTTTGTTGAAGCATGTCAACATATATTGCTCAAGGACATGGCGGGAATCTACCTCGCATGGGGATCCAAATAGGATCCTAACAGGTTGCGAGTCTTGTAAGTTATTTGTTAAAGTTAAAAAAATACATCTTTATGTTGAACATAATCTCTGTTTCATAACTTTTCAATTGCATATATTAATGAAGCACAACTCGCAAGAAAAAGAAGATCAAAAGGAAAAAACATTAAATTATTTAAAAAATTTGAGTAAAATAAAGACCAACCACTGCCGATAGAAGTTGAAATCAAGGGGGGCCAATATAAGTTTGTTGGAGAGAACAGATCGGATTTTATAAGGTTAATCTCTAATGAGATTAGTAAGGTTGTTCCTTTCCATTATCCCAGTTGGCAAGCTGTTCCCGATGAATTTAAAAGAGCCATATACCCACACTTTTTGTAAGTATACAATGTTATGTTTTTATCGTATTTTTATTATATAAGTGTTACATGTTTTCTAATTACATGCTTTGCAGGAATATTTTGATCTTGTTAGATGGAGAGAATCCGAACAGTGGGAAGTCATAAGGCTCAGAATCACTGTCGAGTGTCAAAAAGCCTATAAAGATCGAAAGCAAGATCTAAAATCTCATTTTGATGATGTGGGTGGTTATGATGACGTGGAAACAGCGATAACTTGTCCTCTTGAGGGAACTGACCCGCAAGCATGGGCACGGGTGATTAATGAGCTGTTCTTATATCCCACTTATAGGAGCCGATCTGAGGCAAACAAATTAAACAGAGGTAAACAACGTTATCCGAGTTTCCATAGGAGCCAATCATATGCACAGAAGAGACATATGGAGGTAAAAGTATAATTGTTAGTATAAAAATAAGTATTAACTGTCGGAAGATGCATTTCTAAGAATTTTTATTATTCATAGGGGAGTCGTCCGATTGATCTCTTTTAGAAGATGCATTTCAGAGAAGGCACGGGATGGGTGAATGCAACTGCAGAATCGGACTGGGTAAGTTTGAACTAAATTTTGAGTGTTTTAGTATGTTTAAGTGTCTTTGGGTCAAAATGACCCATTTGAACTAACCTTCTATGTGATTCTGGTATGATTAAGTGTGTTTGGGTTAAAATGACCCATTTGAACTAACTTTTGATTGATTCTAGTATGTTTAAGTGTGTTTCGGTCAAAATGACCCATTTGAACTAACTTTTGAGTGATTCTAGTATGTTTAAGTGTGTTTGGGTCAAAATGACTCATTTGAACTAACTTTTGAGTGATTCTAGTATGTTTAAGTGTGTTTGGGTTAAAATAACCCATTTGAACTAACTTTTATGTGATTCTAGTATGTTTAAGTATGTTTGGGTCAAAATGACCCATTTGAACTAACTTTTGTGTGATTCTAGTATGTTTAAGTGTGTTTGGGTCAAAATGACCCATTTAAACTAACTTTTGATTCTAGTATGTTTAAGTGTGTTTGGGTCAAAATGACCCATTTGAACTAACTTTTGATTGATTCTAGTATGTTTAAGTGTGTTTGGGTCAAAATCACCCATTTAAACTAACTTTTGTGTGATTCTAGTATGTTTAAGTGTGTTTGGGTCAAAATGACCCATTTGAACTAACTTTTGATAGATTCTAGTATGTTTAACTGTGTTTGGGTCAAAATGACCCATTTGAACTAACCTTCTATGTGATTCTGGTATGATTAAGTGTGTTTGGGTTAAAATGACCCATTTGAACTAACTTTTGATTGATTCTAGTATGTTTAAGTGTGTTTCGGTCAAAATGACCCATTTGAACTAACTTTTGAGTGATTCTAGTATGTTTAAGTGTGTTTGGGTCAAAATGACTCATTTGAACTAACTTTTGAGTGATTTTAGTATGTTTAAGTGTGTTTGGATCAAAATGACCCATTTGAACTAACTTTTGAGTGATTCTAGTATATTTATGTGTGTTTGGGTCAAAATAACCCATTTGAACTAACTTTTGTGTGATTCTAGTATGTTTAAGTGTGTTTGGGTCAAAATGACCCATTTGAACTAACTTTTGTGTGATTCTAGTATGTTTAAGTGTGTTTAGGTCAAAATGACCCATTTAAACTAACTTTTGTGTGATTCTAGTATGTTTAAGTGTGTTTGGGTCAAAATGACTCGTTTGAACTAACTTTTGAATGATTCTAGTATGTTTAAGTGTGTTTGGGTCAAAATGACTCATTTGAACTAACTTTTGAGTGATTCTAGTATCTTTAAGTGTGTTTGGGTCAAAATGACCCATTTGAACTAATATTTTCAATATGTTTAATGAAGGAAAGAATTCAAGAGGAGTATATGAGATTCTTTAGCGAGACCGGTGGAGACTCATCTGCTGTTGATAAGATTGAATGCATCGAGCGTGCCTTAGGTCAAAGGCGAGGACATATACGAGGTGTTGGTCGAGTGGTGAGACATCCCACCCCTGATTTTTTTAGCTCGCAACCTCCTCCAACACAATGTTTGCAAGATGAAGTTGCAAAACTTAGACAAAAGCAACAACAAAATCAAAAAACCATACAACAACAACAACAAATCCAACAACAACAACAATAACAAATACAAGAAATGCAACGATTGCTTCAAGAGCAGATGGAAATGATGTGCTACTGGCAGCAGCAACAACCAACTGGTGCTCATTAGCGTTTGTATTTTTGTTAGATTTTGTTGAACTTTAAACTAATTGTATGAATTATTTGTTTGTTAAACTTAAATTTGAAGTTGTATGAATTATTTGTTTGTTAAACTTGCATTGGATTTTTATTGATTATATGTTTGTTAAATTTGTAAAAAAAATTAGGTTCTGCATAAAATAAAAAAAATAAAAAAACTGAGATCAATAGCGACGACATGTCGTCGCTATAGATGATTTTCCTTTTTTAAAAAATTAAAAAAAACCTATAGCGACGACTTGTAGTCGCTATAGATAATGTTTTTTCTTTTTTTTTTATTTTTTATTCGGTAAAATCACAAACCACGATACTTATAGGGACGATTTGTCGTTCCCATAGACGAACTTGTGCCGACGAACTCTATCCCGACGACATATCTGCCTATTACAACTAATTTTTGCGAACTAATTCTATAGCAACGACATGTCGTCGCTATATTTCAAAATTAGCTATAGTGACGACATGTCGTTGCTATAAGGTGCCAAATTTTCTTTGCTATAGACCCACTTTCTTGTAGTGATGGTCTCCCAGATTTTTTTTAATTAATATATTAGCAGTGACAACTGGTGCCGCTAATACAACCTCTTGCGGCGACATCATTAGCGGCGATTTTTTTATCATTAGCGGCTAACTAATAACGGTGACACATTAGCGCCGCGAATAGTAATAGCGGCGACAAATGATATCATTAGCGGCGACAAATGTCGCCGTTAATGGTCGAATTCTTTGTAGTGTGTTAAAGAGTTGAATGCAAATTAGTGGTGAAGTACGGAATAGATTATTTCGGGTTTTTATTTTTATTTTTAGGAAGCAATTTCAGAATGAAAGGCATTTACAATATCAATTCTGATGGTATGATTGGTTCTAAAATCATTGGACCATACGGACATGTGAAAGATTTATGATAGATGTGAATATACAATAGAAAAGAGAGATGATGAAACTTGTAGCAACCTTAACCAAGCATCCGGGCGTTAATGAATTAATTTGTTATGTAGGCATACTTGGATCAATATCGGTCACTAATTCAATTATACCCCACTTATAAATGCCAATCACCAAAATAAGAAAAATGACTGCATATATATATATATATATATATATATATATATATATATATATATATATATATATATATGTGTGTGTGTGTGTGTGTGTGTGTGTGTGTGTGTGTGTGTGTGTGTGTGTGTGTGAAGAAATTAATATGCTTAAAATGGTGAACTGAAAACAAGTTTGTGTACTATTTATGTACAATTTTTATAACACTTTTTGAGTTTCTATTGATGTGGTTGATTATATGTTATAATACATAACAATTAATTAATTAGATAACAAATGCAAATTGTATAAATTGTATTTGCAGTTAATATATATTTGCACTATTTGTTTAGATCCTTTCATGATTTTTTCATCTCTCGAGAACAATTTTAAATTGTAATATGACTTTTGATACCATGAACTTGAGTTCATACCACCATAATCTATACCAACTTATTTTATGATAAAATTGAGAGAAACGTGTTCTCCTTGAAAACACAGACTTTTAATCTTTTCAATCTTTTCGTGTTTTAGATCGAGTACAATAATTTCTAGTCATTTATTGGCGTTAGTTTTGGAACCCTTTAAAAACCTCCCAAAGACTTATAGCACTTACTTCATGCTTTATATATATTTTTTACTCATGATTTTCAATAAAATTCTTGGTACGTAGTTTGAAGATTTAAATAAGGTATGATGCTTTATTAATATATTAATTCTTTTGCTAAGTTATTTTTTCGTTCTTTAATGATCATTTTCTTGAAATATATATAAAATTTATAGCAAGAGTAGAGTTATTGGCTAGTTAATTCTTCTACAGTTCAGCATTGATTTATTTTTAAAGTTACAAATTAATTTAATATGATGCTATAGTGAATGTTAAAATCTAAAAGCAGGTTGCTTCTCATCTAGACACAAGTTAATTATATATATATATATATATATATATATATATATATATAATATATATATGAACACGTTTAAATAACAAACATAAATAACTTAAAAACTATGTATACACATACATGGAGATTCAATATTGATTTCCTAATAGTTTTCAATAATTAAAAGAGTAGCAATGTAAATATAAAATTTTATTTTCTCTAGCCTCTCTCACTTTCTCTCTCATCGATTCTCTTTTGAAATAATATATTTTTGACTATTAGATGCATATAGAATAATACTTTGTGTTAGGATATATTTAGATTAAATATATATTAGTTATGACAGACATTTTTCTTCCTTAGTCTAATCACCCCAAGGATGCATGGTATCAATATATTGATTAACTTTTATTTTTGTTTTCTTATACATCGACCCTGAATGTTAATACCCTATTAAATTCACACCAAGCATGTAATATAAACATAGTGTCTCGTTTTATATTAGGAGTCTTACTTTGATGTTGAAAGAAACTCATATCTATAAGCACACTTACGAAATTATATTATCAATATTGAAGTAAGAGAACTCATAGAGAATGAAAAAGAATTATACAGCAAGTATGAAAAGGATTATAAAGGAATACTGTTAGTTTATTACCATTCATGAGGGCAAGCTTGATATATATTGTGTTGATGAAGTTAAAGAGGCCAAAGCTAAACTTTTTAATTTTGGCCCTACTTATATTCAATTGAATTAATGATACCTTTGTCATAAACTGTTGAAAATGGTTGCCGTACATAGTTTTTTAGTTTTGAAGTCATTGAATGATCATCAAAATCACTTTTTGAATTCATTAAACCTAATTATGTACAAAGATATTTGGACCTTTGATAACAATCTAAAAGTCCTAAATTAACAAAATCATTATTTCTAGTGAAAATATTAAAATAACACCTTCAATATATAGTCTTCCCAACAATTTAAACTATCACAAATGTATCTCCTACATTATTAATTAACTCATCAAACTTGACGTAAACTTGTAAGTCGAGTAACTCATCAAAGTTATCCTAGAAAATGAACAACTCGAAGTTCTCATTAAACTGAAGTATCTTTAATTGCGAATATGAACAAACAACCAATTCAGCTGGATTACAATCACAGGCGTCTCAACCAATTTTAGAGGCTCTAAACATAGTAAAACAATATATAGGGCATTTTTACAAATTGATTAATATTTTGATTTTAACTTTACATCTCGCAAAGAACCTAACATATAAGCATAACAATCTTCTCTATAAATAGCACGGGAATCAATAGCACTTATAAATAGTAAGATTCTAACTACCTTATGTAATTTTAGTTTATCTGTAAGGTTTTATTAATATAAAATGAACAATTAATTTTAATTTAATTATAGATATTTATATATATAATTATGCAATTTAAGAGATCTCATAAATTCACATCCTCTTTGTGCATGGCCAACTCAATCATTTAAGATGTTTAAATCGGATTTTTTATCCGGGACTTTTTTCATAAAATATATATTTCTTTGTCTTAAGATTTTATTATATAAAAATATGATTAAACACGTATATCATAAATGATTTCTAGAAAGCACACGTATGAAAATTGGAGTTAGTTTATTTTTAAGTATACTGATTATATGCTCTTGTTATGAAAACTGAAAATTGAATGAAGACTTTGAATAATATATTGAGATGCAATTTATGAAAAATGTATTTGTTTGTATGTTTCCTTTCCACCATCTTCTTGATTGATATTATTCCGAAAGTTATATGTTATTGCTTAGCTAAAAAAGAAATCTAGTTCAAAATGAAATATATTGACATTTTTTCTAAATGTTCCGTATATCACAAAAAAAAATTTTAATTAAACAAACTATAGTATATATAAGTATAGAATACTTATAAAATTTTACTTAAACTTATTTTTAAATTATATTTTATATAAATAATAATCGAAAACTCATATTAATTTAAGTTAAAGTGGGCAAAATATAATTTTGTTTACTTTTATTTTATTTTTTTCATTTCTTCTATGTCAAATCAAGTTGTTGTCTTTTTATCCAATATAACATTTAAATTATCAGATTAATTATGACGTATTCCATTCCAACCAGTGGACCGGTAAATTATATCAACTTGATATCTTGTATGATTTTGAAAACATTGTACAAGAGTGTTTAATATTGCATATCCATCACCGGTGCAAGACGAATATATTTTTCACTCATATCCATGCATGCATATAGGTGAAGTTTAAGAATTTAACCAGTTATATCCGATACTTAAGTATCCAAGAATCGTTACGTCATGATCATTAATAACTTATTCTTATCCCTTATCTTTACTCTAGAGTTTTACATCATCATTGTAATAAAGTAATTTTATGATGTGCATATTTTATTTAGTTTAAAAGAACTTAATTTTACATGATAAAACCACAACCATTTAAGTAAACAAAATAATTCTTTTTTCTAAAGAAAAATCATGTGGTTGTCTTTTCATGCCCTAGGGTTTATGTAAACTTCATCATATTAATAAGTTATACAACATATTCTAGATTTCTTTCAGGTTATATCAATGGAACCATTTGATCCACCCTTTCAGTCATTCTACAAGAAACTATTCGATATTCACTTCATCAACACAGCATCTGCAAATTGTCACGAAACTGAAGCCCTCCATGAAGCGCAAGAGTGTGAGTTTGAGCTCCCATTGATCGATCTAAGCCGCTTGAATCAAGATGGATCGAGGAGCGAAGATTGCAAAAGGGAAATAGCAGAAGCTGCACAAGAATGGGGTTTCTTCCAAGTTGTTAATCATGGGGTATCATCGGAGATTTTAGAGAAGATGAGGCGTGAACAAGTGAAAGCATTCAAGAAACCTTTCAAAGAGAAAGTGAATGGCCTCCGTGAGTTTAATTTTCTAGCGGGTAGTTACCGATGGGGGACGCCCTCAGCAACCTGCCTCCGACAGCTCGCTTGGTCGGAAGCTTTTCATGTGCCATTGACTGAGATCTCAACCATGGGTGGTGTCACCAGTTTTAGGTAAATCTATCCATTCATTCTTAAAATATGCATGTGGCCGGGTTTGTGTGTATTCAACGAAAGTTTTAGTTAAATTATATGAATAATATATAATGAAGAAGTGTTTGTTTTTCTTTAGTAACGATTATAATTATGATTTTCAATGGTAACTATTTGTAATGAATCTAGCTAACTTATTTATTTTAAAATAAGTCTGTTTAATTAGTTTATGTTTAAATATTAACAGGCCAGTTCACTTAAGTTTTGGAAGTTTAGCCTTTGTTGAAGTCGCTATGTTTAAATTAATGTTTCTGACATACTAAACTGTTTTTTGAGCTAATCATAATTAATTTGTTAGTATAATTTGTATTATAATATCTATTACATCATTCGTTTCTTTATTTCTAAAGAATATTAGGATAACTCAATTGGGTTTAATCATAAGTCATATTGATGTGACTAGGAACTTAAGGACATAATTATTGCGACATGTACTCCAACTAATATAAAAGTCAAAGAATCTATTATTATTCTCTTTTTTCGTTTTTAACCCTGTTTAAAACGAAGACAAGTAGACAACCTAAAAACAAATTGTAAAAGCATTTAAAGTAAGTTTTTATTTTTAATGTGAGTGTATTATTTATATTATACGGGATGAATGTGAATGGATGTGAGTGAAGAGAAAGAAAATTTATGGGGATTGTACCGTGATTCCTTACATTTGGAAAAACACGATACACACCCTCGTAAATTTTTAAATATTTTTAAAAATGGTTGTGAGTGGAGAAGAGAAAAAAAGTAATGATAATGATATAAAAAAGTATTATTTAATTGTAAGAAAAAGTAAAAAAATAGTATTTTAGTATAAATATGAACATGGCGATGAGAAATATTGTGAATGTTGTAACATGTAATTAAGATCACAAAGGTGTTGAGTTCCAAAAGAACCTCGTTCTTGACATATTACAAACAAATAATGTAGAAGTTGATCGAGACGCACACGCTAAAGTTAACGAGTGTCCAGCGAGTACGTGTGGTCTTACATGCAAGTTACAGCTAGCGGGGCTCGTGCCGGCACCACAGAGAGAATGGTCTACATCGATAGTTTGTCAAATTTACAAAGTTTCTTTATTTGTACATTTTAGAAAATAAATATAAAGAAACTAATAAAAGTTCTCGTTAATAAACTTTTGTAGTAAATTGTATACAACATTGATTACTTTTACAAGCTGGAGTTTTTTTACTCTCATTCAGCACCACGATGAAACAATATGCGAAGATTGTTTCTAATCTAGCAGAGAAACTAGCAGAGATTTTAGCCGAAAAGCTCCAACAAAAGCCTGGATTTTTCAAAGAGAACTGTGTGCCTAGTATGTCCTACATCCGCATGAGCCGATATCCATTGTGCCCGATATCTCCACATGTTTTTGGGCTAATGCCTCATACTGATAGTGATTTCCTCACCGTATTGCATCAAGATCATATAGGCGGATTACAGTTGCAGCGAAATGGAAAATGGATCGATATTAATCCTAAACAAGATACCCTAATCGTTATTATCGGGGATCTTTTTCAGGTATGCAACTATCTTATGGTGTGATATATTTTGTACCTTTGTGCTGTAAAAACTTAGAAGTGTTCATAATTCACTAGGTTAATAAAGACATTAATTCCAATTAAGTCACAGAATTTGGTATTTCCTAATAAACTACAAGAGCCACATCAATGGAATTGAAGAACAATCATATCAACAGTCTTAACTAAAATATCTGATTAGAAAGTTCAATAATTGTCAGAGAGACCATATAACATGCTTTAGCACGTTCAAATCTTATCTTGATGACATTTTGCATTGAATTATCAAAAGTACAATAATGGAGTATCAAAATTACTAGTACATGTTAATATAACCTGATTAAAATAAGTAATATAACCTAATTACAACTAAGAGCATTCACACTAAGTTATTCATATTAATATGAGTATGTGTCTTATAATATGGGAGATGCTTGTGAGTGAATAAGAGATAAAATTTATAGGGATTGTATCGTGATTCTCTATATTTGGAAAACACGGTACTCCCATAAATGTTTTAATATATTTAAAAGTGTTTGTGAGTGGAGAAAAATAAAAATATAATGATGATTGAAGATATAAAAAAGTATTATTTAATTGAAAAGTAGAGTAAAAACATAGTATTTTTAATGTAAATATAGAGACGGAGATGAAGAAAGTAGTGTGAATTAATAGAATTATATTTTGAGGAGTACGTGCGATTAGTATAATACAATTAAATTACATGTGTGTACAACTGGGTTCCTTAAGTAATACAACTCCGTTAGAACGGAACTGAACAGTTTACTCTTCATATAACCCATTTTTTAAGAGAAATATGTAGTTACTATGCTTTACCTTGTTTTTAAGAAGGAATCATATTCTATTTGATATTTTTAAAATATTTGTTCGAAAGCAAAATTATTGACAGAAATGAAAATTTTATGTGTTAAGCAAAATTATTGACGGAAATGAAAATTTTATGTGTTATTATAAAAAAAATGTTTTTACTAAAAGAGACATATTTTGTTGGTTCAAGCACATGCAATCACACACTCACGAACACACATAAATTTTTATGTGCTTAGCTTGTTCACTTTTATTAAATATCAACAACCACAAACTCGACAAATTAAACAAAGGAAAAACTACCAAGTCCTACAAACAAGGAAGAGACTAGTATAACTTGCAACCCACTAACACACTACAAAGAAACTAAAACTGCAACAACATCTAGAAAAAACATAAACTAATTAATGTCCTTTTCAACCGATCTACTATATTTATATATCCAATGAGGAGACTATATATATTAAACCTGTCAAGATTATAACTACATATTTTCCTATTAACTTTACGAAATTGGATTAAATTTTTCAACACTTTAAAAGTTGAATAAAGAAAGTATTGTGACACTTGTTTTCTTCTAGTTGCTAATAAAAAATGGGAGAAGAATCAAATATAACAAAAGAAATAAAAAAGTTTACAAGGAAGAAGCTAAAACTAACTAAACATTAAGCAATAGGGTGCATTCCTAAATTATCAAACATATATATTAAGGATCATCATAAATTTAACTGGTTCAATTTAACTGGTAAGGAGTGAGATAATACTTAAAAACACAATACTTATCTAATCAAAGACCCAAATCTCCACTGATTGAAGTATACTAGTGTTTAATGGATTTTGTATATTTGCAGGCATGGAGTAATGATGTTTATAAGAGCGTGGAACATAGAGTGGTTGCTAATAAGCACTTGGAGAGGTTTTCAATTGCATATTTCTTGTGTCCTTCTAATGAAACAGTGATAGAAAGTTGTGGTGGGAGTTCAACTTATAGAAGGTTTAGTTTTGGAGAATTTAGACAGCAAGTTCAAGATGATGTCAAAAGATTTGGTCACAAAGTAGGCCTACCTAGGTTTATTCTATGAACCAAATTAACGTTTGCCATTTCTAGATCTATTGATATGTCGCGAGAAAATAAATACAAAGTAGTTGTAATGCATCTCATGTTTGTGTGATGTGAAATAATATGAAAACTACTATATAAAATATAAAAATATGAAGATAAAGGCCGGTTAACGTACTGTATAAACATGGGGTTGCTTAAATCCAATTGCTTGTGGGTTAGTTGAGATGCTTGGAGTCTCATTGTTAAATTTATATATTCATACATATTCAGTAAGAATTTTCTTTGTATATGTTGTTTCTGTATTTACCATAGTTTACGTAACATTATGATATATTATGTTATTGCTTTCGGTTAACCATGCATTAGCGCTTTTGTATTATGTCTTATCTTTATCATGCAATGGCATGACTATATTACAACCAATGTTCAAAACTAAGTCTATATAACATACATATCTTCTCTCCATGAATGTACCCCCTTAAATTAACCTTCTGCTTTTGCGAGTTTAAATTGTCTAATCTTGTTTTCAGCTTTAGGCGAATGCCAAACCTTATATGTGGTGGATTGTAAAAAAAAAGTTACATGGGTCAATTTAAATATAGGGAAGAAAGTGTAACCAAATCATTAAGAGGTCGGAAGGTTTCCTAATATGCAACAAGAAGTTAATGACTTAGTCAAGTCAACGAGTAGTTGTTACACGAGTGACTCTTCCACTAACCTTCACCATCTTTTTTTGAAAAACAAATTTTCTCCCAATTCCATCTAACATTGCGTTCGCAGGGATTAAACTCACACCATTTTTTTGGGTGGCAATGCCAATACCATTAGGCCACAAAGCTATAGATTCTACTAGCTATCAAGTTTTGTTTTAATACTTACGTGTATAAATAGTACTAATGTCTCGTTTCACAGTTATTCTGTTAAGTTATTGCAAATACATTTCAATGATCATTTCCACCTTCTTCCGAATAACTTCATCTTTCATCCTACCATCTTCGTCCTTCACCTTCACCTACAAAGGTACTTTTTCTAAAATGGTCAGACAACAATCCAACAACTAATAAATGGTAACGCACGATCCAAAAACCAACAACTTGTAATTGCAATTGTATTGTAAGGTTTTATATATGAGGTTGGTTCTCTATGGTAAGAGTTAATTCACACGTTTTCAAGTCATTAGAATTTTCTAATGTATCAGCGACAAGTTCATATTTACTTATCCCAAGCCAAGGTTGATTTTTCTCCATGTTCATTCGAGGTTTTATATGCTTTTTTGCATTGTTTTCTTCTATCTAATTGGTTAGAGTGAAATCCACCACTTTAACCCCTGTGTTTACCACTATACACAATCTCAAGTGACGCCACAACTTTCCTACGAGTCAATGTTTATCTAGTGAAGTATATATGGAACAAATATTTAAAAAAGGTAGAAATTGGGAAACATGATGATATCTTCATCAACCGTTGGCTTATCCAATCTTACCCCAAAATACACACCGCCGATCGCTGGTGACCCTAACCAGACACCGGAATCTCACCGTCGTAAGGGCAGCTCCCAATTGCTCCGATGGTCTCGAGCCCGTGCAATCAGATCAGGCGTCAAACTTGACCGTACAGTTCAACGAACGCTGCTGCAGAACACAGAGGCTGTTGATCAACCAGTGCGGCGCTCAGGCGACCCTGAATCTTCTACTGCTGTTCCCTATTACTCCTCCGAGGAGGAGGAAGACGGTTGTCTAGCGGACATGGAGGAAACGACGGCCGCCGGAGCCAAACATATTTACATGGTCTCCGATGGCACTGGCTGGACGGCCGAGCATTCGGTCAACGCTGCCCTAGGTCAATTCGAACATTGCTTGGTGGATCGTGGTTGTCCCGTCAACACTCACTTGTTCTCTGGGGTAATCACTAATCTCACTTTAATCATCCATATTAGAGTGATAATTAAAACCCTAGAATTTTGTATTATGAATTCATGTTTTAACAGAATATATCTGATTATGGTTCTGTGATGCTTTCTGGCTATCTGATCATTTAGGGGCTGAATATTTAGTTTACGGATCCTTGAATGATCTGAATCTGTGAGTCACTCAAACAGTAGAGTATGTGATCGTTATAACTTCAATCAACATGTTTTCCACTAATTCATTGTTTGATTCTAACTATCCCATATGATATCACATGTCATACCTTCAAATCAACATGTTTTATACTTGGTGCAATTTCTGTTCTTATTAGATTGACGATGTTGAGCGCCTTATGGAGATAATAAAGCAAGCAGCTCGAGAAGGAGCAATGCTGATATACACACTAGCTGATGAAAACATGGCTGCTTCAGCCCGGCATGCCTGCACAAGATGGGGTGTTCCATCCCGAGATCTACTTAGCCCGATCACAGAGGCGATCGCATCACATTTAGGGGTTTCACCTTCTGGGCTGCCTCGTGGTGCCCCGGGCAGGAAATTCCCACTAACAGACGATTACTTCAAAGAATTGATGCAATCGAGTTCACCATAAAGCAGGATGATGGAGCTTTACCACAGAACTTGCACAAAGCAGATATTGTTCTTGCTGGTGTTTCACGAACAGGGAAGACTCCCTTGTCTATCTATCTAGCGCAAAAAGGGTTTAAAGTGGCGAATGTGCCTATTGTTATGGGAGTAGCATTGCCAAACACCTTATTCAAGATTGACCAGGAGAAGATTTTTGCTTTGACTATAAATCCAGTTGTTTTGCAAACTATAAGAAGAGCAAGAGCTAAAACCTTAGGACTCACTGATCAAGTGAGAACTAATTATTCAGAGATGGATCATGTCAGGGAGGAGCTTGATTTTGCTTGCAAGATTTTTGCACAGAATCCTACTTGGCCAGTAATCGGTAAGTTCTCTATATCTATATTTCTGTAATCATCGACATAACATTCAAATATGTTAATGCTGGTTTTAATGTATTAACCATTATGATCGCAGAAGTGACTGGGAAAGCAATAGAAGAAACTGCAGTTACAGTATTGAGATTTTACCAAGACCGAAAAAACAGGTGCTCTATGCCACGAATCTCAAAACGCTACTAGATATGTTGAGGTACCGTGTTCGTCAACAGTAGTCTTATAATTAGAGTATATGTTAATATGTATATAAAAATGTTATAGCTTTATAAAAAATTATGTATACTTCATGTTTACACACTGCTTACTGGGTTCTGTCTTGATTAACATGATTGTTGCTTATGCTAGACAGTTTAGATAAAAATGCATCTGGAAATACTTAACTTTTTTGGTTGGCAAATATCCTCTCGAATCTGTAAAAATGGTTGGTGTTGCATATTGAAATTTTAGGTGTAATGTATAAAGTAATATGATGTTCTACCAAGCAGGTTTGCTGCAGCCCAAGTAACCTGTATCACAACTGCAGGAGGCTGGAATCGTGAAACAGTGATATACTAGATATAGTGAATTTGACCTTGTACCATCGGGATCAAACTATTTGGGAAACACGATTGTTGTTTACATTCTATCAATCAACTAAAAACACAGTCATCGTCTATGGTCCATTTAATGGGCAGGATCAGCATTGAGGATTGATGCTGCTTGTTTAAGGCAGTTATTGGCTGCCCAAAGAACAAAAGTTTCTTGCTTGTCGATACATCTTTCTTTGCCAATCTTTTTCAATTTTGTTCTGGATGTTCCTCCAGATGAGGTGGACAGATCTTCTCTGAAGGCTGAGTTGCCAAATGCTTCGTTCTCTCGAATAACAAAATTGTCTCTATGAAATCCTTAGACTCATGCTAAACTTTTTTAAGTGAAGCTTTCTCATTTCTACACAAGATTTGCCACCATTCACCTTAGTTCAAGTACCATATTTGGGTAATTTGCATAAAATTATCAAAGATGTGCAGGTGAAATGCCATCATGGTCAATCTATTACAAAAAACCAGTTTCCTTTCATTGCATCAAACACCTAAGAACACAGCCATCATCACTAGCACATTTTCTGGACCAACATTGCAGATTGAATATGCCTGTTGGATGACTAGAAGGGTAGGGTGTTATTACACATTATTGTGGCACTCTGTATTCATTCAGTTTAAGATGTCCACGTGAACAGCAGGCACCCAAAAATACACGCCAATTGTGAAATAGAGACGTGTTAAACAGGTCATTTTTATACATAGAAAGAAATCAGGGTTCATTTTGGAAACACAGTTTCAGCATTGCAAATATGCTAGTCCCATTTGTTTTCACAGGTTGTCTGACAAAAAACTAGGTTTGCAAATGATCTGGTTCGGGTGATTTAGTCCGTCATGATTCCAAGGAATCTGTTATTTCAATGTTTGGAAGCGACTAGCAACTTGTCTTCGCCATTCACGAATTGGGATCTGCTTGGATTTTTAGTGGAAAAAATAGTCTTAAAGCTTAATGGCGTACACATATTAATATAAAATAAAACATATGATAAACATTCTTACAGCGGGGAAGCCACCATAGTCACCAGGTTTAGTAATATCCTTTGTCACACAGCTAGCAGCTGCTAGACGCACCTGCATCTCAAGGCGTCAACTTTTAGTAACTTTAATAGATATTAATCACATGAAATGCAGCCATGAACGTGAATCTTTGTGTATAAGCATGATGGTCAAAATTTGTTCTTTTCCTAAAATTCAGCACGTACCTTTGACACAATTGTGACATGATCACGAACTCCAACCCTTCCACCTAACGTTACATAGTCACCCATCCTAAATAGAAAACAATGTCGCAGCACATAAGTTAATTTCAAACTCAACTGGACTATGTAGAATAGTTATCAAGACTAAATAAACAAAAGAGCTAGAAAAAATAACATAGCATACGTTACAGAACCCGCGATGCCAACTTGCCCACATAACATGCAAAACTTCCCAATCACTACATTGTGTCCTATCTGGAAATTAAAGTTGAAGAACTCATGTTGGGTCATCACTGAAGAAAAGTTTAATGGAACTCTACATACCTGAACTAAATTATCTATCTTTGAATGATCACCTATCATAGTGTCCCTCCAACTGCAAAATAATAGGTAAACCGTAAATGTTATTTCTCAAATTATGTCATGCAAGTGCATCAACTCATAAAATACTTCATACCCTGAGAGCTTCACAGAACGAAAACAATATAAGCTCACCTGCCCCTATCAATGCATGAATTTGCACCAATCTCAACATTATTCCCTATATGAGCCCTCAGGGCCTAAAGGGAGGACAAAGCAAGACAAAGTTGAATTAATGTCTAACAGTGATAGTTTTAATGCAAAAAAGTATAATGAGAGCATAAATATGAAAACTGGAAGAAGGTTTCATGGGAAAGAAATGCAGATCACTAACTTGAGGCTTCTTCATCATGTCCCCATTCTCATCCACAAAAAAGCCAAAACCTGAAAAGAATGACTTCATTACAGATTTTGAAAGTATAATATAAAGAATATAACGTCCACGAGTTCTTGACTTCATTCAAACTAATTTTACCATCTTGACCAATGCAGACCCCATGATGGATGACACATGAATCACCAATTGTGCAATTTGCAAGTGCAACATTATACCTGATGAAGTGTAGAAGTTAATATTACATTTTAGAGGAACTTATGAATAAAGTCAAACATACAAATTGAGACCAAAGTATTGTAAATGGGTCAATCTAACTGTTTCAAGATGGGCATGTATACAGGCATTTGTTCAACATTCTCCATCTTTTGATTCAATTTCATTCAGATTTTCTATATATTTGAATGTCGTGAGACCATGATGGGAAATAAAACAATGAAAAATTAACTGTTTATTGAGGCCTATGAGCATACCCTATCTTTGTCGATTGGCCAATTGTCACATTGGGGCCAATAACAGTTCCTGATCCTACATGAACATTTCCACCCACAGACGACATTGAATGGACTACCGCACCAAAATCTATCAATGCCGTAGGATCAATGGCTGCTGACCTGTGAAACATCCCTCCTCCTTTGTGCCATTTCAAAAATTCATGGTGGCCCCTTTCATCAACATCCTCTAATCTTGGTGTAAGCATATCCAATAATGCAAGAATAAGTTAGTCCACTATAAGATGGAAAACGATGCAAAACATAACAGCTTTCTAGTGTAACCTGTTTGGTCACAGTCTATAAGCTCCTTATCTAAAGCTTCATGTCTTGAAAAAAAAATAGTATATTGCTCATAGAGACATTTTATCAAACAACTGATGCGCGATTATATTAGAGCCATCAGGACATCTCATATCACAAATGGAGGCTAATATTAGATTAAAAGGGCATTCATAAAGATATAAAACCCTGTTTATGTAACAAACCATACTTTCAAAGTGTCAATACCATGAACTCTACCAACAGTGAATACTATATTTCTCGTAGAGGCATTTCATCAAACAGCTGAAATGCAGAGATAGGCTTCCCAAGAGAAACAACAACAACAATCAACCATTTTATATTAAATTTGTGAGTGAATATAACTTACCAGAGGGTATGTGTCCCGTTATGCCGGCGGAGCAGTGACAGCGGCTAGTAAAAAGTGAGATGAATTTCTCCGGTGATGAAGATTCCGGATGTAAAATAGATGATTTGGGAGAAATGGGGTTCAAAATGGAATTTGAGGAGCTAATTACGTTAGCCAATCGCTTGAGATGAATTGCCATTAACAGTATGAAACAAAACGAAGATAGACTAATTGCAGGTGAAGCGTCCACAAATCACAATGTAGTGATGTTTCTTCTTTTTAGATGCTGTAATATTATTTTCTTTTGCACATCAATTTCAATTATGTAATATATATGTTCTCTCTCTCTTTATTACATGATATTTTAAAAGGTTACACTTAATTATCTAACATCTTAATTTATTATTACAACGTATCCTTTTCTAAACTTTCAAAGGTTACAAAAAAATTAATATCATAAATTTATTATCATTAAATAAATACTTTAATAATTAATTAAATAATTTAATTAATTTTTCCCAAAATCTTTTCTATACAAATAGTTATTTCAGACAATTTGAAATAAACAAATTAACTTTTTAATTATCCAGGCTAAAACTCGTTGATCATAATAATAAATGCTAACAATCTGACTAGTACACTTATAATTTTTTTTTTTGTTGCCAAGAGCAAACATACTTTCTTGTTTATTATAAATTTACAATTGGTTTACACTTAATATTCATTTAATTTCGCTTATAAGGAACGTAAGTGTTCCCATTTCCGTCCTAATCGTCAATGCGCACTAGATCGAGTAAAAGTCAAATGTATTTCTATGATGATTAAAAAAAATTAAAATATCGTTTCTTAAATTTCCAGCATAAAGTTTGGTCAACTAACGATCATAGTTTGAATAAATAACATATAATTTAGCTAACTTTAAATTTGGTAAGTCAATTATTGTTGATGATTTTAGTGTTAGCACTATTACTTTAATAGTAAATGATCTCGTTTGTTGTGATGATAACGTGTTTAATGTAAAGAGAAGCATACATAGTTGTTAAAGGAAAGAAAGCACTCACCTTAAAGCAATAAGTAGTAAACTACACATATCAGAAACTGGAAAACAACAATAATCGCTTTTAATCCAATTTCGTTGTTTGTGGAATTTGATCGATTCTTACATTAATCAACATCAACTCCAACATTGATTTAACATAACTACAAATAAGATAAACCACATAATCATGATTCTTCAATTCACGTCCAATAACCACTTTGTAACCTCAAATCCAAACATCAACTTTAATTACAAAGCACATGACTAAAGTCGTCAGTAGGAGGATTGAGAAAACTTACATGCGAGAACCATACGTAACAGTTCGTAGAAAAAATTCTCCCATTGAACAGTTTCTGTTGGGCCCAACTACGGAGCCCAATACTCGCCTTCGATAAACATTTAACACAATCCCCCTTGGCTAAATCAGGACTACACTGCATCGCTAGGCACAAAGATTGTTCATCCCGATCATAATTCGTGATCCCTTCGGCATATTTCCGAACATTACCGCTCGCGGCTTGCTCCTTTAACTTGTTACTCATACTTTCCATCGTCTTCTCCAACTCGACGGCTTTCACATGATTATCGGGCTCGTATAATTGTACCAAGCCCAATCATCGAGCACCGAGAGAATTTTACGACCCGTGGAGTAACGCACAATACAACTTAAATGCGCGTAGGTGTCCCATGCTACAACTTCTTTTTGTTTAGGGCACTTCCTTAGAAGAAAAAGGATCACGCTCCTGATACAACACCTGCAGAGGTCCACGTGGACGGTTGGGGGACAAAGAAAGCTCGCGCTAACTTGCTCTTCGGGTTTGTCGCCAGCTTGGCTATGGTGAAAACCGTTGTAGCTAGAGTTCTTAAACGACGCCAAGAGTTGATTTAAAGCGGAGTCTTGGTTTTTTTGGATGGTGTTGCTGTTGAAATCACCAACTTTGCATACGAACATGTCTTGTTTAGGTGGTTCAGCTGTGGCGCAGATTATGAACAAAATTGATATTATGGTTTTCATGTCCATTTGTGCATTGTTAATATTTGCAATGACTAAATCGTGTTCTTATAGACCAATATTAATAGGTGAAACGTAACTTATTTAGAAAATTGACCATGAGTAATTTTATACGATTTTAATACTTAATTGTCATAAACAAAAAATGCTATATAACAAGGTTTGAGTTTGAAGCAATTTCTATGAATGTATGTTTTAAAGGTAACAAATATTTTTATCATCTAACTAAACTTTACGTAACAATTTATATACAAGACTAATTATTATAGCAAAACACAAAATTTATATCATAACATAGTTGAACTCGAATTCACGCCAACACATGCATAAAATGAAAGACCTAAGAATTAGATTTTCTTAAATAAAAATATGCAATGAGTAAACCTGAACTTTTAAAAACTCAAAAGGGTTAACATGATATTTCTCAAAATTTTATAAAAACTAGGGATTAAAAGTGACAATTCAAAAAACTTGAGAAGGGTTAAGTAAATATAAAACTTTGGATTAATTTATAGGAAAAAAAGTTCAATAGTTTGAGAAATAACCATTTTGCCATCAACATGATGTCATTGAGTGCTTGTACTCAATGCATAGAGTGCTTTCAATATGGTTTTTAAAGTATTATTCAAATGGAGTTGAACTTTTTTCATTTTTCAAGAAATGGTGTTAAGCGTAAATATGGGATTACGGGCAATTGGGTTGGGGGGGGGGGGGGGGGGGGGGGGGGGGGGGGCTATATGTTAAAACTTGCCCTACCCCTTTCTCTCGGAACCCATTCGGTCGCAACACCACATTTATCTATCTATCTATCTCTATCTCTCTCTCTCTATAGGATATTCAAGTAGGTAAAAACTAGGGTTTGTGTCGAATTGCATCTAAATTCATGAGTTTATGAGTTGTAGCAATCAAGCTAAGTTCTATGACCAGACTTTACAATGTTTTAAGAGATGTGTATGCTTTAAACATGTTTTTACAAGAAATAACTAAATCAATAAGCCATTCTTATGGCTTACCAACCATTCATACGAACTTACTTGTTATGGGTTATATCATATGGCTAACATGATAAACAATTAGATGTGATACTAGAAGATTAAGTGACTACTAGTTTAGTGTATTGACCAGATTATAGAAATTGTGCTCAAAAGAATGTTAAAATTGAACTTATCAAACCGATTTGGTAAAATTACTTTTTATGACTCCTAATTTAGTACTAGATAAGTTTGCATTCACGGTATCTCTCAAATACATGTATATGATTGACTTAAATGTTATACATGTACTAGTTAATCAATCTACTCAAGGCTTGCAAGTCTTTCACAAGAAGTCAAGCCTTTGTGACGGAAATCACTAAAGCCTTACATTTATGGTAGACATAACCAGAGTCTCACCTTTATGATGCATACCACTAAAGTCCTACCTTCATGATGGACAATACAAGAGTTCTACCATTATGGTGAACATTACTAGAGTCCTGTCTTAAAATAGGTGTTATTAGAAGTCCTTACTCGAGCCGACAACATTGAGTCGTGTTTAGGGATGGGATGATATTAATTTGTTTCCTATGATTGTGTGTTTATGTTACAAGTATATTTACTACTTTATGATACGAGTATGTGTTTACTAGTAAAGATTACCAATACCAGTTACTAGACAAGTGTACTAGACATGAAAGTTTACCTAAGAAAAATGTTTTGAAAGTTCATATTTTTTTGTGATAAAAGATTTCCTACTACTGATTTAAATAAAAAACAATAAGTTAGTATATAATAATTTTAAGCGTACATGTTAGGTTCAATAGATACTCGTTAAAACAAGGGACTCTTAGCATGGAACAAAGGCTATCCCATTATTTGAAACCCATCGCCCTCTCTTATGAACTTAAGATCCTTACTAGATTAATCGTTTGGATTTTTGAATGTAATCGATTGATGAATAAAGTTGTTGTCCTGTTGCATTTTCATTAAATTTTTGCAGTTTAAGAACTAAATGTTGTTATGATATACCAACTGAGAGATCTCTTGTTTCCGGACCTTTCATTTCGAGTCACATATAGCACACCCTTAATAAAGGCTTTCTTCTCTTTTTTTTAAGTTTTTATTTTTATAATTAGTTTTGAAGACGTATTGTTTTTCTATTATAACTTGTAATACACAATGTATTGCAAATATCTAATACACCATTGTGAGGTGCATACTTTTTTCTACATTTTGGTATACAATTTTCTTAACCGACCCAGGTCAAATATAATATATTTTTAATTTTTTATAAACCAATCAAAGCAAATATAATGTTTTCTAATTTTTTTATATAGCAAAGTAATATTATTCAATATACAATTACAAAGTAATTATTTCCACCTACATTAATTTTATGTAAAATCGAGCCCTCAAATTAATCGGTCAAAACCCATGAGTCAAAATGATATATTTTTTATTTTTTTCACAACTTAATGTTTTTATGTTTCGATTATAGTGTTTCAGCGTACTTATTTCTAGCTATATTTAGATATAATTATTAATTCAAAATCGAACCGGCACATGCACCGGCACAACCTTCGAAAGAGACTAGGGTCAAATATTATATATTTTTAGTTATTCTACAATGACCTGATTTCTTTAACTTTTGATTATATCGCTCCAACCTATTTATTTCTATCTTCTTTTATATAAAACCAAGTAGCCATAATGCGTGGGCTAAATCCACATATATACACGCTCAAATTAAATAATATAATAAACAACTGTATAAATTGCATGTTCGGTACAAAAACCTATGACGGATACCACTAGCTAATAAGGTGGAAATTTGGTAAGCAACACATGTTCTCAAGTGCGACTAATTAAGGTTCTTAAAAAGCAAACTACAATGTTACATATTGCCGTGAAAGTGACTGTTGCAACCTTCTCTGGATATTTAAGCTCCCTGAATTGTAAAAGATTGGGAAAGGAGGTTTCCAATGCCTAGCAGGTATATGGGGCGCCCCTCTCATTTTTCAGTCGATAGTTTAAATTTATATATATATATATATATATATATATAGATATCTATCTACTATTATATATATATATATCGAGTCCCCCTCTTGTACATTGGATCAACAGTTTCTTTAATGTTTCTATTTATTTTTTGTTACAAAATTATTAAAATTGTTATTTCATTTAAAATAAAATTGATTTGTAATTATTTGTTTAAACACATAAATATATTACGTTATTTAACATGTGTAATTATTATTGATTTTTTGTAGTTTTCCTATTTTATGTGATTAAAAATAATTAAATTTTATAAACTTTATCAATTCTTGGAAAAAAAGATAACTTAATATGATTAAAAATATTGAACTAAATTTTATCGTAGAAAGTTTTTAAAGGGGTAAATATTAACCTTTGGTATAACAGAAATTGTTAAACTTAAAATAAAGTTTATATCTAATTAATAAAAATTATAGGAGCCACGTGTTACTCTCATGTATCTTCTCGACCTTTTATTTCTCGACTCTGATCTCTCTCTATCTCATATTAATTATACAAATTTCTTAATTGTTTTTTATATATTTTTTTGTTTCATGTTACTCTCTCATATTAAATAATAATGATTTTTATAATTATTTATAAAATAGTTTTTATTTAAAAAGGCTACGTTTATCATAGAACATTTTTCATAAATTGAACATTTTCTTTTATTCTTTTATATATATTTTTAAAAATAGTTATATAACAATTCTAGAGTTAATATTAAAAACTATATAATATATCATAAATATATAATATGTAAATTATTATTATTAAGTATATAACATTGTGTTCATACATAATACAACTAATGTAATAGAGTTAGTTTTTAACCCAGTAAGTTTAATAAATTAATTTATTTGATATAAATTTGCACCTAATGTCAGCTATGCCCTTCGGTGTTTTGGAAACAACGTTAACATATAAATTATATATTATTTATAAACGCAGCAAAAAATGATTATTCTACTAGATTTATACTTTCCATCTTTGTTGTAGTGGTTTAGGTGCTGTTTATTTTTTTTGCAGCAAATTTTTTGCAGTCAGCGAACCACATCTGCAGACATCTGCAGGAGAAAAGGTGGACCAAGCGTCTGCAGCCTGCAAGAAGAAGACTGATTGTTTTTTAATAGCTGCAAACTGCAAAAATAGATTGTAATTAAAATAAACCTAATCTAACAGCAAGCAAAATCACATATATATATATAGAAAAAATAAAATGTAACGATGGATGAACGAGGGATGTACCTGAACAATAATAACCCTAGAACGGTAGGTCGAATGCGACAGGAGGCTGTAGGTCGACGGGAGGCTGGTAGGTCGATGGCGACGGGAGCTGTAGGGGGCGACGGGAGGGTGCTAGGGCTAAGGTAGTGGCGACAGGAGGCTGTAGGGGGCGACAGGAGGCTGTAGGGGGCGACGGTAGTGGGGACGAGAGGCTGTAGGGGGCGAAGGTAATGGCGACGAGAGGCTGTAGGGGGCGACGGGAGGCTTTAGGCGGCGACGGGAGGTTGCCGGCGGTAAGAAATGAATGGGAGAAGAGGGTGAAGATGAGGGTGGAAGAGAGTGAAGGGGTTGTTTAGGGTAGAAGTGAATGAGAAGATGTAAGAAGTAAATATGTTATGTATTCTTCACGCAGACCTCAGGAAAACGTTTTTTAATGAAAAGTTTTCCAAAAAACAAACAGTCTGCAGACCTCAACATCTGGGCGTGGTCAGCGCGACGCAGACAAAAGAGGTCAGGAAGTGCTTCTCAGGAAAAACAAACACCACCTTATAGTTTAAAAACGTCATTGCAAGACCTCGATCAAAATTTTGTTTTTACCACTCAAAATTCCATAGTATTAGTAATTATATATATTATTCCAAAACAATATAATACTCATGCTTATTAAATGTAAAAAAAATATATACTAATATGCCTAACGGTTAACTTAATCATATCTAATTTCACAGAACACTTACACAATTAGCAATTAAAAAAGAAAAAAAGAAAAAAAAAGTGAGCCTGTTGAGCTATGGATATCGTTGTTGTTGGTAACTTAAGTTGGGTGGGTGTTGTAACTTGCACCATTGCCTTTTATACACACGACCTATGAATCATGTTGACCACATATATACGTCAAACCATCTGATTGTGAATGAACAGTACAACCGAAGTAATGTTCTAGAACAAAACATGGCCACGGGATTAACAATAGATCACTAATAATTAATTATTCATTTATTTACTTTTTCTTTAACGCCAAATTCACGACCTTGTTTCGTATAATAAATGTTATCATAATCGGATTCATTTATCCGTTTTTTCGACCGGGACGCACCTCCAATCTCCTTAGGAGGAAACCAACTACTGTAAAAACCCTTTTGTTTAATTTTGAGCATTGTGTTCAAAGTAAGATTTAAATTATAACCTTATATTATTTACATGTTATGAGCATTATTTATTTAGTTACTAAATTACTATTCGTGATTCTAAACCATTATGCCTTTACATTATTTATGGATTGATGTATCATGTGTATAATAAAATGTGCTTTTATCTTAAAGCATAGAAGGTGACCTCGATCGTTAACGTTACCATATCAACGGTGAGGATTGACTAGGTAATAAAAAATAAAGAAAAAGAAGTTACAATTTACAAATGCGTGAAAGGGTAATAAGAGTCAACTTTCATTTTTTGATTTTTTTGTTTGAAAACTAGTTTCAATCATTTTTTTTTAAACTCGGATAATTCTTACATACTTTATTATTATTTTTAAAGTAAAGAGTTAATTACATGATTGGTACATGTGGTATTTATATTGTAAGATTGGTTCTAACTTTAAAAAAAAAACAGATTTGATCCCAACTGTTTATCAAATCATAACTTCTTAGTTAACTTTCTTAGTTAATTGGATGAAAAAATACTTATTTGCCTCTTAGTTAAAAGACAAAATATACAAAATGTAAATTTATTTACATGGGTCTCATTTTCTTTTAATAAGAATTATGTATATATATGTATATATATATATATATGTATATATATATATATATGTGTATATATATATATATGTGTTATATATATATATATGTGTATATATATAATATACAGATCTATGTCACGATCACCATCAAGTCGCCACCACCACCGGCAACCCACCACCACCGTTAACCCACCACCACCGTTAACCCACCACCGGCAACCAACCGCCACCGTTAACCACCACCGGCAACCAACCACCATCTCCAATTCTCCATCGGCAACCAACCATTATCGACCACTACCCCCTCCACCTTGCTCCCCGGCGACCACCATATATCACCATCAACATACCCACCCGGTGACCACCATCACCATACCCACCCGGTGACCACCATCACCAACAACATACCCACCCGCGACCACTATCACCATACCCACCCGGTGACCACCATCACCAACAACATACCCACCCGCGACCACTATCACCATACCCTCCCGCTAACCTCCATCAACATAACAATTGTCGACCACCGTCCTGCCACGCCACTACTAGAAATGCCATAATACAACCCTCGATTGCAGCAGCTTCGATTTTTAGAGATAAAGATGGATAAAGGTCGGAGATGGGGTTGAGGTTGGGGCGTAGATCTGGTGGTCGATGGCAGTGTGGAGATGGTGGTTAGAGTGGTAGTGTTAGAACCGTCGCTCGTAGGCGACACCGGTGACGGAGGAAAGGTGGAGACGGTGGGGAGGCGGTGGGGACGGGGTTGAGGTGGTTTGCATTTTATGTTGTGTGTGTGAGTTATATATATATATATATATATATATATATATATATATATATATATATATATATATATATATATATATATATATATATATATATATATATATATATATATATATATATATAATGAAGTGGGGTCCACATTTATTATGCACTTTTCTTTTAATTTTGTCTCTAAGCCGGGAGTATTTTAAACTTTTCATTTCCACTTAATTAAAAAAGTTAACAGAATTTAATGTCAGGGACAAATCGTGTATCGGTTTGACAAACAGTTGAGACCAAACCTTTAGTTTCTCAAAAGTTAAAACCAATCCCGCAATATGAGCATACCACAGGGACCAATCGTGTAATTAACTCTTAAATAAATTAAATACTAAAATAACGACTTATATTATCTTTTAATCTTATTATACAGTGTTATTATATATCTTTTTAAGGAACTAGAATTACAACCGTGCGTTGCTGCGGGAATGCATTGTGTGATTGTTGCAAATTTGGTCCATAAACTTTAAAAATTATAGGGTTAGTTCAAACATTTATGTGAATGTTGTACTTTTGGTTTCTAAAGTTAAATTTAAAAGTTAGTGCAAACTTTATTAAATGTATAAAAAACTAAATGAATTCAATGTCAATGACCAAACTTACAATGATTACATAAAAATTTAAACTAACTTTGTAATTTTTAAAGTTTAGGGACCAAACATGCAATCGGGTCAAATCATAGGAACCATTTATGCAATAATATTAAAATAATAATGAAAATCTAACTAATAAAAAGAAGTGAAAAAGTAAGAATTGTGAGATTTTTTTGAGAAATTAAAAGAAACCACAAGGTTCGAACATGTATGGTTTGGTTGAAGTAATAATGCGTTAACCGTTAGGACAACTATTTCATTTGTTCAATAATTACAACTTTATTTATTTATCTTGGGGTTAAAACAAAAAAAACTAGGACAATACATTTGGAACAAGAAGAATCAAAGAAGGATCACTGTCGACTCAACTTGACGAGTCAGTAGCTTGCTTTTAGCTCTTGCTCAAAAAGACATTAAGAGGGGTTTAGCCTATTCCACAATGCCCTACTAGCCTCATCGGCTTTCACTGTCTCAATTCCCCAGCAATCGCACCAAAAAATCGACTTCCTTTTTGATACCGTAAAAACCACATCAAGTTTTAATTTATATATAATGGCTTTTCGAAAAATGTTTGATGTATTATTTATTATAGTATTGTGTAATTATATGAACTAGTTTGCTCCCCGCGTTACGCGACAGGAAATATATCCCTTTTTCCAATGCTACGTTCTTTTCTTGTTATTGGTTCGGTTCGTCAAAAACCATAAAAACGAATATTTGGTACCGATAATATAAATATACCTTCAAAACTCAAAATTACTTCACATATTAAGAACCATTAAACAATACATGTAAAAAACCGTGCAAAATAGTCATAAAGAGAGAGTATGCAGTACTGATGGATCCAAAAACAGCACAGCCATCGCCTTGATTCAGCTGCATACGTTGAAACAAACATTACAACAACACCACCACAATCAATCCCTAAACCACTTCAAAGCAACCACATCCACCAAACTAACTTCATTCAACCACATACACTCACTCAAACCCTAAATCAACCAAAAACAACTTCGTCTAGGGTTTGATGTACAATACCCTCTGAGCAGCTTCATTATATCGGAATCATCTTCCAACTCTCCAATTTTGATCAAATCCTCTTCTTCCCCTTCATTTTCCATCAAATTTGAGTCAAATCGAAGGAAGTTTGTCTCATCTTCGCCATTGTCCTTCAATTCGAAATGGGTTTTCGTTAATTCTCTCTCTTTGAACTTCAATTCCTCAAAGAACTGATGTGGGTCTGGTTTTGAGCTTGAAGGGTTTGGATTTTGGCTCGTTTTTAGGGAGAATTTTATGGGTTCTTTGCTGGAGAAATCGAACGAACCTGAAAAGAGGATCATCTGAATGGAAGTTGGAGGAAATCTGATGCAAGTGTAAGAAGAGAGTGAAGTTGAACTGCAATCACACATGGTGGTGATTACCAATCCAGTTAATGGAGACACTAACCGTCATACGTCCGATGTCATCGCCGCTTGACCACCGATTAAGCGAAAACAGGGGTATACCACCTCTTGCCACCGTTCAAAATTTCAGATTAGTTCCCAGATCAACTCAAGTGATGGGTATTAGGTATATATTCAACTTAAAAAGTGATAAAAACCTAAAAAAACTAAAGTTCATAGTAACACCATGGTTGCTTTTTAATATATAGTATAATATCCATGCATAATTGCATATGACGTGTAAGTGTTGCATATATTAGAGCATTCATAATCTATCACATTCTCGTACATATAATTTACGTTAACAATCGTTATTTTTTTCTTTTCCATTTTTAAATAAATAATATTTTTTTATATTTTTATAATTATATTTTATCTCTCATACACTCACAATCATTTTAAAAGTTATTAAAAAATTTAAGGGAAATCCTTATAAATTTTTTATATCTTTCACTCACAACCACTCACAACCATCATCTATAATACTAAACACCTACTCATACAAAAGTAAAGAATGACCTGTGAATGCTCTTACATGTTTTAATTGAAGTAAGATCAAATACAAAACAATACATTTGTGAAAAAAACGTAAGAGACAATTTTAGCTCTTAATCAAAGTAATTTATTGATTGAGCTTGATTTGATATTGTTTTCTAATTAGTAGGGGTTAGTTATGATTAAAATGGAAAAATGCAAATAAGCCTTCTATTGACTTTTTCCTCTTTTATTAATAATTCCATTAATTTTTTTAAACCTAAATAATTGTATATGCTTTATCATTTTTATGTATAATAATAATAATAAATATTTTTTACCTTTAATAAGTGTATAACATTGTTATATTTTTAAAAAAAATATATTTTTAATATCAATTAATTTCTTTTAGTATTTTTAAAATTTGTTTTACTATATATTTAATATTTTCTTTATTCAAGCCATTTATACATATGTTTCTAACTTAGTTAAATTAATCAATTATCAACTACACATACAAAAAAAAACAACAGATTACAATCTTCTAGTGACGACCTTCAACTAGATTCCAGAAGTTATAGTGGAAATTTTTACCGAGGGACTAGAACTCAAGTCACTAGTTGTTTTAGTTTGTTCGGAGACGGATGCAAATCTAGCAAATGACAATGGTGGTTCTGATGGTGCAGGAAGGTTAGCGGACCATTGACCTTCGAGCATGAAAACAACTGTTGACATGGTTGGGCGATCTTGAGGATCTTCTTGGACGCATAATAACGCGATATTTATCCATTTAAGAGCTTCGTCAATTGAAAAGGGTTGAATCACTCGATGATCTATCAACTGTTCTCCTTTGTTTTCGTTCCATAAGCGCCATGCCTTTATAAATCAAATACGAGTAAAATGATATAACCTACAATTTATACAAATGAAGAAATACGGATTTCTTACCGTTGAGAGGAGGTTTTGGGGTTGATCTTGGTAAAAGAAACGGTTATTTCGTTGTCCAGAAACTATTTCTAACAACAACACACCAAAACTGTAAACATCGGACTTTGTCGAGAATAGTCCTTCCATCGCATACTCTGGTGCCATGTATCCACTGTTGTAATCATGATCAACCATATTCAATGGTGATGCTGGCAAGAGCGATAAACATTTCGAGAAAACAAAATACCGCAATAATTCGTCACAAATTTTTTAAAGCTCTAATGTCTAGAATACATGTTTTAGGACATTAACCATCAGGAAAAATTATCTTCTTTTTAAACTTTTGCTGCTTTCTAATGGTCAAAAGACACTTTTTACGTAAGTTCAAAATAGAAATAATAAAGTTACGTGATTAAAAGCATTTGCGACGATTACTAATTAGTAAACACATTATAGATGTATATATATAGGAAAACCTGTGAACTTACTAAGTTCCTACAATTCTATTTGTAGCAGCTTCCATTTGATTGCCTCCAAAAATTCTAGCAGTGCCAAAATCTGATATTTTTGCGTTCATCTCGTTATCCAAAAGAATGTTACTTGCCTTCATGTCCCGATGAATAATTTTAAGACGCGATTCTTCATGTAGGTATCGAAGTCCCTTTGAAACGCCAATCACAATGTTGGAACGCTTAGCCCAGTCTAGTTCTTTACACTTGTTAGCATCTGTTGTAATAATGAATCAATTCGTTAAAGATGCACTTGAGCTAAACGTACATAATAACTTTTGTGACAAATACATACCAAAGAGGAAGGTGTCGAGACTATTGTTAGCCATAAACTCGTAAATGAGAAGCCGTTCGGATCCTTTAACACAGAAGCCCAAAAGCCTAACTAAATTCTTGTGTTGAAGCTTTATAATTAAGTTCACTTCGGTCTTAAACTCTACAAGACCTTGTCTAGAGTTTTTAGATAGCCGTTTCACAGCTATTTCTTTTCCATCTTGTAGTTTACCCTATAAAAAAAATTCAAACTTATAAAGAAATGGAGATCTGTAGACTGCTAAGAGTTAACCAATTTAAGTATAAAATTATGATTGCCGCATAAACATTGAATTATTTGTTCTAACTAGCCAATTATGTGTCTGTTTATATCATTCTCTTTATGACTCTCATCTACCACACACTATGTAGATTGTTTATGTGATTCTCATATACATCTACTAAAAAATTATTTTGCATTAAACACATGCTAATAACTATACGTGATTAAAAAGCGTTGAAGGATCATGAAAAGAGGACGTTACCCTATATACGGGACCAAAACCCCCTTCTCCAAGCTTATTTTCCAATGAAAAATTGTTGGTAGCAACCATCATAGTACTTAGATTGAAGGAATTCATCTCTCCGGTGTCGTCATCTTCCCGTTCATGCCTACTTCCTTTGGATGATCCATCGCTAAACCCCACTTGAACCTCTGGTAATAGTGGACCTATTTGAAGTTGAATGAAACAAAATATTAACTTTGGTTGTTAATACATACCTGTTGCTAAAAACCCCACTCAGCGTCGCTATAAATTAGACTTAATGTGACCAAAAATTCTGTTACAAGCACAATAACAAATTAGAAGTGTACATTGTTTTGACCTTTTTGCTTCTGTTTCTGCTTTCGTCGATGAAAGAAAATGGCCGCCATGACGATCACAGCTGACAGTGCTAATAATGGACCAATTATGACTCCAACATTGATGCTTCTCTTAGTTCCTGCTCACGTGAAGGTTTATTGATGTGAAAAAATAGAATGAATTATAATCAACGGACGGATAATATCATAATAAAAATAACATGAGGTTTTTTGTTTAAAATAATTAAAGAAATTAAATAGTACTTTGTAATATCAAAGATTTTGTTTGTATATTATAATAATAAAAACGAAAGCTGTGTGTCGAGTCGATGGCAAGTTGGCGGGTTAGCAAGTTGAATTGTTCTACCCCAACACGGCCCATATTTTTATTCGTGTAAAAAACATCAATTTTAACCCGCAAACACTTAAATTCGTATAACTCGAACACGACTTGTTTGACATGTATATCTATATGTGTCTAACGGCTTTGGGTTGTAAAATCAAGTTGTAAACGTGTTAATTGGGTTATTAGGGGTTCTTAAAAGTAGGCTAAACACGCCCCAAATGGGTTAGTTGGTTGACTCGTTTCGTTAAACAACTTGATTTGTCGACATGTTCAACTAAACGTGTTAAACAGGTTAACCCGAATACGATCTATTTAATTGATAAAATAAGTCACCTCGAACATGACTTATTTTTTCAAAAGAGGTTATATATAATAACACAAAACTTGTTGGATTTGTGTTTTTAAATTGCTACCCATAATGAAAACCATGTAAGAGAATTGACATCGGGTTTTGTATCCTTATACTTATAATTACATTAAAAATCATTAATTTTTCTTTTTATTTCTTTACTAAATAATATTTTTATTATTAGTTTTTTATCTCTCCATACACAAACACTTTGAAAATTATTTAAAAGTTTATAAAGATTAAACAGTAATTCTTTAAATATAGAAACTTTTTTGAAAAAACAATAAGTATAATAAACTTTTTTCTTTTCATATAGTTGAAGGTTATATTCTCGTAGTAAAGATTTACGTATTTTCATAAGGGTGCGTGAGAAAACGATGTTACGGGCTTACGGCTAGGAGTTGCGACTACAAAGATATATACAAAATAGCTAGCTAGACGACTCACCGGAAGTAGTAGTCGGTGCCGGAAACCACGTGGCACTAAAAAACGGATAAGTCTCGTACCGAACAAGACAACTGGTCTTGTAAACTCTCACCCCCACACTTGTACCGTACGATGATCGAATCTTACCCGTGGATCTCCCCAAACAAACATCACACTCCGTCGCCGACAAATCAGGAGTACACTGCACCATCCCATAAATCGTCACCAACCCCGGTGCCGTCACGTTGCCCGAACCATATTTCCTCAACTCCCCACCACCCGCAGCCTCTTGTCGCAACTGACGGAGCAAATCACCCACCGTTCGGTTCCACCGATCATAGGTCGCATCCGAAACATTATTTCGGTTGATAAAGATAATACGAACTCCACCACCACCGATACTTCGATTGGAATACCGTAAGAAACACGTGTCGTACCACCCACCAGCCTCGATCTGATTCGGACACACTTGTCTCAGGCGGCGGGTGGCGTCGTCGACGCATCTCCGGCAGGTCTCCGGCGAGATGTCGGCTCGGCAGAGGGCGGCGGCGTTGGCTTGACCGGAGGTGGAGTTGTAGAACCCGAAGCCGTTGTTTGTGCTGGTTAGCGTGTACAGCACGTCGTCTAAGCTTTGTTTGTAGGGTGAGTTCTGCGTGAAGTTGTCGGAACCGCAGTATCGCCCCCAGAAATCATCCTGAGCGGTGATGAGATGAAAATTGCTGCAGGTTAAAGTTGAAAGAAACAGAATCCAGATGGGGAAATACATTTGTGTTGATTCTTGAGTAAGAAGTTTAGGGTTCTATTATTACTATTATTATGTTGTTTGAGATTAATTGTATGATATGAATTAGTCTTTGGAGTTGTTCATGGTTATGAAAATGAAGAAGACAGACTGATTCAAGTCAAAAGTGGTGATTTAGGTAAACGCTGGTTAAGAAAAGATCATTTCTTGAAATAAAATTTTGTATGTGTAATTTGACTTGGTTAGTTTTCTTAATTTGTTTGATTTAGCTAGCTGGGTCATCAGAAGTTGGAAGTAAAGAAAGTTTTGCTTTTTCTTTTAATTTAACAATTGGAAACCATGTTCTTTTCTAATTATTTTAGCACTTCATGCATGAAATAATAGTAAATGAATTAAGGTTGTAGATTTTCTGATATCTTAATGCTTGCTCCTTCTATTTCTTTCCTGTTGCATGGTTCCAGAGCAGTAAGGGCACACATAAGCGATCCGTGGAGAAGTCGGGAGTTACCGGCCATGAAGAAGCCGGGAGGCAGGAGTTACCAGGGAAGACCGGGAGCACCGCGCCCTGGTTCCAATATGCTACTACCCGGTGAATTTTCACTAGGATTTATCGACCATACCTCCACAATTTGAAAACTAAATTGGGGGAAATGAGAGAAATACGGAAAAATTGGGTCGACACCATGTAAAATGAAGATAAACTGAGAAAAGATGAAAAAGCTGATATGACGTTAATGTATCACACGAAAAAAAACAAAGAATGTGGGACGATTATTAGTGGGCTAATGATTCATTTTACTTCCATTATTTTGTTTCCCTGTTGCTACTTTTATACAATTCTCAATTTACTAATATGAAATTATTTGTTTTTTTAAGCGTTATTGAATTTTAATAATCTCAACTTTTATTTCTTGGCCGGGATTAATCACAACTTAGGAAATATTTACAAACACTCCCAACTTTGAGGTTATCTTACTCCAACATTCCCTTACTAATTGAGATGTTATCTTCCTCCAACTTAAATCTTATCTCCAACTATGCCGCCGCCCCGTCTCCATCAGGTCGTTCTCGTGTCTAGCCTCCATTGTCACTTTAAATCAACCTCTAAGGACTCAAGTGATTCATATAATGAGATGGAGATTGACGGGTTTCTACAAAAGTTTCAGATTGACAGACTTGATGATATATTTCACTTTTTTACTTAGTGTTAGCAGTCAGCGTCATCAAAAAACTAATGGAGTTAACTCTCAGTTAGTAAGGGATAGCATGGGGGGGGGGGGAATTAAGCTCAACGTTGAGAGTATCTACAAATATTTTCTGAGTTGGGATTAATCACGGTCAATAAATAAATGTTGGGATTATTAAAATCCAATAACCATTTTTAAAATAAGTACTTTGACCTTTTAAAATCTCAACCATAATTTAGGAAAAGTCGAACCCGATTGAGATTGTTTGCTATCCTTTTCATTAATTCAAAGCATGTCTGTATTCACAATGTGTCTATTGTGGCTAAAATATGAATGCTTTTGCTGTTGTAATATTATTTCTTGTTGCAATTGTCATTTGGCTGACCATGTTTTAGTCACTATGTGTCTATTGTGATTGCTATATAATTGTTCTATTTGTATCTGTTTATTTTGTCTCTACTTCACTTATGAAGCTTTGACCTGTTTAATCACAAACTTGAAAGACAAGATATAGAACAAAATGGATAGCAGTTAAAAGTGTAATTAATCGAAGAATGAAAAAGAAATAATTAAAAATGAATATAGAGATATGAATGAGGATAATAAATAAGATGTGAGAAGTTTAAGAAAATGAGATATAAATTAAAGGCATAGTGGTTTTTGGTTAATTATAAGGTGAATCTTTTAATACTTAGGTTATATCCATATAATTTTCCTATTTTACTCCTTTATATCCATGTCTCCAAACCCTATCTCCAAAGTTTCAGGAAAAGCTATAGTTATTATAGATTTTCGTTGTTCATTTATTATATATATATATATATATATACTAGTTTTAGTTACCAGTGTATTACACGTAAGTGTGAAGAGTTAATTATTAAATAACATAAAAATAAAAATAAAATCAAGTGTGTTATATGTTAAATAAGACATAACAACTTTTGATTATAAGATCACAAATGAACAAAAACATCCTTATAAACTACATTTATATTAAAATTAGTAGGTTTAGACTTATTATCTTAAGCTAAGAGCTTCAATCCATCTTTACTCATAACTTGTGACAATATGACATAAAGCTAATCATGCGTAAAAATAGGCTCTTTTAAGTATAAACCGACACTTGCAGAGATTGACCTTAATTTTTGTTTATTGTCATAGCGAAATATACAGTCAAAGAAAACTGTCTTCTTTTAAACTTAAAAGGAATACTTTTGACAGGTCAAATCGTGAGCTGGATATTAAGTGGGTGTAAGGATATTAGTATGAAGAAATTAATATTTGAATAATATACACTAAAAAGTTATCTGCAATAATTAAATCAATTCGAATTATTTTGACATTGTAATCAAATATTGAGATATACTATTGAATCAGGTTGGATCGGGCTATAAATGTTTATAATATCTCTGATTAGTTGTTGGTTATTATTTATTTAATATTAATTTTAATAAACCCGTGTATTATACGGGTTAAAATATAAAATATTAAATATAATAAAACTTTATGAAGTATAAAAATCTAAAATAAGATATGATTAAAATTACATATGAGTAATAACTACAAGTAATAAAATAGCAATATATTTTTTAAATTTTTTGTTTTTAAACTTTTTTTTTCCAAAAAAAGTTAAAACATTTTTTTCAAAACAAACCGTATTAAAAATGTTATTTTTTAAATTTTTTTATTATAACTCCTAATTTTAATTATTTTTAGTTAAAAAATTTTACTTTTTAAAAATACCAATTCTAAAATATTTTATATTTTAAAAAGGTTAGATGTTTTAAAAAAAAATTTAATTGTATAAAAATTACTTTCTAAAAATAACATTAATAAAAAAACATCTTTTTTAATTTATTAAAAAATTTAATCTAAAAAAGAATTAAAATTATTTAATATTTCTTAATTTAGGTAATTATTTAAGAGGAGAGAGATGCGAGAAAAATAAACTTAGTGGGCCTAAAAATGTGCCAAGTGTCCTCCTAAGTTACTCTTTTAGTATTATATATATATATATATTATAAGTTGTAAGTAAAAGAAATAGAATACGTAATTAAAGAAGTATAAAGAAATATTATATAGCTAAAATAGAAATAGATATGAGAAATAAGATTTGAGAGGTTTAAACAATACACATATTTTTGGGATAAATGCGTCTCTTTTCCTAAGAAGGTTAAAGTGTTATTTAGTTTGTCAAGGAAGATTGTAATATACTAGTGAACTATCTTTTGAATCAATTATTAGAAACCCTACAATTTTATCAGTTAATATTGAATTGAATTCGTGAACATATTTAACTAAACGAAACATCTTAAGTAAACCTTGAAATCAAATTACAATTTAAACCGATTGAATATTTAGGCCAAACCTACAACAAAAAAAAAAATTATGTGTATTCTAGGTTTGAATTAATAAATTTAGAGTTTATTTTGTGTTCTCATGTTCGTGTTAGAAAGGTAGAGGTGCACGATAAAATCTGATCCTGATTCAATACTAGATCCTAAACAAATCGAAAAACCGATTTAGGTGAAGCCAACATGGTTTCGATTTATCTACCAGTTTAAAACTAGTTTGAGTATATACACTTTGAATCTGGTTTGGGTGAACTGCTACTTGTATCATCCGTTGAATCCGGTGTTGAAACCCATCAGGTCCAATCCACAATATGGTTTTTCTTACAGATTTTTAATTTGATTCATGACTTAATTAACTAACCTCGTACCGGTTTGAAACTCGTTCTGTTGGCCTAAAACCGGTTTTTGTGCACCACAAAGTTAAGGCATGATTTGGAGCCTGGAGGTGGGTCTCCATTGGGCCCTCCATTAAAGAAAAGCCCAAGATCTCTATAAATGTACGTGCAATTGTGCTGATTTGTGCATCATGTCATTTGATTTAGCTAATCAAATGGGCCATCTCATGATAATTGGATATTTGGAATTTGGATCATGAATTTTGATCTTCCTCCAACGGTTCGTTCGAATGACCTTCAAATCCAATTTAAAACAACTTAACGAATTTGACTCGTACTAAAAAGTAAAAACTAACTTATATTCATACGTTACCAAACCCAAATAACTTGTAACAACAAACCATCTGTTTTAATAAACCATAAAAAATTCAACACATTTAATCTCCTCACAACTATTTTGCCACATATTATTTTCTCACAATCATTTGGACTCATGTTATTATAATAAAAATCAACTTTTTTATTAAATGTTAATGATATTGTATATATCCTTTTCAAATTATTAAATAAAATTTAATAAATAAAAACCATGTTTCTTTTTATTAAAAAGCGTAAATTTTTAGAAACCAAATTTTATGAAATATTAAGTTTCTTAATATAAAGAAATTTTTTTAAAAATGACGATGTTTAAAGAAACCTTTTTCAATAGAATGTTTAAAAAACAATTTTTTCAAACAATTTTTTTTAATATGAACGTTTAAGAAGATGTTATTGTTGTTATTACTTAAGGTAGGTAATTATAAATAATTTCAATAATATCTTATCTTAGATTTTTTTTATAATTTTCTAAATATTAATTTGTAATAGCTAATTTAATTTTTTTTATTAAACCCGTGTGATACACGGGTTCTAAATTAGTATACGTGTTCAATTTCTATATAAGGTAGCTTTAGAAACAACGCATATAACATATTTAGATATAGGTGATTGTAACGTATTAAATTGTTAATTTTTTTATTCAGTTCCCTTAGACCATCCTCATCGCTTGGCCCGTCGCCGGCCCGTCGCCGACGTGGACGGCGCCTGCCGAAAGGGAGGCGATGGGGAAGCAGAGGTGGAGATGTTGGATCCGTGGGTAAGGGCGGGGAGAAGGAAGGTGGTGGTGAGCCCCACCACTATAAAATTAATTCTAAAATAAAAGTATAGTGGTGGGTCCCATTATTATAAAATGATTTTAAATAATATTAAATTAAAATGTTTTTCATTAAAATGTTTTAAAGTGTTTAAATTAAAATAATAATTTAAGTATAATATTTTAATTAAATGTGTTAATTAAATAAAAATATTTTTAATTTTTTTACATTTATAAAAATAATTTTTTTATAGTTTATTTTTTTTATTTTTTAAAATCTTTTTTGTTTTATTTGTAACGGCTATTTTTTTTGTTTTTTTCATAACGGTTAGCTTTTTTTTATTTATAATGGCTACTTTTTTTGTTTTTTTCATAACGGCTAGTTTTTTTGTTTTATTAATAACGGCTACTTTTTTGTTTTATTCATAACGGCTAGTTTACCTATTATAAATATGTTTTATTCACTTGAGATGTGGAGATGTTGGATCCGTGGGTAAGGGCGGGGAGAAGGAAGGTGGTGGTGGGCCTCACCACTATAAAATTAATTCTAAAATAAAAGTATAGTGGTGGGTCCCATTATTATAAAATAATTTTAAATAATATTAAATTAAAATGTTTTTAATTAAAATGTTTTAAAGTGTTTAAATTAAAATAATAATTTAAGTATAATTTTTTTAATTAAATTTGTTAATTAAATAAAAATATTTTTAATTTTTTTACATTTATAAAAATAATTTTTTTATAGTTTATTTTTTTTATTTTTTAAAATCTTTTTTGTTTTATTTGTAACGGCTACTTTTTTTGTTTTTTTCATAACGACTAGCTTTTTTTTATTTATAATGGCTACTTTTTTTGTTTTTTTCATAACGGCTAATTTTTTTGTTTTATTAATAACGGCTACTTTTTTGTTTTATTCATAACGGCTAGTTTACCTATTATAAATATGTTTTATTCACTTGAGAGTTTTTCTCAAATCACACTTCATCTTCTTTCTAACATTCTAACTCTCTTTTAAACACAATTCAAAATTCAATTCTCAATGGATCCAAGAGCTCCATTCTCTTTCACACAAATGTTAAATGATGAAACCAATGAAGAATACCCACATCAGCAACCCGCGTTCTCCCAATATCAACACCCTGGGTTCTCCTAATTCCCACAACCTGGGGGATTCCCATATCTTCAACAATCTGGGGGATTCCCACATGTTCAACAACCTGGGGGATTCCCATATGTTCAACAACCTGGGGGATTCCCATATGTTCAACAACCTGGCTTCTCACAATTTCCAAAACCCGGGAGATTCTCATATCTTCAACAATCTCAGTCTTTGTTGGAAGACTATCAACAATATCAAGCATGGCTTAAACATAAAGAGCTTCAAAAAGTGCAGCAATCGCAATCACAATCACATAATGAACAACTAATTGATGAAGCACCATCGTCACCCAAAAAAACACCAACAAAGAAGAAAGGGAAAGGAAAAGAAAAAGCTGAGAAGTCTGTTCGTATCAAGTGGGCAGCTGATGATGAAGTGTTGTTGGCTAAGGCTAATGTAGCCATTTCTGAAGACCCAATAATTGCCAACAGTCAAAACCAACATGCATATTGGGGGAGGATAGAACAACATTACAATGCTGGGAACCCTCAAATTCCAAGAAATGCTCACAATCTTAGAAGTCACTCGCATATGATCAAAGGAAAGGTTGCTCACTTTAATGCGTCTTATGTTCGTATCAAGTCACAATACAAAAGTGGTTAGTCAGAAGACCAATATATAACCCAAGCAAAATATGATTACACGAACGCTAACAATGATGCCTTCACATATGAACATGTGTGGAGGATAGTTAAAGACATTCCAAAGTATTCTAGGCCTACCAAAGTGTATGGTCATCAAGCTTCCAAAAGAACAAAGACAAGCAGCACAGGGGAGTATACCACTTTTGCTTCGGATGCCAACTTTGGCAATACTCCAGAATCAACTCAAGAGTGGGGGTATCATTTGATGATGATAATGATGATGATGTTGTTCTTGCAATGCAACAAGAAGATCAAGAGGAAGAACCTCTAGAAGAAGAGTCTCGAGAGGAAGCTCCAACACGTCCAATAGGGAAAGACAAGGCGAAGAAGCTGGCTAAAATAAAGGGTAAAGGGATGACTTCTTCTTCTTCACTTGCTTACGAAGCAAAAAGACTAAGTCTCGTTGAAGACTTGGCTGAGACGACAAAGGCAAAGAAGAAAGCTATCCAACATTTCGACAAAAAAATTGATAAATTCTTTGAGTTGGAAGAGAAGAAAATTCTTTTCATCGACACAAGTCATATGGATCCATTCAAGTGTGCCAAGCATGAAGAATTGTGTAACGAGATAAGAGAGAAATATGGAATGCCTCGTCGCAACTAATTTTTTTAGTTTAATTTGTTGTTTCGGTTTATGTTGTGGTTTTAGTTTAATATTTGTTATCTACTTTTATGTAATTTTAGTTAAGTAATGAATGTTTTTTTTCCTAACAGCTAGTTTTTTTGTCTTTTTTCTAACGGCTAGTTTTTTTGTCTTTGCTCTAACGGCTAATTTTTTTGTCTTTTTTCTAACGGCTAGTTTTTTTGTCTTTTTTCTAACGGTTAGTTTTCTTGTCTTTTTTCTAACGGCTAGTTTTGTTATTTGTATAAATACCACAACGTACACCACAATCACTACAACACTTCACCCATTTTCCACACAAATTCTGAAAATGAGCATCGATGATGATAGAATACCCATGAATATTCCTCAAATGCTCACACAAGAATTTTAAAATCTTATTTCCGATGATATCGAAGACCTTGCTAATTGGTTGTTTGAGCTTGACCAAGAAGAAGAGGGAACTTCTTCCCGACAACATAAGAAGCGCAAAGAGATAGATAGAGGTCGTCAGGATGGAGACACACGATTGTGGAATGATTACTTTGCTCCAGAGCCGGTGTACGATGAGAGTTTCTTCAGACGGCGGTTCAGGATGCACATTGGTCTTTTTAATCGTATCGTCACGGATTTATCTGAACCAGGTAAATCTGTACATTGGAAATATTTTACCCAAAGATATGATGCTGTAGGTAGAAAGGGTCTATCACCTAGACAAAAATGCACAAGTGCCATTCGTCAATTGGCATATGGCACAACAGCTGACCAATGCCATGAATACTTACGCATTGGTGAAAGTACTGCTATGGAATGTCTACAAAAGTTTTGCAGGTCTATCGTGGAAATTTATTCATTTGTGTATTTAAGAAGACCAACCCAATATGACTTTGACCGGTTAGTAGCTGAACATGAAGCCCATTACGGGTTTCCTAGAATGCTTGGAAGCATTGATTGTATGCACTGGAGTTGGAGAAATTGTCCAACTGCATAGAAAGGTCAATATACTTGTGGTGATCATGGGCATCCCACCATTATGCTAGAAGAAGTTGCATCACCTGACCTCTAGATTTGGCATGCATTCTTTGGAGTAGCTGGATCAAACAACGATATCAATGTGCTCAATCAATCACCAGTTTTCAATTAAATCTTAGAGGAGAATGCACCGCAATGTAATTTTACAGTGAATGAAAATAACTACACCACAGGGTATTATCTTGCAGATGGTATTTATCCAGAATTGGCAACACTTGTAAAGAGTTTTACATATCCACCAGAGAATAATTTGAAAATGAAGTGGTACAAAAGGCGTCAAGAGTCTGCAAGAAAGGATGTAGAAAAAGCCTTTGGTGTTCTTCAAGCTAGGTGGGCAATGATACGATCCCCAGCAAGATCCTCGAACTTACCGGTATTAGGTAAAATAATGCATGCATGTATTATATTACATAATATGATTGTGAAGATGAAGGATGTTCCATAACTAACTGGTCGCGTGAAGAGCAAGAACCAGAGCCAGAAAGTTACAATAACGGGGCACCATCATCATTTCAAACACACCTACACAGATTTAGAAGCTTACGTAACCAGGACGCGCACCATGCATTGCGGAACGATCTAATAGAACATCTTTGGGCGAATAGGGGGATTACAGAGTAGTTTTATTATTGTTTCTATCTATAAATTTTGTATGATCGTTTTTATTTTATTGTTTTACGTTGTTCTTTTTATTTTATTTTAATGTAGTTGCGGTTTAATTTTATTATTTTCTTATTTAAAATTATTTAATTTAAGTATTTAACTTGATCATTTCATACTTAACTTGATCATTTGATATTTAATTTCATTATTTATTTTAATTAAATATATTTACAATAATTTAAATATCTTTATTTAAAGTAAAAAAAAAAGAAAATGTGAGGTGGAAAAATAAAGGTGTTTGTGGGAAGGATAGTGTTGGGGGTAAAAAGTGTTTGTGGAAAGAATGGGTGGAGGTGAGTGGAAAGCTGATGTGACATGCTGATTAGGACTGTTTGTGGGAAGGATGAGCTGTAGCGTTGTGAACAGTCTTATATACAAAAACTTAAATTTGTTTGCAAAAGAAATTAGTTAAATATTTTAAAACTTTCATTACTAACTATTTAATATTTCATTTACTCAACTCATTTTATATGCATCTTTCTAATATAATTAAATTAATCAAGCATCAACTACATGTATACAAAAATTTTAAAAAAAAACGGATTATGATGTTCTAGCTAGTGACAATATTCAACTAGCTATCCAGAAGCCGTAGTGAAACTTTTTACCGAGGTGAAACTTTTTACCGAGAGACTAGTACTCATCAGTAGTTGTTTTAGTTTGTTCGGAGACGGATGCAAATCTAGCAAATGACAATGGTGGTTCTGATGGTGCAGGAAGATTAGCGGACCATTGACCTTCAAGCATGAAAACAACTGTTGACATGGTTGGGCGGTCTTGAGGGTCTTCTTAAACGCATAATAACGCGATATCAATCCATCTAACAGCATCGTCAATTGCAAAAGGTTGAATCACTCGATGATCTATTAGTTGTTCTCCTTTGTTTTCGTTCCATAAGAGCCATGCCTTCATAAATCAAATATGTTTAAAACGGATATACCCTACGATTTATATGAATGAAGAAAATACGGATTTCTTAATGTTGAGAGGAGGTTTTGGGGTTGGTCTTGGTATATGAAACGATTATTTCGTTGTCCTGAAACTATTTCTAACAACAGCACACCGAAACTGTAAACGTCAGACTTTGTCGAGAATAGTCCTTCCATCGCATATTCCGGTGCCATGTATCCAGTGTTGCAATCAAGATTAACCATATTTAGTGCAATAATTCGCGACAATCGTTTAGAATACATGTTCTGTTAAAGAACTATAAAAAAGCATCCTTTTTTGAACATATTTGTGACTTTCTAATAATCAAAAGACACGTGCTAAAAAGCATTTGTGGCAAATAATAATTAGTGACCATATTTTAGAAGCACACAGGAAAACTTGTGAACTTACTAAGATACTACAATTCTGTTGGTAGCAGCTTCCACTTGATTGCTTCCGAAAATTCTAGCAGTACCAAAATCTGAAATTTTTGCGTTCATCTCGTATATCCAAAAGAATCTTACTCGCCTTCATGTCCCGATGCATAATTTTAAGACGTGAATCTTCATGTAGGTATTGAAGTCCCTTTGCAATTCCAATTACAATATTGGAACGCTTAGCCCAGTCTAGTTCTTTACACTTGTTTGCATCTGTTGTAATAATGATTCAATTCGTTAAAGATGCACTTGAGCTAAAAGTACATAATGGTTTTTGTGACAGATACAAACCAAAGAGGACGGTGTCAAGACTGTTGTTAGCCATAAACTCGTAGATGAGAAGCCGTTCGGACCCTTTCACACAATAACCCAAAAGCCGACCAAATTCTTGTGTTGAAGCTTTATGATTAAGTTTACTTCGGTCTTAAACTCTACAAGACCTTGTCCAGAGTTTCTAGATAGACGTTTAACAGCTATTTTTTTTCCATCTTGTAGTTTACCCTGCAATAAGTGTTCAGAATACTATAAAAACTAGTTACGTAATTCAAGGTAAAAGCTAGAACATTTTAATGATTTTGAAATGTGTCTGTTACCCTGCAATAAGTGTTCAGAATTCATCTCTCCGGTGTCGTCATCTTCCCTTTCATGGCGATTACTTTCTCCATCTGAGGCCTCACTGAACTCCACTTGAAACTCAGGTAACAAAGGACCTATCCGAAGTAAACAGCTACTAATTAGTAAAACTTCAATTTTCTTAAAGACTAAGTCTTGACTATATGCAAATAATTTTATGATTTTAGATGCTAATGAAATAGATGTTGATTTTTCAGAAACAAAAAAATAATAATAATAATAAAGAGGATACTATGACGTCACCTCTGCGTGTCCTTTTCTCCCGTCGTCGGAAAGTAAGGAAGGCTACAACTAATATAAGAGCTACCCCTGCTGAGATTGGGCCAACGTTGACTCCGATGTTGGTATTACCTGCAAACATAACCAACCGTCTACTAATTGATTAAAGTAACACAATAATTAACTTAAGGTTATAATACCAAGACACCCACTATTATAAATCAACACCCCTTATACGCCTCGTAAAGTCAACGACAGTGAAACGAAAAAAATCAAGGGGGCTGTCAGATGAGTTATACGTCTCATACAGGGCTATAGACCCGTATAGAATTTTGCCCACCGCCCTCAGCCTCCAACAGCAACACACTCAACCGTCCGATTCCATTGAGCACATACGGAATCCTTCCAAGCATATAACGAAAAGTCACGCTGTTGGTAACCCATAGATCGGTTGGAGTAGCATAAGAGACAAGTTGCATACCATCTGGCAACCTCTATTTGATCGGGACAGTCTTGTCTCACCCTTCGAGTAGCATCGTCCCCACGGCAAAGGGCAGCGGCGTTAGCTTGTCCAAACGTGGAGTTGAAAAACCCCGTACCCGTTGTTTGTTTGGGTTAAAGCGTAGAGTACATCATCTAGCTTTCGTCTGTATTCAGAGCTCCAGCTGTAGTTGTCGGAGCTACCGTAGTTCGCCCCTCCTCCCCAGAATTCTTCCTGACCCGTGGCGACATCAAGATTGAGTATAAAGATTGAAAACAACAAACAGATGATCAGAATATCCATATATATGTATCAACTACTAGCTAGTTTACAAGCTAGTAGTTGATACACCATCATTATCAAACACCAGCCATCACAACAACGCCGGCCATCGTCACACGTTGCCGAAACCACAACCTGACCCATCATCACCTTTCACCATCACCAACCACCATAGCCAACACTAACCGTTTAACCTGTCACCACCATTCACCATCCAACTACCATAGTCATCACTCAGATCTGCATAACCATCACCATCCAACCCAGATCCAATCACCACCACTATCATCATACCACCCTAATCACCACCTGAACCACTGGTGACCACCATCGAACTAGGGGAGAGAGAGAGAGAGATTACAATGGTGGTGGCGGTGAAAAACGATGGTGGTGGCGATGGAAACTCATGAGAGAGGTAGCGCTAGCGGTGGTGTGTGTCACCGGTGCAGGCGGCGGTGAAGAATGGTGGTGGCGGAGATGTGTTGGTATGATGGCTGTGGAGATAGAGAAGGGTGACGGTGATGGTGGATTACCCTGATCTAGCGGTCATGGTGTATGTGTATAAGGAGAGGGGTGCGCCGGCGGCGATGGTTTGCCGGTAGTGGCGTGCCGACAATGCTTCAGTTTGCGCGGAGAAGACGATGAGTAAGGGATGGGTGGGTTGGGTTTTGAAATATGTAATAGTTGTGGTGTGTGGTTGTTGTATTTGTAATTTTAAAAATATGCATAAATAACCCTAAAGCTTTAAAATTACATAAACAGTACTTAATGTGAAAATGGCCAAAATGCCCTTACACTTAACAGAAAAAAGTTAACAGAGTTAATGTCAGGGGCCAAAAGAGTTAAGAAACGAAACGTTGGGGATTGATATGTCAAAAGATTCATTTTTGAGCTGATAGGATTAAATGGCCCTAACCCTAGAGGCCAAAATAGTAATTTATTCAACATTTTTTAACCCGCGCATTGCATCATGTTTTTTATCTATTCCGATTACTTGGTTTACCTGTTTACTACTCAAAGACTGATACTTTGTTGATGCGTCTTTTATCCATTTCTATTCGTGGGATTTGGGTGGTTGCAAGTTTTGTTAACAGAGTTTATGTTCAAGGGTTGATCTTGAAATTGTTTAAATAACACATCCAAGCTAGTTAGATACTCAGTCTGACCGACGATCTAGTCTTGTCATAAAAACATTGTCTTTATCTCTCCAATTTTAAAAAAAAAATTTAAAGCGTCGATACGTTAAACTATAACTTATTTGAAAGGTCGGTGGTTCCACTAACAAAATTTGTTAATTTTCCCCGTAATATATTTTGTTTTACCTTTTTAGTTTCTAAAATTTTAAGTTTATCCGTCTAGTATATATATAATAATATATGTGCTTTTAATCTATTAACATTTTACTGATTTTATTTTTTTAATAACTTTTGTTCATTAATTTTTTATTAAAATAAAAAACCGTTTACCACCCCTTTCGTCCAAGGTCGTAAAGGCAAGGGTTGCCAGGTCGGTCTCCGTTGGGCCATGTAATAAAGAAAAGCCCATGATTTCTACTATAATAAATAATCATAATAATAATAATAATAAAATAATAATAATAGTATGTAAGCTTATTATATCCACAACTCCAAAAAGACCAAAACAACCTTAACGGATTAGACTCATATTAAAAAGTAGCTTCTGTTCATACATTACTAAACCCATTAACAACAAACCATATACAATATATTGTTTTCGTTTTCTCTATAAACTAGCTATACAAACAAATCATTAAACATATATAGATAATTATCAATTCAATCATGGTTGAAATCTTGATTCATTGAATCCAATATAACACAAGAATTGCTATCATAAAAGCCAACATCATGTCTCCTTTGTTGTACCATCTTTCTTTAGCTCCTGCATCCCATGAATATTATTGATTAAAGCCAACATAAATTGTTATTTACCACATTAAAAGAACTCGAAAGGAACTTAAAAGCTCGTGCATACCTGAAGTGTTTAGGGTAGGATTCGGGCGTAAACTGTTGCCGTAAAACAGATAATCTTCGTACCACATACCACAACTCACTCCCATCATCTCCCACCCTGTTCGATTCAACACGAAGTCCTTATAACTCGTTAGAAGCTTCTCCAAACAATCACCTTGCTCAGGTCTCGACTACACTGGCCCAACCCGTACCTTTGTCCATTTTCCCCAACATCGATAACAGCAGTCGCAGACATCAGTGGTTGACTAGAAACATTTCTTCCTAACGTTTCCATCATCGAGAACCCTCGTGTAAACACCGTAGGGTCATCGAGTCTGTTAATCCCATAAATTGATGACGAGCTGTTCCAAAGCTGACCAAAGAAACTTTCATTCAAGAACCTTAAAGCGCACAAACTAGACCATATTATCAGGTCTTAGCTTTCGGGACAATCACTTAAAGGCATGCTAATAGTATCGTTCAAACAACTGGAGCATGTGTTGGGAGAAACATCTGCTCGACACCATGCTAGACCATAGACTCGATCTGAACCATTCCCAACACTAGTATTGAAGAAACCATCTTGAAGAGGAGCGTTGGTGGCCAACGAAATCAAAAGAGATCTAAGGTTTGATCCATAGACAGTATTCACAGTTGAATTCTGAGCTTCTAAACACTCGGAACTCAAATGTGTAACACCGTCTACAAAACAAAACCTTGCTATAATAAGTAACATTGCCCATAACATGATAGACTTGGCCATTTTCAAGTTGATGTTTTGTGTTACTGTTTGGTGTATTTAAACTCGATTTTTTAGTTATTAAACTGTAAACCTTACGTGTTAAACTCATTTAGAAAAGTCAAACGGAGTTTTGGATTTGGTCAAATGACGAGGTCAGGACCCAAGAACCGGTTATATGTTACAAAAAGTCTATCGGGTTCCCCTTTATAAATTGCTATAAAACTACACGCAACCTAGTACATTTACATATAAAATAACATGTAACAATTAATATTATCCAAGTACAGACCAAAAATGCTATAATAGACATCGGTGGGAAGTTGACTCGCATGATAAGACCGTATTATCCGGTTGAATCACTTGAATTAGACCGATTGAATAAATAAAAAAGCATACTTGAATCCAAATTATTCTTAACGTGAGAAACACCCACAAGCTCTACTCCATCTTTAGCGTAACTATCAAGCATGTGTGCTCTATGAAACTAAAATTTTAGGCTTGGATTTTGGCGGTCAATTCAAAAATAATAATTATTATATGTGCTTAATTTCAAGTTAAGCATCATTTAGATTCATCTCCCCTGCTTTAAGTAAAGTGTAAATAATGACATAATTTCAAACATACCAGGGGTGATCTTGTAATGAGAGAATAAGTTACAAACACAAAATTCCAGTTAATGACACTACACTGCCACAATGTGTTGACTACCTGAGATAAAGTCAAACCCACTGTGCTAAAAATCCAACAAGGTCAAAATCTGGATACATTTTAATCAACAAGTCAAATTACACTAAACTGATCATCACCATATAAATCAATAGCTCATAAGATTAGGCAAAAGTATGCTTCATATTTCACATAACAAAGGGTTCCTTCTATGCAAGCGGTGATCGAAGAACATGATCCTTGGAGGTATCAACCGCAGCCGGGGAAGCAAACTGCCACATGGGCACTCCTTGGTATCCCATGAAAGGCATGAACTTGTTTCCGCCAATGGGAGGAGGGGTAGGACACGGGACTGGCATTACAGGATGCACAGGAGGGTAAAAGGCAGCCGGAGGAGGGTGGCAACAGGCAGCTTTAAGTTGTTGCTCAAGTCTCTCTTTCTCTGACTTCAACTTCTGCTTCTCGTCTCTCAGCTCATTCTTCTCAACCTGCCAGCCACCTTAGGAGTTAGGACCAATGGTCTTCATTCAGTTGATATTTGATATTAGTTGGTGTTTGGATTTGTGTTTTAGAAGATATTTCCAGATTGTTACCTTTTAATATTTGGATAAACACGTTTTGCTTCTAACTATTTATGGTTCAGATTATCGCTTTAGGATAATCACTTTCTTAGTGAGTCAAATAACTGGTTTCAAACAAAAAAAGTGATATCTTGTAACGCACATCCAAACACCCCTTGATGATCCCATAATAAAGTACATTTACATTTTGACTTTTATGGTTAAACACGCTACAATTCAAATTAAGAATCAAAATGGACAAGGTCTTATAAAGTACGTTTTTAACTTTTATTGTTAAACGCACAAGTCACCATTTGTAAGAAAGATTTATACAGTAATCCTTCTATGCAGAAAAACTTACCACCTACAGCATCGTTGAGCTTAAAATTTAAAAGTCATATATATTTGAGCGCAAAAGTCAAAATCGCATCTTTTCTCAGCAATTGAAAGTAGTAACACAATATCAAAGTTGACAGAAGTATGCTTTAAAAATATTTATTTACCTTCAACTCATTGATTTTCACTTGCAAATCTTGTGAAGAATCCTTAAGCTTCTCGGCTTCATTTCTCAACTGAGTGACCATTCGAATGGCATCAGCCAATATAACAGTCTTATCTGTCTTGGTTGATCTTCCCGGGTCCAATATTTCATTCAATTCTTGAAACCTTTCCAAATATTAGTCAAAATACAAAAAGTTAGTTTCACCAGATAAGTAAAGTATAAATTCACATACATGTAGTATAAACAGATGGAAAAACTAGAGCATGCCTATCGTTCAATTTATCCCTCCTCCTCTTCTCTCGACATGCTTTGGAATCAGAGCATGATCCAGGATTTGTCCTACAATAAAAACTAAATGAGTGTATATGTGCTGCAAAAAAAGAAAATGTGGGGAAAATGAAAAAATATATAGATATATATATTTACCTCTTTCTAGACTCATCCTCCTTGGTGACATTTAAGTTTCCATATGAATCTGCAAATCCTTTACTGAAAAAGTAAAAGAAAAGATACTATATTAACTAATCAACCAATATTCATAAGAACCTTACGGTATTAAGGAAGGTGTTTTAAATTCTTTACTCAAAGTAACTATTTCAAGAATCAGAAAATTCCTCGTTTAATGTCAAGTGATTTTATATTATTTTCATTGATAACAACTTTCTTGTGAAAACATTTGTTTTACTTCTAGGACACTGGTTATTATGGCCCAAAATTTCAAAATCTTAACCAGTTTTTTCAATATTACAAAACTGTAATCATTTTGGAAGCAACTACTTTACTGTAATTGGATTGACAAGATGACAAAAAGGATTTTAAGTTAAATGATCATAAAAGTCATGAGATGTGGAGTGCATGCTTGTATAAACTAAACGGAATCCCAAGACCCTTTTGGTAAAGGCTTGAAATACTTTGTAAAAGAGTCTGCTTTGGTCTTTTACAACCGGTCAACGTAGAAAGTTTGAGAATGGTAAACTTCGGCTTTTTACAACAGGAAACCGTAAGTGTCTGACAACGGGTCAACTTATGGGGCACAGCGTAACACTAATCTTCCAAACACTATCCATGTATTATGATGTTCTAAATCTGATGAAACTTCAATAAAAACAGTTATCTATGAACATGAAAACTCATAACGGTCTTAAATAAGAATTATGAATTTTCTAACTACTTTCCCACCAAAGGTGAAAAGGTTTGTATTTTCTGTTAACGGGTGTACAAGTTTTCATGAAAAGGAAATGATTCTTTGTCTCAGTGAGATGTATTGGTCGAAAATCTTATTTTCAGTAAAACATTTTGAAAAACAGAACATACAACTACCTTTCAATACTTCTCTTTGTTCGGATCTAAGTTTACTTGCCTTAAACTTGAGTATAGTTTCTTGAATTATCCCAAAGTAAAATTTCAAGTAAGAGCAAGCACAGTCCATTTCTCATCCTCATCCTTATTATTTAACTAAAATCCACCATTTCCTAAATTCATCTCTCATTTTCTAAAAAATCTCCAACATCTCTATTCAGTCAAAATACACCTTTTGAAAAATGGACTCACACACCATTCAAGAATCATATCCAAGATTATTTTTACCCGTCAAACCCAGGGTTTCCCCACATGATTGCACCACACAAAAGTAATATTTGACGGGATTGTTTGAATGTGAATTTTTAAAAGATTATAGCAAGCTCAACACTTATTTTTATAAACTACTCCTTAAACTGTGTTTCAAATTAAATAAATTTAACCAGATATAATCAAAACACTATACCTATGATCACTTCTTGCTAAACACTCAAATCTGATTATCGCCACTCCAATTCATGGTAATCACCTTAACCACATTCAAACACCCATGACTGTTTGCTGCCTTGTATAAAATACAACATAATTATTAATTCTTTCCAGCAGCCTCAACTATGACTAATCAAACTGACACCTAATTCAAAGTTGTAACTTTACTTTGGCACGATGATAGCAGTTTTTCTACACATAGAACTCTAGAATAACCTTGTGTTTTACATTATAATAATAACCAAATTCATGAACCCAACCCTAAATTTAAATTTAAATTTAAAATACAGAATATTATATTGTTCCAGGCATCAAAACTAGAAAATTGATCAACAAAAGAACAAACAAAATTCAATCTTTCAATCAAAGTAATCGCGTGATGAAAGTGGGTAAAGCCGAATGAAACAATTGACCTGTGATTAGTAGGATCGGGGAACGGGTCAGAGGACCAGTGAAACTCCGGTTCGAGCGACGGAAGTTCACCTCCGGGAACGGAAAACTGGTCGATCAGACTGAAATCGAAGAAACAATTTGAATTATCGTTGTCCTCTGAAGCAGCCATTTTCAATATTCCCAGCAGGCAGATGAGAATTTAGATTTTAGGGGTTAGAATGAATTATTTATTATAATGGGTGGGGTTGAAACTTGAAAGGGAGAATTTGGAATCAAAAACAAAGAAAATCGTAAAGATTGGGATTGGTAACGCTTGGTGGCGGGTGTTGGTCAGACACTTAATTACACGTCGCCATTGGACTTCTATTATGACATAATACATCCCTTTACTTTCTTTAACACCATTTCTACGATTTAAAAAGAATATATACACTGGGTTAGGTGAAACTTAAACCTTACCGTTTTGGTTATAAAATACGCTATTATATCACTAGAATGTTTTAATACAAGTTTAAATTCTGCAAAATATAAGTTATGATATATTTATTTTCGGTGAATTTTTGTTTTTAAAAAAAAAAGTAAACGGGTCTATTCTATTTGTGATTGATAGACATATATAGACCTGTTACTATGATCTAATTCAACAAATAACCTTGTCTGTTATTAGAAACCACATGCGAGTCTCCCAAAATTCATCATTTTGTAACCGTCGTTTATGGAAATTAAGAAAACGTTGATAACAATGTCATATGGGTTGTTTTGTTTTGATAGGAAATAATATTATTAAAATTATCAAAAAAAATCAAAGAGTTTAATGCTTTCTGAAATTATACAAAAGTCATGGTTAATTATATTATACTTATTGGAGGTGAAAAAATATATGATAATGGAAAGATTGCGTTGACAATAAGCTTTATGTACCACTCACAAAAGATCAAATTGGGTGAACACAAACCAATCTCACATAAAGGTTTTGTATAAACAAGAATCACAAGCAACACAAAGGGGTCCACAAACCAAGTTGCACAGCATACATATTGATGGGGAATGTACAAGAAAACAAGCTTATGGTACTTGTTGAAGTAGCACTAGACCACAAACTCAGTGTTGGACTGAAGGGTCTCAATCCTTTTCTTGAGCTCTTCTGGATTGGCTCCCACTAGTTTCCCAACTACAACACCTCCTTTCATCAACAAGAATGTTGGCATTGCTTTCACCTCATATATGTTTGCTATTTCCTGCAAATATTCATAGATTTTAAGATAAAAGGGAAAAAAAGGTAAACTTTATAAGGATGTATTCAGCTTTACACCAATTGTTGTTCTATGTATTAGACTTCAATTAATGTACCGAATTTTTATTTCTTGTTACGGTATGTATTAGGGTGTCAGTAGAAGGATACTCTCTATCCATGGGATAAAGGTAAAGCGCGCTCCCATCAGGCCATTAAACTCTTCCCATACCCTACCAGTATGATTGATGTAAGTGAGATTATACTACCCATATTTGTTTGTCATTTATCGAACTTTAAACTTATCTATCATTCTATCAATGAACAAAACTTTCAATTCTTGATATTGTGAGATTGTGTAGGTATTCAACCTTATAATTTGTCGTAAATTGGTGAGGTGGAAATGTATAAGGCTGCCACGTCAGCAAAAATCATCAGATACAAGATGAAGTGGTAACTAGATGCATACAATATTATGCTGCCACACCAGCAAAAATTATCAAATACAAGATGAAGTGGTCACTAGATGCATACAATATCATGAATTAAAAAGTTTGTTCAATTAAAATGTAAGTTCTAAAGTCCAATACATATAATAATAAGTTTTCAGTAAAAAAATTAGCTGCTTGATATTTTCTAGAGTTTTGAGAATCAAAATAAAGTACAGAATAAACGAACATCAAGAATTTATTATATTCGCTATCAATTTCCCATAAAGAAATCGACTTTTGAACAAAAAGAAGAGCCACTTTGGTAACCTATGTTTATATGGTACAATTATTATATAGGGGCGTAAATGAGCCGCGTCCAACCCAACAATTACAGCACAAGTTGCCATATATATGTGACTATCATCACTTGCGGTTGAGACACAATGACAAGTACCAAAAAGAGAGCCACTTTGCAATATGAGAACATTTGAATGTTCATCTAGTACAACCATCCTTCTCACAAGACAACAATCAATTCGTTTATGACAACTGTCAAAACTATATCTCAAGTACAAAACAAGAAGTGTGTACTAGCTATACACAAATATTAAATTGCAAATTTTTTGCATTGTAGACTACTTGAATCAACAGCTACATTGAAGGTTACAGAATTAAGGTGCAATATTTACCTTAAAATCATCTACATCAACTGTCAGAAATACTATGTCATGGAAATCTGAGGCCAACTCTTCTATAAAGGGGTCCATGGCCACCGAAGGGATGCACCATGATGCTGTGAAATGTGCCACCATCTACAAAGTATAAACACAGATGCACTAAGTGTAAAGAACATCAAAATCAGATAAAACAAAAAATGTCAACAAAATTGAACATCAAAAGACTAGTCACAAGTGATTCCTTTCTCAAATGGAACTTTGAGGTTTGGAATTAGAATTCAAACTCAATGCGTCTAAGGCTAAACTGACTCAACCGAATTCGAACCTCAAACATATTCATTGTGTTATCCTTTTACCCTTTACAAAATTTATAAAGCAAGCAAAAATCCCTAATAAAATACTAGAATTAGCAGTCAAGAGCAATAGTCACCAGTTTATGCAAAACAAGGTCATCTTACTGAAGTAAAGCTGAACAAGAAGTTGCCCCTTAAAAGAAACACCATTCAAGTTACAATTCCATGCAGTGTATTAGAGTTCTATTGCATAAATTTAGTATTCGACTGAATTTAATTACTTGTTATTCTGCTTTCAACCACATAATTCAGGAACCAAACTAAACCCTAAACATAAGTTGCACCATAACAGTTGAAATATCGTTTCTATGTGAAAATGAAATTTGATTTAACCCCATAACCTAAAATCTTAGGGTTTACAAAAACCCTAAAGGCACAAATTCACATCAACAGTTCAAGGGTCAACGATATGCCGTTTTTAGCAAAAGAAATCAGTCTTTTCAATGAAAATTGAGTAAAATTTTGATCCAGAAACCAAAAATGAAAAAGGACCCTTCAAAAAAACCCCAAATAAAAATCAAAACTAGGACTTTTTTCATGATCATGAAGATGCAAAGACTCACAGGGGCCCCATGAGATTTTGATTGTTGAAGATGGAAATCCCATGAATCAGTTGAATTAATCTTGACCACTCTTGGCTTTGGGGTTTCTTGATCGGCCTCCATTTTCCCTTCTATTTGAAAAAGTTACTGATAATTTACGAAATTAAGTTTATAATAACAGTATGGTACCAAAGATGGTTTTGGATAAACATAAATTGGGACCCATTTTTCAGAATTATTTCCAACCAATTCTTGATTCCGTCATCTATGAATTTTTGCACCGATCCAGAGATGCTTTGTTTGATCTGAAACATTAATAATTGATTTGGTACAAAGTTTTTAACTTTTACTTAAGATGCTTGGAATGTTGATTAAACAATACTAAATTAAAAGGAGCATCTATCTATTATTAACGTATACCAGAGCCCTAACATGATTTTAGAATATTACTTTCTGTATGGGATATGGATGTCGTATCCTAATTAGCAAGAGTATTTGTTATATGATATCAAAGATAATATATGCTTATGTTAAGATAGAATAGCTAGTAACTAGACAGTTTACAGTAGACTTGGGCATAAAAACCGGGTTCGGACCCGACCCAGTGGACCCGACCCGGAACCGGGTACGGGTACGACCCGGTATATGCATACCCGGGTTGAACCCGAAAAAAACCCGTAAGGTTGGAACCGGGTATGATTTTCTAGAATTTCTTAGAACCCGACCCGACCCGACCCGACCCGGAACCAGTTGGACCCGGTTTCGACCGTTTTTTTTTTTTTTTTTTAAAGTGGCCGTTTTTTAACGGCTATATAGCCGTTACCTTCGATTTGTGACCGTTTTTTTGGTCACTTTTGCCCTATAAGTTAGTATAAATAGGTGTGGGTTGATATGGTTTAGTACCCAAGTCTCAAACGCAAAAACATACGCAAAAAACGCAAAAAATACTCTCGTTTACTCTCGTTTTACACGTTCACTCTCTCTTTTTACACTTTCACTCTCTTCAATCTTGATATGGCTCACTCACAATCTTCCGTTGGTCAAGGTTCGTCCAACGCTCCAACCGTCGTTCGTGTTCTTGCACACAATCGTAACATGGATGTTTGGTGCAATTGGGATATGGTTGAGTTGAGTGACGGGTCTGTAAAGGCTCGTTGCAAGTTTTGTGGAGCTTTGCTTGCTAAAGATTCTAACACGACTTTAAACAAACACATTAGCAAGAAGTTTTGTAAGTCGTTGAAAAGTAATCCGGATTCGCAAAAAACACAATTGGGTGGAGACGGTGGAATCTTTAATTACGATGTTAATACGGTTCGAGATCGAATGTCGAAGTTCGTGATTCAAGAAGCTTTGTCTTTTAGTCACTTCGACAATCCTCGATTGACCAACTTAATTCGAGAGACGCTTCAACCTCGTTACACTCACGTAAGTCGTACTACACTTAGACTTTATTGTTTAAAATTATGGAAACAAGCAAAAAATGATTTAATTGTATTATTTGAAAATTTAAATACCGGTGTAAACTTAACTAGTGACGTTTGGTCGGCTCCACACGGTTTACCCGAATCGTACCTTTGCGTCACCGCTCATTGGGTGGATCCCAATTCATGGCAATTGATGAAACGTACGATTGCATTTGATCTTTTTCCACATCCACACACCGGAGAATTTTTGTTTTACTTTTTAGATAATATAATAAGTACTTTTAAATTACAAAATAAACTTTTTTCAATTGCATTTGATAACGCCTCTAACAACACAACCGCGGTTGAAAAATTAAAATTAAAATATCTTCCGATTGCAAACGGTGATTTTTTCCATACTCGTTGTGTTGCACATATTATTAATTTAGTAGTGCAAGACGGACTATCCGGGCAATATGTTAATAACTTTATTACATCTTTTCGATTTATGTTACATGATGTTTTTAAAAAAAGTAGAAGAAGATATCAATATTATAAACAACTTTGTAAGGATACGCACTCTAGATTTTTAGGTCCTAATTGGGATGTACCTACTCGGTGGAATTCGACTTGTCACATGTTTGAATGTGCTTTAAAACAAAAGGGCACTTTGAAAGCTTTTCATAATAGTCTTTCGGATAATGGTGAAGCCGACCTACTTCCGGATGCGGGTTGGGAGAATCTTCAACGTCTATCCGAGTTTCTTGAGGTTTTTAAAAATTCAACAACAAAATTATCGGGAGTTTATTATTCCACTAGTTATTCGGTGCTTCAAGAACTATATTTTATGTCTTTAAATTTTAAAAATTTTCAAAATAAAAATAATATGTTTAATCAAATAATAGAACCAATGAAAGAAAAGTTTAAAAAATATTTTAAGGACTTACCACCCGTTTTTACGTGTGCCGCCGCTTTAAATCCGTTTCTAAATGTTGCGGGGGTTGAATGTTTGATAGATGAGATAAATGACAATTTGGATATGCATGACGAAAACCCTGATTTTTCAAACGAGGCAAAAGAAAATTTTAATCATAGTTTGAAAACAATTTATAATTTTTATTTAAATAGATATGGGCATAACGTAAACATAACCATGCCAAGCGGATCAACCTCAAGTGCTAGTACCTCGCTTAAAGACCCTGTTTTGACTATGTTGAATGTTGTTCGGGATGTGACGGCTAAGCGTCAAAGGGGTAACACCCCAACAAGTGAGCTCGGTAGATATAGTGGAACGGATTTTATTTCCATTATGACTACCGAAGATTATCGTGCATTCGATATTTTGGCTTGGTGAAAAGGAAAAGAATCTCAATTTCCGATTCTTTCTGCTATGGCCCGTGATTTACTAAGCATCCAAGCTTCTACGGTAGCTTCGGAATCTGCTTTTTCTCTTAGTGGCAGTGTAATATCATTACGAAGAACAAGACTAACTCCGGAAGCAGTGGAGATGTGCATTTGTTTAAAGGATCACTTAGACCAACGGATCGTATACAAGACCAAACAAGCCTCGAAGACGAGATTACACTCGAAGCTAAAGTACATGATGAAGAGGTAGAAGACGGAGTATCTTCTGGCATATCCGATGAAGAATTAGCATTTGATCAAGCATCTCGTAGTAGATAAAATTAGAAGATATTGTTATTTTTAAGTTGTTTTAATATTATATGTATTTCATGTTCTTTTTAAATTTCTTTGTCATTCAAATGTTTTATATAAAAAGTATTTAATATTTGTATATTATAAGTGTAACATTTTCTGCTCAAAATTTGTATATATTTATATATTAAGTTGTTTAAATTTTTGTCATTCAAGTGAACTCGGTTAGGAAAAGAAAAATAAAAAAAAAAAAGGAAAGAAAATATAAGAAAAAAAAAACATACGACCCGGTGTTCGACACACACACAAGAAGAAAAAAAAAAAAAAAAAAAAAAAAAAAAGGCAAAAACCCAGTTGAACCCGGGTTTCATACCCGAACCGAACCCGACCCGACCCTACCCGGGTATACCGGGTAGGGTTTGTATCTCGCTGAACCCGACCCGGGTTCGTACCCGGGTTCACCAATACCCGGTTACAAAAAACCCGGTTGGGCCCAAACCCGATTTGTACCTGAGCCCGGGTCCGGCCCAAACCCGATTTGTACCTGAGCCCGGGTCCGGCCCAAACCCGTTTTGTGCAACTCTAGTTTACAGGTTTAAACAATTAAAACTTGGTTGAGAGGTTTGTTTAAGAACACTAATTTTATCTTGATCATAATAACATCACAGAGTTGATAGTATGTTACAATAGATGCATAAAATTTTATTCTTATCTTCATCAAAATTTTAAATTTAATTTTACTTTTACTTAAACTTATCTTTTTTAAGTTAAACCAATACGTGATAAAAGTTAACCGTTTTAATTGCTTCTTTCACATAACATTCAACTCAAAAGCAGAAATAAAATCTTACCCATTAACAATTCATATGCAACCAAATATTACATACGTAAGAAAAAAACATAACTGAATCATGTACTAATCTAACCATCTACATGAGTTACAACATATCCAGAACGTAAAATCCCACACAGTTACAACTTAAATTCTTCAAACACATATTTTCTGCACTCTCAATGAAAAACTAGTAATATAGTAGCGATGGTGTCATTGGGCATATGACAAACAACATAAAATGCCCCTTTCGTTGATACAATTAGAGTCAATATGTATTTCTACCCACAACTCAAACGTGAATCCAATGGTTTGATCGTTTGACGACGTGGGACACCAATCTCACATGAATTTACCCTTGCAGCAAAACGTAGCGAGCATAATGATTCCCCGACAGACGATGGGTCAGGTGAGACATTCACAAACATAAGTGTCTTTGAATCTCCTCCCAAACAAGGCTGCAATTTAAAAGAAATGAAACATGTATTAATAAAAGATAACACATTTGATACAATTATATTTATATAATATATCAACGGATCATTTGTATATTTACAGGAAGTTGTCTGCTCACCAAATTTCATTAACAAGTTTAAAACTAGATACACTCAACGCATTTCAAGGAAGTAGAATTCTTTTCACTTTTTAAAGCAAAAAAGAAAAGTTTATTTAGAGTGATTACCTGGAGAAGATAAGTAAGCTTAGAGTTTCTAAAAGGAACATGGTCTTCTTTCTTTGCCAAAGCAAAAATAACATCACTCAAAGAAGATAAGCTCTTGTTGATTGCCTGAAATGGCAAGCACAAAATCAAAAATCACAATAATGTTTTCTTAGGTCGAAAACTATGCATTTATTGTAGTTTCAAGATTGGGTTAGACCTGAGTTTCCTTCAGGCGTTCTCCTGTCGCCCCACTTCTTGATAGCCGTTCACTACCAGCTAAATCGATAAGATTCAGAACCCCTTGGACTTGTTGTTCAGTGCTCTATTGATATAAGAAAATATGTCAAGATGATTTGATTTAACTAAAATGTCTTCAGCAGATGGATTAATAATAAGTTACCTCATTTACTCCATAAATCCTTAAAGTAAATACAAGGTGACTTCTTGATGAATGTTCATTCATGTCGGTTTTGCCAACGGACCTGAAGAAAGATAAAAACAAGATTAACATACAACCTCCCTAAGTTGATTTATTCAAAATAGAAACACTTAACAATTGTCAAAAATAAACTACGACTAAAATATACCCCTAAACTTAAATTTTCATGATTAAATCCCTTATCGTTTAATAATACAGACCCTTAACTATATGACTAAAATAATTATAGTTTTGCCTGATTAAATGCCTAGAAGCTTCAACATTTATTATTAAATTACAAAACTTTCGCCTGACTAAAATATTTTTGCCTGATTAAATCCCCAGATGTTATAAAATTTCAACCAACATAAATCCTACGGACCTAAGAAACAAATTCAACTATAGTCTGTGGTGTTTCTTTCTCTTACTATTCGCCTGTATTTTACAAAAACGTTATTTAAATAATTACAAACACCTACAAAAAGTTTTTTTCTAGGCCAGCCCTGCCCATACTAAAAGATTACTACTTTTTTACAGGTTACTAACCACTTCATTTTTCCCCAGTCTGGATTAACCATTCATTAGTATAATGCTTTTAAAAAAGACAAAGATTAAGCCTTGTGAATAAATACTTGTTACAATGTAATATATACCTGCAGTGCGCAGCCTGCTGAAGAAGATTGGAAACCTCCCTTATGCTGCAAACATCAACAATAGTAAGATCGGACACATATGTGTTGCCATCAGCATCATGTCTGATGGTATACTGCTTCCCTACGCCACCACCTTCTGAACCGTTACTTGATCGTGGTGCCAACAGATCACGAATTGTTTCATTATAGATTTCCAGCATGGAAGCCTAATTTTCGAGAAAAATATTAGTAGTTAAAAGCTTCGTTATAGTGAGAAAATAGACAGTAGAAGGAAAAAAGAGGGGCATTACCTGCATTTTGTATTTCCACCCTTGAACAGATAGGGCTTGACTCGTTTGAAACACCTGTTCTAGGGAGCGTGGTATTAAACCCTTTTGCAAAGAGGCTTCAGGGCGACCCATCATCGTGTATGTTTTTCCTGAACCCGTTTGGCCATATGCAAAAATACACACCTGACGAGTCCAAAAAAATCATTTATTTGAGTCCATTTAATCATGAGGGAAAAAATGAAAAAGGTGGACTAGCTACAAAGATTATTAAGGCAGCCCCATGGAACAATAATTATATTTTCTTTTACATGAAAAAACAGACATCGAATAAGAAAAACTAGACACATTTCTAATTATCAAGACAAAGAGGAATAGTAATAACAATATATGTTAAATAAAGGTAGAAAATATCACATCAAAGCAGTCTGGAGCAGATCACATCAAAGTAACCAGTCCGTATGATTAAGGCAGGGCAAGTAGAACGAGAAGGCTTTTTTACCGCAAGATGTAAGTTACAGATATAATTACAAAACAATACTATTTTAATAATAATATGTTCTTTGAATATAACAACCTAGGATGGTTTATGCAATAAGTTTATGTAATAGAATAGAGTTTGAGCATATTTGAATCCATCAGGACCATTCCCTCTAAAGTTCTTATTTTAAGGTTAAAAAAATGACCAAAATTGTTGTTTTAATGTTATAAACCTAGTTTTCATTAGTTCGCTTACCTTATATCCATCTAGTGCGCTCTGCACTAGCTGTGATATCTCCATGAAGACCTCCTCTTGAGATGCATTATGATCAAACACTTTGTCAAATGTGAAAGGGTACTTTTGGCCTGCAAAATTGGAACAAAAGATTATATTCCAAGAAAAAGACTAACGCCAACATGAACAAAAAAATTATATCCGCTTTATATTATTCCATTGTGTAACCTTTTTATGTGTTAGTATTAAGACTTCAAAGTCTATTATGAAGAAAACCCATACCACTTTGATAAAGATCAATCCCTCGGCCAGCTGATTCAACAGAAGTGGGATAGGAGACAGTGGATTCTGCTGAAGGACCATCATCAGGCAGCAAAGGCCGAACTCTACAAAATACTCTAATGTTGCCTTTGAGCTCCTGCAATTTGAAACCAAAAACATGACAAAACATGTTAGTTTATGTACATCTTTAATCCGATAGACCCAAAAGTATTTATGCACATTCAACAATCTTATAAGGCTGAAAGAATTAGAAGTACACAACTTTCAATATGATTCTATTTTACCGTATTTTTATATTACCAATTAAAGATAAACAAAACCAAGTGAACGGGCCAAAATTGCCATTACTATCAGAGTTTTTTGTCTAGATTTAAGGTATCAGATGACAAAAAAACGTACCAAAATGGTATTGTGGAGTTTCTTCCTCAAATTCTCCCCTTCAAGAAGCTTAGACTCTGCATCCCTCAAACGATCCTGCAAGTCCGATACAATTCGTTTCTGCTCCTCAAATTCTGTCCTTATTTCTGATGAAGATAAATCAGCCATCTAATTGAAATTCGTTAATCAGCCTCGGTTTTTAATCCTTAACTTTATATTACACAGATAATAACTATTAATTATGAAGCATTGTACCTTAAGCTTTTGAGTAGCGGCAGCCAACTGATGTTGCAGTACGGATATTTGTTCTCTTTGAGAGGAACATGTATCCTACAAAATAAGTAAAAATTATTAAATTTTTAGAACCAGTTATTTGGTAAAGCAGCTAATTAATAAGCAAAAGTGAAACTAACCTCCAAAGCAGTTGATTTTCTGATCAGATTATCAACCTCTGCAACAGTGCGCCCTGTACGTTCTTTACAGGTATTAAGTTCGGAAGTTAACTCCTGAACTAATAATAACTGCCTATCACGATCTTCCCTCACTTGTTGCAGTTCTCCTCTAAGAATATCAACCTCTTTTTTTGCAGCTTCTTTTTGCTTGACTGCATCATCTCGGGAGTCCTATTATAAGACATTTACACAAACAGATTCAAATTGCAGCAAATTGAATAACTAATATTTTTAACCAAATGCGATTAGAATAAACATGTAATCATAGTAGCTAAAAAGTCACAGCAAGTATTGGTGTCCTTCAATTTATCCATAGGGGAAAGAGTTCTTCATCATGAGTTTTCAGGTATGTTAACTTTAAAAAGGTGTGTTTACTGAATTATATATAAAGACCAGAAAGTTTTAACTTAAACAAATGACCATCACAGCCTTTGTTCAAGATTGGGCTTAAAACTTCTATTACATAAGACTACTAAGAAAGCTTAAGTTGTTTAATGTATGTCCGATGATACATTATAAGTTTTCCCTTCATATTCAAGATGAGTTCAAAGTGTCTGAAAGCATCAAGAGGACAATAATTTTAATGATTTTAGAAGACAAATGTGGACGGCGAAAGGCTTACTTTAGCAGAAGTGAACTCCTTTTGTAACATGTTATAATGACCTCTCAAAGTGCTGTGGTTTTCCAATATTGCAGATTTCTCCTTTTCTACTTGCTTGTTTGCATCAGTAGCTGCTTTAAGTTCATTTTGAAGTTTAGTATTGTATTGTTGTAAGCTAGTGTTGTACTCTTGCAGCCTCTTATACATGTCCTCTTGTGTTTTCACCTGAAAAACAATGATAGAAAAAACCATATAACTACAAAGATCTTCCAAAAACAAATAAAACAAATAAAAAAAACAATTTGTAGTTAAACTTCTATGGTTGTGGATTCACTTATTTATTTTACCTTCTCCATAGCATTCAAGGCATTCTGCTCAGCCCTTACAAGCTCTTCCCTTAAAGAATCTTGAGTTTTTTCTAGAGCCATCCTAACGTCTTTTTCTCTCGTGAGAGAATCAGTGACATCCTAATAATGTATACGAAATTAGTGATAATGAAAGAAACAGAAAAGCTATTGAGATACATAGCAGCTGTTTGAGCAAAGAACTTACTCGCTTCTCTGATTCTTCCTTTGCCAAACTTTCTTTCAAAGAGGAAATGACAGTTTCCAGTTTAAAAATAGTTGTGTTCAGTTCTTCTTCCTTCTTTTTCATTGCAGCCTCTGTAAACATATACAAAAGATTATAAAGTTTAAGTTACTTCTGGTATATTAAAATTGCATTCTTTAGACTTCAGTCAAACAACACAAACCTGCTTCCACACATCTTCTTTCTGAGGAATCAAGCATCTCACGCAAGTTATCCTTCTCCTCAGTAAGATCTTGTAAACCCTTTTGAAACCATTTAATACACACCTTCAGCCTTTTAGTATGCTCTGTTGTCCATTCTTGTTTGCGCTGAAATTAAAATAAACATGGGTAGCAAATAGTTAAAACACATGATGATAGCACGGGTTGCTCAATAACCGAAGGCATGGTACGGGTCAAACCTTTGAATCAAATGCCGTCCCTTTAAACTTCTCTTTTAATAGTGCATCAACTTCTTCCTTTGTAAATTCTATAATTTCACTCACAGACCCTTCAGTTTCAGAGGGTGCTACAGAAACTTCTTTTTGATTGTTCGTTGGGACAAGAGGTTGTCTGCCTCTACGTGAAACTGTTGCTGGCGGGACCCTTTCTGTGCCAATTTTCCGACGCTTATCTAAGGGAGCATCATCAGCCACTCGATTTTTCTGCAAGTTAGTCACCAGTCCACATCAGTTACTGCAAAAACTCAAAGACTAGATATCAAATTGTTCAATTCATTTAGCCATTTCACTCTATGTGTTCCATTTCCTTTACATATGTCACCCATAAATGAAACCAGTAGATGAAATATGCAACACAAATTAATTCTCATGCATATCAAAATATCCAGCAAAACCATTTCTAATCCATACAAACAAATGCACCAAATGTTAAACCACAGTTAGAACTATGAAAAAACAACGCATGAGCTATCAATCTAGGCTACTGGAAAAAACTCAGTTTCTCACCACACATTCTATAAATGAACTAAATTCTGTATAATACATGATCTGTATCCCAACGTCTAAACCCAGTTCAAACTTTACAGATTGAAGCTTAAAACTGTTTCGATGGTTGACACACAAAAGCCCTCCACTTTAACTAGTGACAACACACACCACCATTGAAACAGTTCAGTTCTCGATTGAATTCCAATCAATAAAACACAATAACATCCGCAAGACTTAAACAGAACAGATTCAAGAAAACTTTCGAATCACAACCTCTAACTCGATCGCGAACAATATCAGGCATAAGGAACTGAGCTTACCTTTACAGGAGGCTTGTTTTGGTTGCGAGAAGCCATCATTTTGATGTCTCTCACCGAAACCAGTTGACGATCACACCAGATTTGGAGTGAAATCAAACGGATATGATCGTTTGGGAGAATAAGATATTCAAATACTTTGGTGTTCGATTTGGGGAAAAATGGAACGTTAGTTTGGGGTTAGGGTTGGAAAGAGAGAGATACGAGAGGCTCCCCAAATTTTCAAATTTTGAATTGAGATCTAAGCGCTCTTCGGATTTTCGTTTTAACTTAATCTCATGGGCCGGGTCACGTCCATAAGACCATAACTTATGAGTTATATGACTATATCTGTTTATTGGGCCGGCTCATGGGCCTTGATTCAGTTACCATAACCATGTCCGTATGACCGTATCCATATTATCCAGTGAAAATTGCTGACCGTACATTGATGCATATACAACCAATGAAAGTGTGAAACCAAAAGAAAATTTAGAAAAACCTTCAATGATGATCTTATCATGCTTAGAGGGATAAGGGGTGATGGTTCCCACCATGAGTTTGATTGGGTTGCTAGGGTCCCCTCAGGTAATGTTAGAAGGTAGCTTCTGGTTTACTCGTCTCGCTCTTAAGAAAACGAAGATACCCATGGCATCATGACCAGTGTTGGATATGCTAACAAAACTCAATACACACATGATGAAAACAAGACTAGTCGTAGACGTGTACTTAAACTTGTTACCGCTGATATGGTTTTGTGTTCTTTTGTTCATAAAGTACTTGTTAATTTGAAACCGCTTAAGATGGGTTTACCTTCTCTGTTTAACAAACTTAACGAGTATGTGGTGACTTCCTTACACCCATCTTCAATTTATTCTTATTCTCTTTTTCCTATTTTCTTTATATGTAAGTAGTTCCAATTTATTTGTATTTTGAGTTAACGTTGTATTTGATTGTAATTAAATTTGTTTTATCATATGGAGGGACGTTGATATGTAAATTTGAAAACTTGTGTTTGATTTCACAAGCTGTTGAGCTTCTATTATTTATTTGGTTTTGTCTAGTTTTAATATTAGAGTACACTTGTCATCACAGGTAGACCTAGCATATAGGTTATGGGGTCAATTGATCCGTAGTTTTTTTATTTTTAAATGTAGTGTATATTGTGGGTGTTTGACTGTCCCTCGAGAGTTTTGAACGTCGTCTCCAAGATGTTTTGACATACTTAAAAGACCAGCTATATATGTGTTATTTGAAAAACAAGTATCAAAATTGATTAAAATCATCGTTTTGCTTTTTAGGCTAATGCACTCATCTACAAGTATGTCGCTGTGCTAGCCGATTTTGTTAATTTTTGGCAAAGATTTGATGTTCTATTGTTAACCTTAATTGGATCTTTTTTTAGTCATCAAGTTTCTAATTATGTTTTTAGTCTATAAATATAAGGCTAATGTAAATGTAATCTTCAAAGCATCATATAAGACAGGGTCATACGTCAGTTTAAAGCGAACAACGTAAAATCTCAATCGCCTTTTTTTTATCTAACCTTTTTGGTGCTCTTAATTGTTTTTATTTGTCATAAATCTACGAAAGGCCAAAAAAAAATTTGGAGTTTGGCGTGAAGATGGTAAATATTAGGAGAATCCTGGCCTCTCCTGAATGCATTTCATATATGCGTTTGACGTATAAGAATGCAATTCATCAAGCGATTCCTCAATGGGGAATTTATTATACCGAAACCAATTTGCAATACTTGCGAAATGTCACTTACTCAATTATGTATTAGAATTTAGAAACGTTTCCTAAATTGCCATAAACAATAGATAATTAGATCTAGGACTCCATTTTAATGTTAGAATTGATAACCACTACATAATGATACACGTGACAACAAATTAAGTATATGGGTCTACTTTTTGCCTGCATCCGGCCAATGTTAGCATTCTTGCTATAAAGTTTTGAATTTCATCAAGAAAATGATATTACATCCAAGACCCCAGAATCATACGAAAGGTTTCATACAAATTATGCTTTTTGATTGATAAGAACATAAAAAACGAGATAAAACAAAAGTTAAAGGTTAAATCCTTGTTTCAAGCTGGTGCTGATGGTGCAGGCTGGTGCATCGGCCCTTGTGGGTTCATCATCGGACCATGTGGGTTCATTATCGGACCATGTGGGTTCAACTTCTTTTTTTCTTTCTCGACAGCAGTGGCAGAAATGTAATAAGAAACTGCAAACATGCCGTGAATGATGCACGCTATGCCTCCAATAGACAAGTAACGATGGTTTGAAACACCACATGATTTTCTTGAACTCGTGTTCGCCAACACTCCAGCAATCAGCATCCAGAATCCAATGATTAGGGTGATCCTGGTACAAAGCTTAATGCATCAAGCACAATTAATTCATGTAAGAGGATAGTTAGTACTTTGTGAAAATGTGTACCATGAGAAGATGAGTGAAGCCATGGCTAATTGCTTGTAAGAAGTGGTGCGGTCCATTTCTGGTTTGGACCATACGACATGGCAGCCACCAAACAAGTTTGCAATGCCATGAGCAAATGTCAAGAGGATCAATGCAGCAAACCCAAGCTTAAATGCTTCATAACTTGGGTCGCGACACTCAATGACCCATACTCTTAGATTTTGCACCTGTGAAAACACGCAAGCATTCATAACATACATAAGAGTCCATATGTTCATGCTTTTAGTAGTTTTAGAGTTGAAGGGAAACATTATCTATGTTAACAACATAGCTCATCTTGATGTTGTCAGGCACCAAAAACTTTTTTAATAAACATGTAATGCGAGTTTATGATTACATAAAACAACATTATAGCAACAATAAATTAATCTCTTAATAGAAATCAAGTAGGAGATTGTTCGCGTTAAAAATAGACTTTCGACTTCTCTTGAGTTGTTTGACACGTCACCCTTTTGTTTTAACTTATTCGGACATGTTTGAAATAACCATTTGGCCCCTGTGAATCAAAATCGACTCGTCTATAAGTAGATCATTTTGTTTCACCTCTTGCAGTTTTGTTATCTACAAGTTCATTGTGTGCTGAAAACATACCTTGTTCTGAGCAACCTCAGCCTGGATACCAAGAATTCCAGCCGTAAGATCCATGACTATGATCAACAAACAGACGAATGGTACAATGTATTGACCCGCATTTGGACTATACATCTGACTATTCATCGCCATTTTTATCCTGTCGGTAAGGTTAGAAAAGATGATGGACAGACAAACACATTGTGGGCTTTTTATAACTAATGAATAAAGTGAACGCAAGGAACATTCAATGAGGTTGAAGCTATGAACATGTTGTAAGATTGGCTTGGATTCCTTCAATGACTGAAAAGAAAAGAAGGGTATCTTCTCACCTTAAAAAAGTTATTACTTGCATATTTATATTTTATACTTTTATGATTATATCATTTGTTTATATTTATATATATTTCAATTAAACTATCTAACACAAGTAATGAAGTTCGGTTTAGCACCTGTTTCTTATTTTGTTTCAATTAAGGACGAATATTGAATAAAACTAATTGCACAAACATATTTTTTTCTAATGAGATGAAGAAACCATGATGTTTTTATGATCCATCTGTTGTGTGAAGAGAATAGACTGAAAAAAACAAAAAAACATCCCTTATTCTTTGTAAAAACATGAAAATAAGTTTCTTGAAAAAATAACATCTTATCTAGAATATTTTATGAAACTGACATTATAATATACTTACATTATGTTTTCGAGTTTATTTAAAGAGATAATAAAAAAAATTAATTTCTTTTATTTTATTTTAAATTAGAAGAATTGATTTTAGCTTTTAACTTCTATTTCAATATACATTTTTATTTCTTTAAATTAATTCGGAAACACAACATTTTCATTCTAATAAAAAAAGGAAACTTTGAAAGACAATTATTTTTTCCTCTTTCTTTCCGTTCTCTTCTCTTGTTTTTCAATAAACTTAGGAAAAACTTATTAATATTATATTTTGAATTTATGAATTATGATCATGGGTGGTTTAGGCTTCTAACAATCTCTAGAACCCGCTCAACAGCTTTATCTATCTGCTTCTCTCTTTCACCATTTTCTCTGCATCATCGGCAAGATTCACACAAATTCAGCTCCATAATCTCAATCGCTTCTTAAGGTGATCAACCATGGCGGTTTACCGATGGAAGAGCTTCGTCGAGGACGAAGACCGCCCCGAAAAACCCCGGAGATTCGGTGTAACGGAGATCCGTGGCCCAAATCACACCTCTCTCTTCTCTCACAACTTGCTTCAGGTATCTGCCTCTCTATAATCCACTAGTCGCATTGATATCAACGTTGATTCCATGATCATTTGTTCTTTCAACTAATTATAATTTCTACGTAGGAGAGATTTTATCTTTCGTGCTGCGTAATCAGCTTCTCTTAGTTTCTAGTCAGATCACGATTATCTGCATTTCAATATTGATTTGGTGATTAATTGTTCCTTTAACCGATTTTAGCTTCTACACGTAGGAGAATTAGGTCGTATGTGCAATTGTGCAACATCAGATTATATTCTGCCATCTGTAAAGAGAATCAAAGTTATCGTGAATATTGAGTAGGATTTGTTCTTTGAATCAAGTGGTTTTTCCATTGTATAGGGTTCAGTTGTTTACTTATTCTTACGCAGGAAAATGTGATCTTACTATGCAGTTCCTTAAGTTAATATATGATCATCAACTTGTATTATTCGGTTTTTTTTTACAAAGTCTAAATTATTGTGAGTATCGAATAGATATAGCTCCTTGCAGCTCGTGTTATAGTCTTCACACCCATGAAAAAATGATGGATGATATGTTGTACTTGTTTCCCTGCTTGAAACAGGATATGTTGGAGTCCATGGGTCAGTTTGTTGATGGTCTAAAGTTTACAGGAGGCTCTGAAAGTTTGATGCCAAAATCCTTCATTAAAGAAGCAACAAAATTGGCACATGAACATGATATATATGTTAGCACTGGTGACTGGGCTGAACATTTGCTACAAAAGGGTGCATCTTCTTTCAAAGAATATATAGAGGTAACCAGGGTCAAAAAATGTCAAGTTTCTTTTCAATTAATCTGTCTTAATAAGTCCTATTGTTGTTATAGGAATGCAAGCAATTGGGATTTGATACAGTTGAGCTAAATACGGGTTCACTTGAACTTCCTGAAGAAACTCTGTTGCGATACATACGGTTAGTTAAGAGCCAAGGGCTTAAAGCCAAGCCTCAATTTGCTGTGAAGTTCAACAAGGCTGACATTCCTCCTACATGTGCGAGAGCATATGGTGCTTATGTTGTTCCAACACCTCGAACATCTGGTATGAATCTGATCCTTTCTCGTATTCTAATGTTAATGTCAAGATCTGTATTCACTTGCATACTAGTAATTGCAAGAAACATTTGATTATATGAATTGCAAAAAATGAATCAAAAATACCTTAAATGCAGAACGTGTGGAAGATGTTGATTTGTTGATCAGAAAGGCCGAAAGATGTTTGGAAGCTGGAGCAGATATGATATTAATTGACGCTGAAGATGTCTGTAAATATGCTGATTCTGTCAGGGCTGATATCATAGCAAAGGTGATTGGGCGACTAGGAATCGAAAAGACCATGTTTGAAGCATCAAATCCCAAAACCTCTGAGTGGTTCATTAAGCAATATGGTTCCAATGTACTTTCTTTTCCTTCAAATTACAACATATTTTTCCCCACTTCATGTTCATGGTTGCTAATTTTATTTTCTTTATTTACAGGTTAACCTTTTTGTAGATCATTCTCAAGTGCTAGACTTAGAATGTCTCAGAGGACGTAACCTGGGAATGAACCATAAATCGGTTCTTGATTCTTCGTTTTTTTGGGTTTAAAAGCTTGTCAACATGAAGTATAGTTATGTTTGTGAAACTGTTGTTTTTGTAATTCTGCCTGCTGTGTCATGTGTGTACTAAGAACAATAAATAACAGAACATGGATTTTCCTTGCCTTGTTTTGTTTTTCAGGGCTCACCCGCAATGGCAATAGGTCATAGCAAAAAGCCAAAAACTCTCTTTTCCCTTTTATATCAGGTTAGCTTTCACAAGAAGATTTTCAAATCTTAAGTGATGGATGTTTTGAAAGTTGTCTCAATTGAACTTGGGTTGAAAGCTACTTAAAAATCATAAAACCATGATATAATCATGGGGTGTTCCAGTTTCAATGAACACCTGTAGGAACACAGGTGGTGCTTGTCCAATTAGCAGTTGTAATCGCTTAAGTCTGAATCCGTTCTACAATGGTGGTTTTTGGAGGTGGTCGTCTTATAAATTGATTGGGGTTGATTTGAGTTATGTTTTGTATGTAACGGGTGTTAAGTTAGATGATTTAACTAGATGAGCTGAAGGTTATCTGATGTGTTCATTCGCAAAACTCACTGCAATTGTCTTACTAAAGTTTGCTACAAAGACGCTTCCTGTGATCACATAGTTTTACAATTACTACAATTGTCTTTGTTATTCGGTAAATAAAAATTAAAGCCACATTTACCGGACATGTATCACTTATCTTCAGGGTTGGTTACAAGATAAAATACTAAAGACGAGATAAAAAAAAAGGCTATTAAAAAAACTTACATAGTCAATCATGCCTAGCACAACAGCTATATCTCTTGAGAGAGCAAAGAGAGTGGCTAGTAAGTCGGAAAGAATTGTCAACCTTTTTTCTTACACAAGGAGGTATTAACAGCCTGAGTCTTTAGGGCTCTCATATTATGTAACATGTATAAACATCTAGTATAACATATAACACATGTAATATTAATCACAAAGTATTTGGTTAAAGCTATTGGTTTAAGTTGTGATGTAGCTCAACTTAAACCGGCTGGATTGAATCATTATAACTGATCAAGACTGGATTGGTCTCGTCTTAGTTTTTAGCAATAGCTTTATCCTTACCCTTGTATCGTCACCATTACACCATCACCACCATAACCGCTAGTACCTATTGGTAGTAGTAGCAACCAAAGTTGTCGTCATCACCCCGCGACCCGCACCACCATTATCATGTCGTGGACGCGAAGATGTAGGCGCGGTGGTGGCTCCAGGTGGTGATGGTAGCATTACTGGCGTGTGCGACGATGGTGGCCGGGGAAGGCGACGTTGGTAGCGACAGTGATGCCAATGATAGTAGTGGTAGAATTTGGGGTCGCAACGTCGGTGATGACTTGTGGCTATGATAATGAAATTGGCGGGGGCGATGACGGTGGTGGCATGGATGACGTGTCTTATATGGCTTATGTGTTGACGACAATGGCGATGGGGGTGGGGTGGTGTCGGGTTTGTTAACTTTCAAGTGGTAATATTCTCACAATTAAAAGGAAGAACACAAGACACTTGAGCTAAAGGACTGCTTTTTTCTGGATTAAGATTCGAATGACCAACATGCAGAAAGTATAACTGCTTAAATACTAAAATAAATCATCACAAGAGTCCTACCCACTACTCCATGATTATTCTAACCAACCATAAAATAAGGAAGCCACTACCCACTAACCATAGACTACGACTTGGTCAAATAAAAAATAAACAACCATCGAAACATAACTAGCAAATGGCATTAAATTGAAGTGCCACGTGGACTGATGTTGCCACTTCAACACTCCCCCTCAACATCACCACTCTTCATTTCAAGATTTGCACGGAACTTCTTCAGTTTTTGCACGGGTAACCCTTTTGTGAACATATCAGCAACATGCTCTTCAGTATCAACATATTGCAAATCAATGTCTCCTCTCAACACTTTTTCTCGAATGAAATGGTAATGGATTTCAATGTGTTTTGTACGGGCGGGAAAAGTTGGGTTCTCAGCCAGCTGAATAGCTGGTTTATTGTCACACAGAAGCTTCACCAGTGCTCCAACTTCTTGATTCATCTCCTTTAGCAGCAAGGTTAGCCACACTAGTTCTTGGGCTGCCACAGCAGCAGCCCCGTACTCTGCTTCAACCGTCGATAGAGAAACCGTCGGCTGCCTTTTGCTGCACCATGAAATTGGACTAGACCCATACATAAATAGATAACCGATGGTTGACCTCCGTACATTCGGATCCCCGGCATAATCCGAGTCACAGAACCCAAACAGATTTGGTTTGACATCTTTAGTAAATCGTATGCCAAACCCAACAGTAGCTTTTAAATACCTTAGAACCTTTCGAACGACATAGAGGTGAGGCCTTCGTGGAGTTTGCATAAATCGGCTCAATACCCCAACCGTGAACGCAATGTCGGGTCGGGTTAGTGTTACGTATATCAGGCTCCCTACAATCTTCCTGTACTCAGTCACATTTTCAACTTCTTGACCTTCATCAGAGTATAACTTCAAATTAGGTTCAACAGGAACTTTAGCAGGCTTTGATTCATTCATCCCAAACTTCACAAGAAGATCCCACGTATACTGTTTCTGATGCAGTAGGAGCTCACCTTCACCATACTTTACTTCCAAACCAAGAAAATGTTGGAGTAGACCAAGATTCTTCATTTTAAATCTAGTCTCCAAATTTTCTTTGACTTGAACAATAACTTCATCAAGATCTCCTGTTATTATCAAACATCTACATAAACAAGAACCAATGCTACCTTTGACCCCAATTTTTTGACGAACAAACTTGCATCAGGCAGATGTGCTTGAGAACCCATTTTGTTCCAAGAACTCGGCGATTTTCCCATACCAAGCACGGGGTGACTGCTTCAAGCCGTAGTTTGCTTTCTTCAACTTGCACACATATTTTGGTTTTGTCAAGTCAACAAACCCCACCGGCTATTCCATGTGTATCACATGATCTAAATCACCATAGAGAAATGCATTATGAACATCCATCTGCCATAGCTTCCAGTCTTGATTTACTGCCAATGCTAGGATCACACGAATAGTAGTTAATTTAGCTACAGGGCTGAAAGTATCCTCATAATCAAGCCCAACCTGTTGCAAAAAACCACGTGCAACTAACCATGCTTTGAGCCTCTTGATCGAGCCATCAGTTGACCTCTTGATCTTATAAACCCACTTACATGTAATGGGTTTAACATCAAAAGGAAGTGGGACCAATTACCATGTTTGGTTGCTGATAAGTGCAGCCATTTCAGCTTCCATTGCTGCCATCCAACCTGCATTCTGGCTCGCCTCTTCAAACGATTCTGGTTCCTTAAACTCTTCTTCAACTGTTGCTATGTTAGCATAACGTGGATTTTGTTTTCGAATCCTCGTTGATCGTCGGGGAACATGAATCGGAGATTGAGGCTCTACAATACCATCTTCATGTTGTTGTTGTTGTATGGTATTACTGCTTTCACTTTCTTCTATCTCCTCTTCATCAAATTTGAGACTGATTTTAGAAGCTTGAAGATCTTCCTGTAGTCTCTTTGAGTCAGGCAGTAGTTCTTTCTCGGTAGACCACCAAGAAGAGTTCTCATCAAATACTACGTTACGTGACACGTAGCATTTATCGGTTAACGGGTTACAACATTTCCACCCTTTTCTTTGCTTATCATAGGCCACGAATATGCAGCGAATAGCCTTTTTCTTGAGTTTGTGCCTGAGATTGTTAGGTACAAATACATAACAAACACATTCGAAAACTCGAAGATGACTTACAGTGGGCTTTTCATTGTATAACTTCTCATAAGGCGACATGTAATCCAGGCCTTGTTGGGGTAATCGATTAATCAAATAAGCTGCAGTCTTCATTGCCTCGGCCCAGAAACGCCTCTGAACATTTTTCCCATGTAGTAAAGCTCCTGTCACTTCTGTAACATGTCGATTCTTCCGTTCCGAGACACCATTTTGTTGTGGTGTGTATAACACGTAAGCTGTCGCTTGATTCTACATTCTTCCAAGAACTTGGTGAACTCTTGAGACAAATACTCGCCGCCATTATTAGATCGTAGGGTCTTAATTCGACTCCCTGTTTCTTGTTCTGCCATTAACCGAATTCCTTGAATTTGGCCAACGTTTCTGACTTTTCCTTCATGAAGAACACCCAAACGAACCGTGAAAAATCATCAATAAACTCAATCATATAATACATACCTCCAATTGATTGTTGTTTCACTGGACCAAAAACGTCAGTATGAACCAGGTCGAGGGGCTCCTTGGACTGATATATGGACCGACCATAAGGTTGCTGGTGGGCTTTACCATACTGGCAGCCCGCACATACAAGCCCTGGTTGTATGTTTAACTTAGGCAGCCCGTTTACAGAATTATTGGTCATCACTCGGCCCAGTTTCTCATAGCTGACATGCCCTAGGCGCATATGCCACAGATCCACGTTCTAATTGTTCTTCGTCTTCTCAGTGTACGCGAACTCTGCTGAGAGCACGTAAACTGTTTCCTTTTTGTGACCTTTAAGAACCGGTATTGATTTCGTTTTGAATTTGTCAAAAACCTTCACGTCAATCGGAGTGAACAACACATACTTTCCACCCACCGTCAATTGTGGAACCGAAAGAAGGTTCTTCTTCATCCCAGGGACGTGGTACACAGACTTCAAGGTGAGATCTTCACAGTCTGGATCGGTTGGGAATACTACATCACCCACATGCGTGATTGAGTGTCGTGAATCATCTGCAATCACCACTACTCGACCACCACTATACTTCTCTGGGTTGACAAGCCTACTCTTCTAGCCTGTCATGTGATTCGAGCATCCTGAATCCACGATCCATTGATCCAGTTTTTTAGTTTGTTGTTCGGTAGTGGCTGCGAGTGCAGTAGTTTCCACATCAACAGCCACAAAGGCTTCAGCATCCCATGACTCCTCAGGCTGAATTGAAGCAGAATTACCTTCCTCTTGAGGCTTGGTTCGATAGTTACGAGCTATATGGCCTTTACGTCCACAATTGTGACATTTAAACGGAGATGCTTACCATGTTGACGTGGTTTCCTATCACCGTTGAGATCTTCTTTCTCCTGTGAGTGACCTTTCTTTTCATCAGAAGGATTCTTGGTCTTTTCCCATGGCTTACCAGACCTTTGTGACCCACGGTTTCTCGGTTTACTTCGTTCAGCATAGAGAGCTGATTCTTCAGATTTAATGGACACGCCACTCATCTGTTTTGCTAGTGATTCTTGGCTAGCAAGCAGGTTCTCAAACTCCACGATGGTTGGCTGCGTTGGTCGGCCCTGAATCGCTGCTACAAAGCTGTGAAATTCCGACTTCAACCCATGTATTATGATGCGTTTCATTCTAGCATCGCCTATCTTCGCTCGTGGATCAATATCACTAATCTCTCTACATAAGGTTTTCACCTTGTGAAAGTATTGAGATATGGTGAGTTCTTTTTGGGTGATGGACAACAACTTATTTTCAAGGAGCTGCAACTTTGCATCATTTTTCTTAGACAATAGTTCCTTCAGAACATCCCAGGCCTCCTTAGGGGTAGCAAGATCCCTTACGTGTTCAAGTAGTTCCTCTTCGATCGTTGTTTTAATGATGAACAACACTTTCCCGGTCTTCACTCTCCACTTGTGTATAGCCCTGTTGGTATCAATCCTGGGTTCCCTGGTGTTCTCTCCTCCAACCACATCCCACAAGTCTTGACCAAGAAGGTAAGAACTTATGCATGTCGAACATGTGTTGTAGTTGGTGTTACTCAACTTCTTGACACCGCCAATCACATGGAACTCGAACATCTTCTTCAACGGGATGGCTCTGATACCACTTGTTAACTTTCAAGTGGTAATATTCTCACAATTAAAAGGAAGAACACAAGACACTTGAGCTAAATGACTGCTCTTTTCTGGATTAATATTAGAATGACCAACATGCAGAAAGTACAGCTGCTTAAATACTAAAATCAATCATCAAATTGACTCCTACCCACTACTCCCTGATTATTCTAACCAACTATAAAATAAGGAAGCCACTACCCACTAACCATAGACTAAGACTTGGTCAAATAAAAAATAAACAACCACCGAAACATAACTAGCAAATGGCATTAAATTGAAGTGCCACGTGGACTGATGTTGCCATTTCAACAGGGTTGGGGGCAACAATAAAGATGATAAATGTGACAACGAAGGGTGCTCGAAGATCTCAATTACCATTATTGAATCCATTCACAGTTTGAAATAAATGTAATGATTTCTGCATGTACCGTTATTCATCATCATGTAATTAACATCATGCATAACTCTTTTAGTTATCCTCACATCTGTATACGAGGGTTTCTTGTACATTGTTTTCCCTCGAAAAATACAATAAACTGGTTTATATTAATTGCGTCAAATGGGTTTTCTAAGTTTCATTATAAATATTATGTAGATTTAGAATTGAGTTTTAAGAAAGCGTAGAAAACCAATTTAATTAAGTAAATTAAAATAAAAATATTTACAATACGTATTTTCACAATCAACAATTTTAGTTTCAATATTTTGATTTGGTTAGGTGTTCCCTTTAAATACATTTAAAGTATTGATTAGTCCCCACCCAAACAGTCCCTTAAACCATGCCGACTCAGTGAGCACTAATCCCTGAAGGCTGAAACTTCAAGTACCTTCGCAACTATTAAGCCGTGACTCCAACGCAAACCACTCTCTCTCAATCCCTTGAGAGAGATTTGTGTTACAGGAGATTATTAACGAAGAGACAACGATTTCCATACATTCATTCATACACACATCACGATTATCCAACAATTAGCATAAACCATGGCCAAGAAGAAAGCTACCATGACTCTCAAGGACTTCCATGGCGGTTCCATCCCTTCTGATCTTCCTCTTCCCTCCGCTCCTGGCGTGTGAGTACTTTCCTTCTTTCTCTAATTCGCTATCTTAAGTATTGGATTGAAGATTGTCGGTTTCTAGATTCGAAATCAAATCTGGTTGTTCTTGTTTACTGATATGGATGAGCGTGGATTAGATCTGATGTTTACGCGTGATAGCTTGTGTATTTTGTTGATTCGATTGTGTTTGTAAAAGATCTGTCGGTGAAAACTCGAAACCCTAGGTAGAAGTTGCGATTATTATTATTATTTTTTATGTGTAGCAAGATGTATTCTCTCCGCTCAAAGAGAACGACCAGCTCTTCATGTTCGATGATTCGTTTCAACTTGAAAATTGATGTGTCTGTTTCTGACTTTCTGTTCTGTTAGTGAATATAGGCTGATTAGTTTTTATAGCATTGACTGCAATTGGAGATTTGCATGATCGATTGAAAATCAACAATTTTCTATCAACTTTTTATTCACATAATATTATCTTTGCTCTTTGAAACAGCTTAGGTTTACTCTCAAGGAACTGATTGTTTTACGTTGGTGCTAAGTAAGAACATTGCTGCAAGGTTTTTGTTTTTTCTTATATTTTTTGTTTATTCTGTGGCTCTTATAGAACGGCGAGGCCTTTGAATCATGCTGGATTAGATCGTCATACTTCATGGACAAATCCTATGGGAAGACAAGATCAGAGATTGCGCCCAGGTTCAGCTGGTGCTGTAAGAACTTATGATGATAAAACCCCATTTCTCACTCAAAATGTGCAAATTGGGCGCAATTTTGACGAGGATGAACGAAAGCCACTAGATGGGGGTTCCAACCCTCGCCGAACCGTAAGTGATGAAAATATTCGTGGTGGTCTACCCGCTCCCCAGGAACCAAAATCTGATTACGCGTTGGCTGGGAATGCACCCACTCGACCTGCAACTACCCCTCTTTCTCAGTTTCCAGGTGGCAGCACAGGTGGCTCTTATGCAGCAAGGTTTAGTGAAGCAGCTAATGTTAGTAGTGGTAGGTCTTTTGTTAAAAGTGAGGGGAGATCTTTGGGTTCGAGTAAGTCGAATGTGGGCGTTGAAAGTAAAGTTAGTGCGCCCTCCCCAAATGCATGGGGCCCTAGGAAAGTAGCTGTTGGGATATCAGAACCTGTTACTGCATCTTGGTCTGTTCCTGATGCTGCAACCAAGTTAGCTCATGCAAGTGCACTTGAGAAGGTGTCTTCAGGTCGTTGGCTTTCGAATCAAAATAAGCAGATAGATGTAGAGGTCATTAGACATCCCGAGCCTGAAACTAAAATACAATCTAAGGGAAATGCATACACTGCCTTTACATATGGTTCTACGGATGTTACTGGTGTCGGGAGTTTGAACATAAATGATGGGATGTCAATGGCTAGAACTTCTACTCACGCTGATGGTGTTCAAGTTCAGCCACCTCATAGTGGTGTAACACTTGGTGGGTCAGAGGTGACTGAGCGACCTAGGTTGAAGTTACTTCCGAGGTCTAAACCAGTTGACAATATTGAACCACTTGTATCTCATAAGCAGGTATTTTAAATGGTGATTTTTGGATGATATATATCTTTTTGAACTTCTGATTTTTATGTATTGTGTTATATCATATATGTTGGTGTAATGGTTTACTGATTGTAGACTGTCCCACAGTCAGAGGAACCGGTTATTGGAAATGAGTTTTATGGAAATGCGAATTCCTCTGTTCGTGGTTTAGCTGGACCAGAGAGTGCCCATCAGGCACCTGAGCAACCAAGACTTAACTTAAAGCCACGGTCACAGCCTCTTGACCAAATGGAAAGAAACACTGAAAGAGAAAGGTACTGTCTATTTTTTTGACTAATGTGATAAGTCTTTCCGTTATAACAACTTTCAAATATCAAAGAGATAGTAGAGACAAGGTTTAAAAAAACGAAATCGAGCCTCGAGGCGTTTTCCCTTCGCCTCACGAGGCGTAAGCCTCGAGGCGAACCGAGGCGTAAGCCCGAGGCGGAAATAATAAATAAATATAAAAATTATATATCTTAAAAAAAAAATAAGCATGATTTATCTAATCACATACTATTCTTTATAAATATCAACATATTGATTAGCTAACTTGCAAACAATTCACGGGATGTTAAATAAGACTAGTTTCAGTCCTAAATTGACCTAGTTTCAATCCCAAATTTGACAATTATTGACCTAATATTCAGTCCCAAACATTATGCACAATATAAGATCATTCTGCACACAAATTGACCCATTTTCAAACCCAAATTTGATCTACTTTCAGCCCCTTCATTTACACCATACTACCAACAAGTCCATTTGCAAAATCATTCTGCACAAAAACTTCTATACTACCATCAAATTGACATCATACTAGTATTCTACCAGCAAAAACATGATAAAAACATGATAAAAGCTGCACTAAAGATCAATGTTTACACTTAACATTACATAAAATTATTCTGCACAAACATACCCACAAACTAACAGCAAAACTCAACAAGTCCGCCTCACTCCCGCCTCACCCGCCTCACCGCCTCACTCCCGCCTCGCCCTAAGAGGCGTACGTCTCATCCGAGCCCTATGAGGCGCCGCCTCAAGTACGATTTCTTACCGCCTCGCCTCGAGGCGTACGCCTCGAACGTTTTTTAAAACCATGAGTAGAGATATTATTTTACAAATTTGGTTTTTTTTATTGGGTGGGGCGGGGTGTCAAGTTACTAACATCTTTTAAGTAGGAACAACTATGGTGGTTCCAGCCTTCAGAAATAATCTTAGTGTTCTGACTTTGTATTGTTTTGTATTACTGTGTTCAAAAGATTGGTTTTGGATGATGAACTTGTAAGTTGATAGAACTAAGTGGAGGGTTTGGTTCCTTAATTTTTGTTTTTTCACTTAAGGCCTCCGGGTTTCTTCATTTGCTTTGGTGTTCTTTTTCCTCACGATGGTCATTTCAGTAATGTAATAAAACTTGTGTGAATTACATCAATCATTCGTCAATAATGTTCAATCTGTACTTTTTAGTCCCTCCTCATGGTGGTTGTTTCAGTAATTTTATAAAACTAGTTTGATTTACATAAATCATTCTTCAATAAAACTAGCTTTTACTTTTTGCGTTAGCAACTGCCGAAGGAAACATATCTTAACAACTTGGTTTATCCTTTCATCACTGTCAGCCTTCGTTCATTAGGTTAAAGTTTATTTTTCCTTCAAATTTGTCAAGTTAAATCTCCTTATGATAAGAAAGCATCAAATTTGCAATGCACATGTGCTGTGTGTAAAAAAAGTAGAAAAACGTATGTTCTCGTCAATAAAAAAGTTCTAAAGCTTTGAGTCAAAACTCTTGAGGAGTTTGGCAACATTAACTCTCTGATGCTGGTGGACTCTTTCAGTTGCTGTTTGTCCCTGTCAATTTGAAATAACAGAAGTACAAACTTGTAAATAGATAAAATGTATAAATAGATAAAATGGAACTTGTGAGGATGGGCCTTGGAGTAACTGGCAAGGTTGGTGATGTAACTTGCAAGTGTTAGTAGAAAAGCTTTGATATTTTAGAAAGTGAGTGTAGTAGTAAAATTGGTGGTGCAATGAGATTACCAAAAAAAGTAATGATGCTTAGAAGATAAGGAAAAAGGGTTGAGGAATAAGTAGTTTTTATTTGTGTATCATTACAAATAAATCTTGATATGGTAACATAATAAATAGTTTTCTTTGATCATATGTTGTGTTACGTATTTGCAACTGACAGTTGCGTTCTCTGCAGGAACACCTTGTTTGGTGGTGCTCGCCCACGAGAATTGGTAAGGACTAAGGACTGCACCTATGCTTGTCTAATCATCGATTCATTAACTTTACTAATTTACGTAGAAGAAAAAAAGAAAGACCTCATTTATTTTTTATAAAATAATAATTTGCCAAAATGCCTCATGAAGTAATGCAGGGTGTTTCTTGAGTAACAGCACTTTCTTTTTTTATATTAAGATAAATATCTGATTAATTTGACATTTGTATCTGTGATATTGCTGGTCATGCTTTCAGGTTCTGAAAGAGCGGGGAGTTGATGATGTTGCTGTTAATCATGACACTATCCAGTCTCCTAATAGGTACCTGTTTACTTTAATTGTTTTGTTTAAGAAGATTAGTTAACAAATTATTCAATACCCGTATTTCGTTTAATTTTTGTAGGGTTAAAAAAGACATCACTAGGGCTGAGAACCTACCCGTGCACCAAACAGTTACTTCTCGCCAAAACGGGAAACCCGAATCGTTTGACCATCACAGAACTGGAATGAACATTGATAGGCGAGATGCAGAAAAACCAGATGCTCAAAGAAGAAGCAACTGGAGAACTGAGAACCGCAAGAGCAGCAGGGACGTTGAGCAGCAACAAGAAAGACCACCTTCACCTGAAACCTGGCGCAAACCTGTCGACCCTGCTCCACCTGTTGGACCCCGTTATGGAAAAGCAGCTTCTGCAGTTGAGCTAGCCCAAGCCTTCTCAAAATCTGTCTCTGATCCAAAGGTATTAACCACTGATCGTTTCTCCAGCCAGAGAGGGTTTCCTGGGCCAGCCAAGATCCCATTTTCTCGGCTAACCAGCCAACCCACTACTAGATCTCAGATCAACGGACACTGATTGTTATGCAATGTTGATTCTTGAATCTGCTCAACCGAGGCTTACACACGACCCCGACTCCAGCAGAAACTAAAAACCTGAGTGTGTTCTCCCTTGCCTGCTACCTAACATGAAACCCCGTGAAAAGTAGAAAAGACGAGTGAGAGAAAACAATAATCTTCTGAAGTTAAAACTTCTTTCTCTGACAGTTTCTTATAAGGAAAATTGATGTTTACTCGATGGTAAAAGCTTATTTGATGCACGCCATTTGTTTTTAAGTTTTACGTATTTAGACGACCTTCGGTATTCATCCATCAGTTCCAACTCTGTTTTCGTTTTCTATTATGGTGCGTATAGAAGTGTTTGCGACCATACCTAGATGGCGTGGTGTTTAAGTCGACTCGGGACTTTGTTTTACAATCTTTAACAACTCTTTATAAATCAGATGCTCAAGTATTTTCTTTCTGAAAAATTCAGAATTATATATTCAGATCATTATATTTATTAATAAGTTTATATGGTTTATGCTCCATTGTTAGAACAATCCTTGGCTTAAAAACGATACTGGTGGAACCTCGTTTAAAAAATCTTCAACTTGTATTTAAATATACTATTATTAGTATAATTAAATTTATTTAACCAGAAAATCAATAATGCAGAGTGTGTGAGAACAAAAGGTGTTTTTGACCTATTTTAAAAGTTACTTTGACAATTTAACATGTTTTATATGCAACAAAGAGAAGCATATACAAGCTTCCTCTCTCTTTCGCATAGGTTTACTTGTGAAAACCTCTAATGAGCTGTCGTTTTTCTTCATTTTCTTTCCTACGCTTCTCACAAAATTTTATTGTTTTCTAAACGGTCTGTGTGTATGGACTCTGGCCTTGGGAAGCCACCTCTCTTTCCCTACTCCCGTCGGCTCTTCACCGAGATGCTCTCGATCTACAACCTTGCCACGTATATGAAGAATCAACAAAAGATGACAAATTATATCATTAATAATCATTGCCTCGTTGATTAATGAAAACGCCGGGAAGCTAAAAATGCGTCATGATTCCGGTAAAATGATTTACATATACACGCAACTATTTACCAAACACGAACACCACCCCACCCGTACACATGAAATATGAGTAAACAACAATGAGAGAGTTGACTATTATATCTAAATAATTTAAAATAAATAAGGCGATGGCATGGGTGAAACCATAGCAAATGAATCTCGCAACCTGAAACCAAAAAAATTAAGATTTAAAGATTAAACAAAACGATTCCACTAGATTGAATTGAACATACATAAACAGAAAGAAGGAAATAAACTACTTACACAAATTCCTTCTTGTAACCAGATGGTTTAATTTTATGCCTCGACAATCCAGTATTCTTCTTGCCTTTATTACATGGCATCACATACAATTGTATCATCTCGTTCTTGATCACATCTTCCTCAGAGATTGTACACAACGACGGTCGCCATTGAACCACCCGCCGCCCGTTTCTCCTGCCAACCTTGTTTTCACGAACCAAACCAACAATAAGAGTCTTATTGTCCTTCGATACAGATGACGTCGGTGTTGCTGATGAGCCACCATCATTGGTGCCACACCAAGCAACAAGAGTTGACAACAAACTCATCTTTGGTTCGCTTGTCTTCTCTCAATATGTGTTTTTAACAAAGAAGTAGGTGCTATAAATGTATTATATTCATTTTCTCAATACATTTTTGAAGCCGGTTGGTTGTGATTGTGACATTTCCCGTAATTTAAGCTTTTCTTTAAAAGAATTATTTTGTTTAAAAGTAGATATCGTGGATTTATGAATAATCGAAAATGATTAATAATATAATACTGATTAATAAAGTCTGATTTGATTTACAAAGTATAGGGAAATGAAAATTATGATCATTATTTTTATGTGAAGAGAGACGAATTTCTTTAACTTATATCATTTACTAAACTTTAATTAACTACAAAGTGTAAAAGTTACTCTAGTCTTAGCCACAACAACACTCTCGGGGTCCAACAATATTTAAACGTGTTAGCCGTTGATCGAAAAATACTTTTTAAGACTCTAAACACAATGATATCACTCGTTGTGCTGCTATTGGCACATGATTTTGTTTTTGGTAGTCACACGTGACATCTCATGTGAGCACGTACGCTAACTCTAGAGTCTAGAGTGCTAATTGGATTCACTAAGTTTGTAGTTTCATAACACGTCAAGCTCGGTAAGACAATGTAATCTAGTTAACTCAACCTCTCTTCTATATCCTATCTAGTTAACTTAACATCTTTCTACTGATTGTATATGTGTGATTCTCTTTAAGGTGTTACAAACACTTCCATTCCCTTAGGGACCGTTTCTCATCAAAGAGACGACACATGAATAATTTGATACCATATTTTAACACCCCTACCATGATTCATGGTATTGTTCATTTTCTCCCCACTGGCTTCTATTTTTGTTCTTTTCTAGGGGAGAACACATTGCGGTAGTACTCTTACCCATTGCCCTTAACTTCATATAGATTCAATGGCTTTTGATGTGTTTGGTGAGGTCAAGACTTTGGGACTGTTTGACAATTTCTGAATGATTAAGTGCTGAATTAATAAGAGGTCTGAACCATTAAGGGGTTGTTTGACAGCATCTGAATCAGTCTCTTAATGGTTCAGATGTCTTAATGGTTCAAACTGTTTGTTTCGCTAGCAAATGTCTGAATGGTTCAGACATTTGCCTCTGAATGGTTAAGCATTATACTAGTGCTGAATGGTTAAGAGGTCTAATGCTGAATGATTAAGACCACTTATCTGAATTGGTCAGACATTTGCCTTTGAATAGTTAAGCGGTATACTAGCTCTTAATGGTTCAGACCTTTTAATGGTTCTGCACTTAATGGTTCAGATCTCTTATTGGTTCAGCGCTTAATCATTCAGAATCGCCAAACAGCCCCTAAGTGCTGAACCATTAAGAGGTCTGAACCATTAAGAGCTAGTATATCGTTTAACTATTCAAATGCAAATGTCTGACCACTTCAGATAAGAGGTCTTAACCATTTAGCATTATACCTCTTAACCATTCAATATTAGTACAATGTTTAATCATTCAGAGGCAAATGTCTGAATCATTCAAACATTTGCTCGTGAAACAAATAGTCTAAATCATTAAGTGCTGAACCATTCAGACATCTGAACCATTAAGAGGCTGATTCAAATGCTACCAAACAATCACTTACTTAGTAATTCAACATCCTCCTTGTGTGCCAATGATGTTTATGAAAACTATTTAATTAATTTTTCATATAATTATCTTTTGCTTAGAGAGTTGATTTATATATCATTAAAATATATGATATCGTACTATCCAATGGTCCCAACTTACGTGAAACAAAGATGAAAAGCAATTGTTCAATGGGTAATTTGTCTATACTTTTTGAGATGTATGTATTAATCAAATTTGATGGCTAACAAAATGACCTTTTTATCAACTAATTCGCACTTTTAAGATTTACTTTGAATAAAAAGGATTTAAAGTAAACTAACAATAATTTAGAAATTTAGAAACAAAACCTAATAGTTCTATATTTTGGCTTTAAGATTAACCTAAGATCTTCAAATAGTTTGATGCTTAAATTCAAAGTTTATACACTTCTTTCAAATTTTAAAAGTTCTAAAAAATAATTATTTTCAAAGAAAAAGGACACTAAAGTAAGGGTTATTAGATCTTAATAATCTCAACTTTTATTTATTGGCCGGGATTAATCCCAACTCAGGAAATATTTACAGTCACTTCTAAATTTGAACTTATTTTTCTCCAATGATCCCTTACTAACTAAGATTTAACACTCGTTAGTTTTTTTGATGAAATGAGGCCAACTTTGAGTCATTTTTCAACTCTAGCACCGCCTACATTTTCCATTGTCTAGCCTTCATCATCACCCGAAATCTACCTCCAACGAGTTCGGTGGTTCAAATCAGGTGGGGGAGATTGATGGGTTTTTTGGTGCGGAAGTTTCAAATTGACAGACCTGATGATAGATTTCAACTTTCTGTTTAGTGTTTTGGCCACAAAAACAGTCAACGTCATCAAAAAATTAACAGGGTTAACTCTCAGTTAGTAAGGGATCGTTGGAGGAAAATAAACTCAAAGTCATAAGTATCTGTAAACATTTAGTGAGTTGAGATTAATCCCGACTAATAAACGAAACTTGAAATTATTAAAATTCAATAACCCTTAAAGTAATGAATAACAAACGCATTAAGCATCCCACATGACATGCTTATTGTATATTTCATATTGATTGGACCAGAAGTTCATCTTTCCTTTTGTTTTCTTCAAGATAACAATTTTCAATTGCATATATATGTGTGTGTGTGGCGAATGTTTGTGTTAATCAAATTGATAGAAGGTTAAGTCTGCTTTTTTAATTATTTTTTATTTAAAGCCAAATTGGATTTTAATAATCCAAACTATTACTCATTAACCGATAATAATCCATACTATTGATTTGACCGATAATAATTCAAACTTTTATTTTTAATACCAACAATGGTCCGACATAATTATCATACATTCACACTCAATTTATATTTAGTTTAGGTTCAATTTAGCTTGTATGTTTTTTTTATTTTATTATTTTGAACGAAATTAAGTCAAAATCAAGCGTAAATTTTAATAATTATGTTATTAGGATTGTTGTTAATTATAAAAATGAAAGTTGGGATTTTTACTAGTCAAATCAATAGTATAAATTATTATCGACGAATGAATAATAGTTTGGATTATTAAAATCTAATATGCCTTATTTAAATAACATTATCAATATTTTGGTAATACAAAATTTGTAACTAAATTATCAAAAGGCGTTAAGTGTCAAACGGACCCCACACGCCTTGTTCTGATCCTTGTTTAACATATTAACCATTTTGACATGTTATCCAAACTCCAAAGTGATATAAAATTTCATATTTTCTATTTCAAGTTTACTTGTTTATTGAAATCGAATTGATCGAGATATTAATCATGAATTCATTCAGATGTTCGTACGAAAGATGAATTTTCATATGTGTTTTACACCGTTAATATATAATTCATAAAAATTATTATGGTAATGTGTAGTATGATATTGTATTTGAGCTAAAAATTGTTTGAGTATGATAATTATAAATTTTAAATTCAACGCCAACGACATATATAGTTATGTTATGTACCCTTTAAGTGTGCGTACAGGAATCGGTTACTATACAAAATTTAATTTACGTACGAAGCATACGAAGTCACTAGGGCATGACACGTCTTTTGTGATGTGGGTAATTTCGTTCGCGCCACAATTACGAATGTAAGGTACATAAATACGTAAGTTATATTAATAATTACTCAAGTTATATTTATTATTACGCATGTTAAAATTACTCAAGTTATAAATAATAGTTACGTAAATTATATTTATAATTACGTAAATTATATGATAATTATGCAAGTTACTTTTATAATTACGCAGTTAATAATCAAACAAGTTATACACAAAACAAATAAACGTTTTAAAAAAATATTGATTTAAAAAAAGTATAGCAATAATATACCCAAACTAAAGAGAATAAAACTCTTGATTTTATAGTGTAATTTTATTTTAAAAAAATGTTGTATAAAAAGTTATATGCATTTAAAAAAATTAGGAGAATTTGAAAAAAATCAATCATTGTAGGTTATTTCCAAACTTACCCCTCCAACCCCTTTCTTGCGTGATTATTTAGATCTTTAATCTGAACCGTTAATTTATTAAATCAAGGGTTGAGATTATTGCATTGCACACAAAAATAATAATTTGTATTCTAGACATTTCATATATAAATATAAATATATAAATATAAATATATAATATATATATATATATATATATATATATATATATATATATATATATATATATATATATATATATAAGGGCTGGTTACTGTGCAAAGTGTAATTTTCGTCTGCACCACAACTACGCATAAAAGGTACATAATTACACAAGTTATATTTATTATTACGCAAAGTAAAATTATCTACGTTATAAAAATAATTACGCAAGTTATATGATAATTACGCAAGTTATTTTCATAATTACACAAGTTATACACATAGCACATAGGCATTTATTTTAAAAATGATGATTTTTTAAGTGTTATTGGATTTTAATAATCTCAATTTTTATTTATTGGCCGGGATTAATTTCAACTCATAAAATATTTACAGACACTTCCAACTTTGAGCTTATTTTCCTGCAACGATCCCTTACTAACCGAGAGTTAACGCCCGTTACTTCTTTTGATGATATGAGGCTAACTTTGAGCCATTTTTCAACTCTGCCACCGCCTAACCTCTATTAGGTCTGTGTTTTGGTGTCTAGCCTCCATTGTCATTTGAAATCTACTTTTAACGAGTTAAGTGATTCAGAGCAGAAGATGAAGATTGACGAGTTTCAGGGTGCAGACTTTTCAGATTGACCGACTTGATGGTTGATTTCAACTTTCTACTTAGTGTTTTGGCCATATAAGTAATCCACGTAATACAAAAAACTAACAGTGTTAACGCTCAGTTAGTAAGAGATTGTTGGACGAACATAAGTTAAAAGTTGGAAGTGTCTGTAAGTATTTCTTGAGTTGGGATTAATCTCGACCAATAAATAAAAGTTGGGATTATTAAAATCCAATAAACCTTTTTTTAATAAAGGTATAACAATACTATACTTAAATTAAAGAGAATAAAATGCTTGATTTTATGGTGTAATTTAGAAAAAATAATGTTGTATAAAAAACTTATAAAAAAATAATGTTGTATAAAATTTTTATATGCGTTTAAGAAAACTGGGGGAATTTAAACAAAATCAACAATTGTAAGCTATATACATATCTACAGGCCTCTTATTGCGTGATTATTATTTTTTTAATCTGAACCATTTATTTTTTAGATCAACGATGGATATTACTTTGTACACTTTTTATAAAAATAATATATTGTATAGTAAACTCTTCTCTCTATTTATATATATGTTTTGTTTTTGTTTTATAAAGACAAAAGTAGTTCAAAACGTTTTCTTTTTATCACTGTATGCATAGTCATCGTCGTCTTTTGGCCTTTTGACATTATCACAATAAAATTGGAATGGACTTGATATAATGAAAATTTGAAATACATTTTTTTAACGGCAATTTATTTGATTAGAGTTATATATTTTAAGAATTAACCTGATAAAATCTAAAAACTGAATTGAAAAGTACAAGTGTCCTAACATATTATAAACAATTGCTAATTTACAATAATAAGACAAATGATTGTCATCATAATTCATAAATAAAGGTGTAATATACATGTGCATTATTTGTATGACCTTGATGACTCCATGGGTGGACCTAACCTCTTTATTTTATTTACTTTTCTAAAGATTTGTTTCTGACGCTTTTAACTTTTATAGAATATGAAGTTTATGTTAAGGTTTTTAATTACTTATTTTTGGATCACTATTGAGCTCCGTTACTGAGTACGAACCCTTGAGCCTAGTTACTCCAATACAAATGTAATATATTTTAAACTTATTTTCGTTTATCGTTCATATCTTAAAATAATTATTTATAGTCTATACTTTATTTTATGCATTTGAGAGTAGATACTTAAATGTTTGTTTGTGAAAAAGGCATAAAATATTTTTTACTGTAATTGTTTTATTTTGATTCTTAAATAGAATCTAACTTTATACTTGTAATAATTTAAATTCACATCATATTTTAAAATACAATCACGAGTAACACTATGCTACAAGATCACGGGCTTTTAAAAATAACCTAAAATTCACACTCATCGAAAAAAAATAATGATAATAAATCCTTTGTTGATATGAACTCAAATTTCCATTAAATTAAGGGGGTAATTGGGTCGTCGGATTTTATGGAATTTGAGTTTGAAATCTCATAAAATATATGTTTGCAGATTAACCAAATAAACAAATTTCAAATCTCATAAACTTTTGTCAAATGTGGGATTTTAAAATTCCATAAGACCATATTGGCAAACATTATTTTTCATGCGTGTCGCTAATTTTTAGCGCTTGAATACCTAGCAATTATTTACATATTTTAATTTTACTAGCTAAACACCATCTAACTAGTATTAGACATTGATTCGTTAGAACTATGAACCATAATTTTATATTTTGAACTAATTCTTATATTTATGAATAAATGTTAATTTATATATATAACCATGATTAAATAAAAAAGAATCTTTAAATTAAATCATTTTATAGATATGTGTATGGGCTCTTTTTCTTTTATGGAGTTCGTTGATCAACCTTATCTACCATGAGTTTTAAATGAAAAATCAAAGAGATTCCTTTAAGATGGTCTACTTTACAATAGTTTATTTACACATACATCTTGAATGTTTCTTATATGACTTGTTCTACTTATGAAATATATACAATTATTTGAGTCACATTTTAAGACATTACTAATATTAACATATTGTTAGGTACAATTTTAAATGACTAAGATCGATTTAATACAGTAGCCTTTATTAATTTTCAATCCTTGAATCTGATTAACTTATTGTTTGTTTATTGCAGTATTTGATTTATTTATTTTAAACTAGCTGAGTTACAATACGCGTGTTGCGCGAAATTGCTTTTTTTTTTTTTTTCGTTCGTTGTTTTCTGTTAGCTGGCTGTTGTACTTTAACCATTGCAATGTATCCGTTTAGATGGTATAATCTATCAACGTTTAAAGCCCATAAAGAAACGTTAATACAAAGCCTCATACACATTCAAAGTAAAACAACTACCCACAACATCATGGGGATGGCAATAGATTCATTAGGTTCTCAGATGAGGGTACCGTCATCATCACGAACTGATTTAAACCAAATGACTACAAAACAGTTTTCGCAAAGAAGCCAACAAGTTCTCAGATGATTGCATCATCGTCATCGAACAAAAACAACGTTCTAAACATTCAAAAAGAGACCCAAAATAACAGAGATAACGACAAAGATGGAGTAAGTGGGTTCGAGCCGTCCTCATCATCATAGATCGACTTGGAAAACCACATCTAATCGGTTCTCAGGAGAGGCTTTCCTCATTATCATCGAACGAAGCAACAAGGCCCAAATTCCAGATTTGCAACATTGAAAAAATAACCCCAAATAACATATCTAATAAGCCCTCAAACAGACACCATTGAAAGCAGCCATCCAACACGGCCGACAGGCTCCAAGGTGGAGTGCAGAGGTGGCCAGACCACCACCATCAAGGCCAAACGCCGCCGAAAGCAGCGTCAAAGCCCGTGGACCCTGTAACATTACCAACGTCGGCGATCAAAACGCATCATCAAAAACCTAATTAGGGCTCTCAGACGCGTCAAGTGCCGTCATCATCGAGCAAAAGATGCGTAGAATGGGACCTGACGATCACGCGGACGCCACCGAAAGTGGTCGACAAACCGCCGGTGGCATCTAAGTCGACCAATCTAAGGCAGCCTCAACATGCACCACCATCCATTGATGGTGGCGAAGCATGGATCTATTGGAGCAGCAAACACCAAGCAAAAGATGGGAAGAACCGGACCTGAGGGTTACACAGACGCCACCAAAGGCGGTCGACAGACCGCCGGTGATGTCAGAGCCCACAGATCTAAGCCGCATTAAACACGCACCACCATCCACAGACGGCGGCGATAGACGGCTCCACTGAAGCCGCCACCCACAAACAAAACCATCGACCACTAACCGCCGACGTAGGCTTCTCTTGGCCAGCCTAAAGGGTGAGGCGGCACAAGCGTGGAAAAAAAAGCAGAGACCCAATAATCGCCGGAGGAAGAGACGCGTGAAACGATGGCGTCACAGGGTTAGAGGACGATCACCGACCGCAAAGGGGCACCCATGGAAGAAACCGCCACTGCCTAACATCTCTTCACCTTTAAAGCACAAGCACAGTAACCGAGGCGAATGCGAAATACCGAAAGTACCCCAAAATCATTGTTTATGACACTTTTTTTCATATATAGGATAATTAGAAACATTATTTTGTTGGGTTAGTCTCACATATAGAAACTACGACACTTTCTTATTTATATATTTATTTATTTACTTTTATTAAAGAAGCCTCCTAACCTTGTGTTGATATGTTAAAGTGTCTTAACTTGTAAAAAAAGACGCACGAAAGTCACTAAACTAAATTTTCATCTTAAAGTCTTTAAACATATCTAAAATCCACTTTTATTTTTTTAAATACTGTTTATTAAATCTTAAATTAGTCACAATTTAATAAAGTGACATTCAACATTTTAATAATATACACATCATCATCTTATTTTGATCAATTTAAGAGATAACAAGCCATTAATTTATTTATTTATAAAACTACACGTATTTTAAACAAGTTTAAAGACTTGAATATATAAAATTAGTTTAATGAACTTTTCATTTATGTCCTATGTTGAAGGACTTTAATATATCACAATTCGGCTATGGAATTTTTTTAATAAAAAAAATTAAAAAGTATGTTTGTTTTTTATGATATTAATTATTTGTTGGATAAAATCTATTCAACTAAGTAAAAATACCACATAGATAAATATTGGAAAGATTGAGAGGGATTATTTACATACTTAAAAAGCATTCAACACATTTTATTGGTCGAAAATCACGAGTCTAAACTCTCACGGTTGAATAGAACAACCTAATTTAAAACAACAAATTTTATTAATACTAATACTAAAAGATTGAGAAAAACAAGGGTTGGGTCTACAAAACTATAAACTACTTAATCTTGTTTGTTAATATGATGAAGTTTTTATGGTGTTAGGCTAAATTATCATTGACAAGAAAAGAACAATAAATGCCTATTTTAAGCGAAAGGATGACGTTGATCATGAACATGCAAGAAGATGTTGATAAAATAAACCAATCCCCTAATTAAAATGTAAGAATCGTGATTTGTCCTCGTAGCGGTATGCCATGGTATATTGGAAAATATTAATTCTTTATTTTATTTAATGTTTTGATCTTAACATGTATATTTTCATCTTCAACCGACAGGAGGATAGTTCACAAATTCTGCAACTTGTTATATAGGGGTTTCCCCTACGATTAACTATGAAGGATCACAAAAAAGTCTATCAAATAACTATCATGTTGTTACATGAAGGACAAATCTTAAACCAATTGGCAAAAGACATCTTAAATTCATCATACGTTTGAGAAAGTACTTCTAGCATGCTACTCTTTTAGTGAATACTATCTATCTTGTTGCCATGTACCACCATCACCTATTTGCTAATGTAACTACTCATTGGTGTTGTCACATCATCACATGTTCGCACTTACATTTTTTTAGAATATCATGTATATATATAATCGATATCTAGACAATTTAATCTTTAGCAAGCCATACATACTTCTTTATCTTATTCTTCATCCTTATTATCGTCTTTCATTATTTTTAATCAATTAAGGCAGTTATTCATGACCATGCATTAATCATTTTCATAGTCTAATGTATCAAGATTTAATCATGCAATGGTATACGTTTCATAACAATCATATTAAGAGAAATATGTCAAATCCACCAGTCTTTACTAACATCTCAATTATCACCATTACATATTTGTGAATCATATATGTGAAAAGCGAAAACAATATTCGGTGATACCGATTTGACTATAGTCCAATGTCCAATATACAAAGAAATATGGCCCTAGCCGATTCCTAGTTGCTCCATGCTTACTTCTAGTCGGAAATTGCTCGCAACTTATAGGGAAATGAATGTTGTCGGTAACTTGTCAGAAATTTTCGTGGGTAAAATGTTTGTTTTCTAATAGTGTATACGAGGTTGTGAGCATCATTTTGACAAATAAAAAATTTCTTCTTAAAAGAAGATATTAGATATAAAGAATCGGTGGGAGTCGGGTCCTGATGGTAAAAAATGTGCCTACGGTCAAAATGTTATAAATTCTAGTCTTGTTCAGTTGTACCCTTTTATCCTAGAAAATTTCCAAGTGTTAAGAAAAGAATATAAAATATTGAGTCATTGAGACACAATCTAATTTTAAAGCAAGGCACCTTGAAATATCGGGCCGGACTAACCCGGCCAGCTGGTGAAGGAATGGGCTTATGGGCTTTAACCCAATTAGCAGCCCAAATTTTGTCGATTAACCATGGATTGATCCATCAACTACAATGAGTCCGATTGGCTCCATATAAGATCAAGATCAAAATCAAAATCATCGACGACTTCGATCCAATTTCCCCTTTTGTGTTCAAGTTTTCATCTGACTGAATCGATTTCATCCCCTTCTGGTCACGGAATCGCAAGTTTCAATCGGTAAAGATGTTGGAGAAGATCGGATTGCCTCCGAAGCCATCGCTGAGAGGAAATAATTGGGTGATCGATGCGACCCATTGTCAAGGATGTTCTTCTCAGTTCACTTTCATCAACCGCAAGGTTTCATCGGATTTACTTTACCAAATTTTACGACTCTGATTTTTTTTTTATAACTCTTTAAACCCTTGTTCCAATTTGGCCCAAATCGATGAAGATTGATTGTTGAAGCTTGCTTAAACTTGATGTGATTTCGAAACTAATTCTTCGTAAAATCTTATCTGACTTCTCAAAGTCAATTGACTACGATCCAAATTTAGTTTCGACTTGATTAAACCAATATTTGAAGCATGGTTATAACCAAATTAGAGTATGCAACGAATTCTAGAAGTAGACAGTTTTTTGGCTTATACTTGTTCGGGGATCTAATCCACTTTGCTGTTGTAACGACCGCTTATTTCCCTATGGTTTAGCTATTACCGGTAAAATCGGTGATCATTAGTATTAGCTAATACTTCGATTAAAAGTGGGCTTACAACTCATTAGATCATTATTTCATTGTACAACTGTTTTTCTTTAACAGACATTTTCTTATGCTTCTGTAATTGTTTCGAATTAGATTATATTGTAATCTTGTTTGAAGTTGGTAGCACTCCACTGTTATTGTGGATTTGAATTTTCATTTGACAGAAATATAAATTAGTAACTGAGATGGATGATTTAAGTTGGGATTGTACTTGGGATTTATTGATTGGTAACTATTGATATGCATTGGAATGTAACAATTTATCACACTTGGGGGTAGAAGTTAGTATTTTTGTACTTCAGGTTTGATATTAGAAGTCAAGTGCACTTGCTCTTTGTCTCTTTGCCAATGGAGGGAGTATATTTTTATAACAAGTTAACAACACAATGATTACTTAAGGACAATTGCAACAAATAGCACCATACTCTCACCTTTTCTTTTTTCCTAATTGGGTCACTGGAGTAAAGCAGTCATGACTAAAACCGCAACCCTTTACAAAACAGCAAAACTGAGTATGTTTGGTACTTTTGTTTGAAAAACTTGTAAACTGCTAACATTGTTGAATGGTTTTTATAACGGATGTTGACAGTTTGGATGATTTTGTTAACATGTTCACAGTTCAGCGATTAAAAAGTGAAAATACAATGGTCTTTATTGCAGTGTGCCCTTTAGTTGATTATATGCTCTATTTGAGAACCATAGACTCTCCTTCAGAGTTAAGACGTCAAACGCATTACATAGTGGTAGATGAGATCAATAAGCTCTTGATTGTTTTTGTACTTTTTGGTAGTGCTTTTTTCTCTTTATATCTGCTAAAAGCCATATCAATTTATAAGGGTAGTGTTTATGTATCCTGTTACACATTATACTATATGCATTGCACATGGTCGTTTTTTCTTCTGATAACTTGTATATATGTGGCTTTGCAGCATCATTGCCGAAGATGCGGGGGCTTGTTCTGTGGCAGCTGTACCCAGCAAAGAATGTACTTAAGAGGACAAGGTGAATCACCTGTTCGCATTTGTGACCCCTGTAAAACTTTAGAAGAAGCAGCACGCTTTGAAATGCGATATGGTCACAAGAATAAGTCTCGAAAAGGTAAAGTTTAATGCTTACACAGATTCTGTTCGACTTTTTAAAAACACGAAAACTTCATAAGTGATGTAATCTCTGATATTTGCTAGAAAATTATGGCTGTGACATAACACTTGTTGAATAATACTATATCTTGCTTCAATTTCAGGGGCTTCAAAACTTGCATCTGATAATGAGGATGATGTAAGCGGTAATGGATCAATTTCATCAGATAAGGAGTCAGTTCCAAGTATGCAGCGAGCTACAAGTGCATCGTCTTCAAACATTGACGTGGAGTTTGACCTTGAGTCAAGTACTCCAGAAGAACTGAGACAACGGGCCGTGGAGGAAAAGAATAAGTATAAAGTTTTAAAAGCTGAAAAAAAGCCTGAAGAAGCCTTGAGAGCTTTCAAAAGAGGAAAAGAACTTGAAAGACAAGCTGCAAACTTAGAGATCGAATTGAGAAAAAACCGTAAGAAAGCTCTTTCATCCACCAGTGCAAATGAGAACTCAAAAGTTGCTGATGTGAAAAAACCAAAAGAAAAAGATGATCTTGTTAGTGAACTCAAAGAACTTGGATGGTCCGATCTTGATCTTCATGATGCTGATAAAAAGCCCGTCACTATGACTTTAGAGGGCGAATTATCAACCCTGCTTAAAGAAGTTTCTCAAAAGACTAATAAACCTGAAAAGGGTATTGACCGATCTGAAGTCGTTGCTATTAAGAAAAAAGCACTCGCTCTTAAACGTGATGGGAAGCTTTCAGAAGCCAAAGAAGAATTAAAGAGAGCTAAAATACTTGAAAAGCAAATTGAAGAACAAGAATTGTTAGGTGGCGATGAAGATTCAGACGAGGAATTCACATCGTTGATTCGTAGCATGGACATTGATAAAGAAGATATTTTAGCACCTGGGAATGATGGGAATACTAAAATTGACTTTGACCGTCTTCTTCGCATGGATGATGGGCCCTACCTCGATGGTAACTTTGAAGTGACTGAAGATGATATGGACGACCCTGAAATGTCTGCTGCTTTGCAATCTTTAGGGTGGACTGAAGATCATGATGTTATTGATAAAGAGTCACTTTTAAGTGAAATACAGTCTTTAAAGCGAGAAGCACTCGATAAAAAAAGAGCTGGAAATACCGCAGAGGCATTGGCCTTGCTAAAGAAGGCAAAGCTGCTCGAAGCTGATGTTGGTGGGACCCATGACACTCGGGAAAATGATGATGTGCCGCTTTCAAAGCCAAAACTTGAATTCGACCATAAAATGGCATCGAAAAGCAAGTTAGAAATACAAAGAGAGCTTCTTGCTTTAAAGAAGAAAGCACTTGCTTTAAGGAGGGAAGGGAAAGTGGATGAGGCGGATCAAGAATTACTGAAAAGGAAAGCTCTCGAGCAGCGACTTGAAGAATTAGAAAATGGTCCCAAAGTCAGCATGCCTAAAACCAAACCCGCAAGTATGAAGCATGTTGACTTTTCTGCACCAATAATGGATGTTGAAGATCAAGGAGAAGATGTAACAGACAAAGATATGAACGATCCATCATATCTTGCACTTCTAGAGAATTTAGGTTGGCAAGATGATGTGGCAGCGGAGGCTGGACCACCAAAACAACAAAACATGGTACCAAAGAAAAGTAAAGCTGAGATTCAAAGGGAACTATTAGCCCTAAAAAGGAAGTCCCTGGCTCTGAGACGTCAAGGGAATGTTGAAGAAGCTGAAGAAGTTCTAAAAGCTACAAAAGATTTAGAAGCGCAGTTGGCAGAACTGGAAACACCAAGTCAAGAAACGATTTTGGCGAACAATTTACCAGAAAAAACAGTTGTTAGTGAGGTTTCTGTACATGAAAAGCCTCGCACGGGAATCAAGGAAGAATCGTTTGGATCAAAGAGTGCTGTGGGTGATGTTTTTGAACATGAAAAGCCTCAAATGGGAATCAATGAAGAATCTTTTGGATCAAAGCATGCGGTGGGTGATGTTTTTGAACATGAGAAGCCTCGAGTTGGGGTAACCGAGTCAAACTCTGTGCAACAGCAAATCTTGGCTCACAAAAGAAAAGCTGTCAGCTTGAAAAGGGAAGGGAAGTTAGCAGAAGCTAAGGAGGAACTAAAGCTGGCTAAACTTCTAGAAAAAGAGAGTATGGATGCGCATAATACATCCCCAGACTTGCGTACAGAGGATAAAACCCCAGTTCCGAGCACTAGTAAAGTGACTAAAAAGGAAGAAAACGATGATTCTCCACCTAAACTGTCATCTCGTGAACGTTTTAAGTTACAGCAAGAATCTTTAAGCCACAAGAGGCAAGCACTAAAGCTGAGAAGGGAAGGTCGACATGAGGAAGCAGATGCAGAGTTTGAATTGGCCAAGAATCTTGAAAGTCAACTAGAAGCTGCCAATGAGTTGACCAAACCAGCAGAACCTGTTGACGATGTTAGTATTGAGGATTTTCTCGATCCTCAACTTCTGTCTGCTCTTAAAGAAGTAGGAATAGAAGGTGGTGTTGCTCAGTCTTCACTTGAGAAGACTGAGCCGGTTAAGACAAGACCTGTGGTGAGCAAGGTTCAGGCTGAGCCTGTCAAAGCTAAAATGGTGGCCAACAAGAGTGAGACCACAGAGCTGGAAGAACAGATTAAGGCCGAAAAAGTTAAGGCTGTAAATTTGAAACGTGCAGGAAAGCAAGCCGAGGCTTTGGATGCTCTTAGACGGGCTAAACTGCTTGAAAAGAAGCTAAATTCTTTAGCCTAAAGTTAATGTAGCGAAGGCATTCAACTGTATTTTGTTCTGGATAACAGTATATTTTTAAATTCATATGCCTTTTTTGATTCAGAAATGTATCAAAATATATAAAATTTGCACAGTTTGTACTCTCGTTATATACATGACAAACTATATTATTCAAGAGGTTTCAACATTCAAACTCAAAACTCCTTACAGAATTATAAGGAAGCAAATAAGCTCAAAGTATAGCATTCTTTGGGCAAGCCAAATACAGTTCCATTTTATGAAAATCATAACAACAAGAACAAAACTTACAATAAACCCTCTAATAGTAAACCGACCTAAAAACCAAATCACTTGTGTGTCTAGAATTCTTTTGATCAGTGATCACCATAATCTTGAAAACATCTGAAAAGAAAAAAGCAAGAATCAAAGTTCATAGATTACTCCTCTGCAGGCATGGTCAGGTTGTAGCGTCTAAACTTGTTTGAGTTTCCAATCTCCACAAGTTGCTTAGCTTCTTCAGTTTTTGACTCCTTAACCAATCCATCAATCACGAGTTGCATGACATTCGGATCCACAAGACACTTTCGTTCAAAAGCTTGTTTGAAAAGCTCAACCGCCCAATCAAAATCAGACATTTTACAGGCTAATCGAATTACAGCTGCGAATGTGGTTTTATTAGGAGCAGAATCACTTTGCACCAATTTAGTATACCACTTCTTTGCTTCTTGTAAGTTGCCATCGTTGCAGAAACCATTGATAATAGCATTGTGGCTAAACACATCAGATTTGAGGTCTTTAGAACACAACTGGTTAAAGAGTTCAACAGCTTCAGCTGTCTTCTTCTCTGAAACCAATCCAACCAACCTAGCATTATAAGTTCTGATATCAGGTGAAATACCAGTGTTCATCATCATAGCCCAAAATTTCTCCCCATCAAGAAACCTACCATTGCTATAAAACCCAATGAGCAAAGTATTGAAAGTAATCAAATCAGGCTTCAATCCCTTCTTTTCAATTTCATCGAACACTTCTACCGCCGAATCAAACGAACCCATCTCACAGAAAGCCTTGATCACTGTGTTATACGAAACAATATCCGGATTCAACAATATCTTTCCAGGCAACTCCCTGAAAAGCCCATCAACCTTATCAAACTTCTTGGCATTAACACACGCACCAAGAAGCGCATTAAAAGACTTAACAGTCTGCTCGCAGTTTCTCTCAGGCATTTCTTCGAACACCTTAGAGGCATGATCTAACATGGCTGCTTTCCCATACAAAGAAATCAACCTGACCGCAAACCCTTCTTTTGAAATATCATCGTATTGCTTCTGATCCTCTAAGATATCTTCGACCCATTTGTACTTCTTGGCGGAGGCGAGACGGCGGACCGTGTTGTCGTAAACGTTGGCTTGTTTACGGAACAAATGCGATTCCGACAACTTCTTGAACTTCTGTACAACCCTTTTGAGGTTCCGTTCATGGTAGAGATCATCGTAGATAGATTTCGCCGGTGATTTGGCGACAGATGTGGAGAATGTGCGGAAGATGCGAGTAATGGTAGACATTTTCAGGGATGAAATTAAGCCGCCTTGTTAAGCAACCACTTCACACTCAGAGCAATACTATTGAAGTCCAGTCCAATAATTTTTGTTTTTAGTTTTTTACGAGTTAAAACCCTAATTTCTATCCATTGGTTTGATTATTTTTCCTTGATGTTAAAAAGATCATGGACAAATCGAACATGAAAATGGACGGTTATGAGATTGATTTTGATATTTTTTGCATCTTTTATGATTATAAAATCAATGGTTTCATCGAACTTGGGTTCGTGCAAGAGTCTTTAACATCCGATTTATGAACTTACTAGTTTTAGTAAACTCGTGTATTACACGTGTTAAATAAATATAATATTAAATATAATAAAATTTTACTTAATTATAAAAGGATATTCTAAGATAAGATATGATTTAAATTACGTAGGATTAAAATGTATAAGTAATAAAACAACGATATCAACTTTATAATTTTTTAAAAAAAATCAGTTTAAAAATTTGTCATTTTTATAAATATCCTTATTATAACTCTTATTTTTAATTACTTTTGGTTATAAAAAATTTACTTTTTAAAAACACTAAATTTAAAATATTTCGTATTTTTAAATAAGTTTGATGTTTTAGAAAAAAATTTACTTTATAAAAATTTGTTTCTTTAGAAATAATATCAATAAAAAGATATCTTTTTTAATTTATTAGACAATCATTTTTAATCTAAAAAGAGTATAATATTATTTGTAATTAAGGTAATTATTTAATAGGATAAAAAAGCGAGTAAATTTTTGTGAGAATGAATGTGATGTTGTCACGTGTATTCTATAGTTACCTTTTTATTAAAGTAAATAGAATGTGATTAGAAATTGCATGCTAATTAGATTCTCGATACTAGAAACTTAATATTAAACAATCAAACTCGTCTCAAAAACTGATTTAAAGTATATATACTCAAAGTATAATTTCACCAGTTATATATTTGTAATAATTTAAAGTTTGTAACACTTTTAGAATGTATCATGCTGTTAAAAACTTTTGAATACTAGTTGTAATGTTTTATAAGATTATATGGTATATTAATGTTTTTGGTTTTAATCAGTGGCAGAGCTTGAACAATCCAGTAGGGGGGCGGGGGCGAAATTAAATTTTTTAAGGGGGGCGAACTCGATATTTATATAAAAATTTACACTACCGGACAAAAATTTACACTACCGGACTAAAATTTAACACTACCGTAGAAAAAAAGAGGGGGCGGGGGCGGCCCCCCGGCCCCTTCAATGCTTCGCCAGTGGTTTTAATGCGGGTAAATGAGTATGTGATAAGTTTCAGTTAATCAAACGACCGTCACCTAATACTATACCATCATCAAACCATCAATTCTTTTATAAAAGTCACATCTAGTTTCCTGCTTGAATACTCGTCTAATATGTTTTGGATTTCAGTTATTCTCTTCAGGTTAGGTAAATTGAGAGAAGATTAATTGTGCTAACTGGATATGTTTCTTTTTCTCGTTACCAATAGGATTATACTTATGTTAGAATATTTGGTTCAGAAATTTTATCTACGTAATACTTATTCAATATTACTATTAAGTTTCAAGTGTAAAGCATATGTTATGGCTATGTCTATGTGACACGTGGTTCACCGTACCACGTAATATTGTCCCTTTTTTTTCACAAAGTGCTCCTCATATTGTTTTTTTAAGACTCCAGGCTTTTTTTAATCTATATAGTAATCATATTGTCTTAATATTATTTTTAACTACTAACATCTATAAAAAAACATAGACCCAAAAACCTAATTCAAAACACACCATATAAGATTACTTGTTTAACGTAATTTGTAACGTTCTACTCATGTACTTTACCACCTTTAATTATATATATTATTAAATACTAACATTTTATGCATCAAATGTTGTATCTTATTTATAATGGGTTGTACCATTGATTTTTTTTATTTTTAAAATTTTACTTTAGCCCTAATACTTTTATATTTTTTATAATTTAACCTCTATAATTTTTTACTTTTAATTTTTTCCCCTATACTTTTCATATTTTATAATTTTTCGTTTTACTAATTTTATGAGTTAACACACCGCAACGTGCGCGTGTGGTTCAACGTTTATGCTTATTTTTTCCCATATAAACGGTTCCGGCACAACGCGCGGATCTTAGATCAACTTAGTTTTTAATGTTTTACGTTTCACGCGCGTGATTCAACGTTTTTACGTCTACTTTTCGTTCGGTTTTATATTTTTTCGTTTTATTTTTTTTTATACGAGTTTTTCCGGTGTTAGTAGTCGCTGATGGTGATATAACATTGATGTTACTTGACACGATTTTACACCCTACGCCGCAATGCAGGGGCCTAATACTAGTTTTCTATATAGCACTTTATATATATATTTAGAAATAACTGAGCATATATCAAGTAAATTACAGAATATTCTTTAACCTTCTATTCCTTGGTCATAAGTGTACTTGAGCGATCAAACACAGCCTTGGGAAAAGAGTAGTACACACCAATATAACAACCAATAAAATTTCTTATTTTTAACATGTAAAAAGACATTTTATGCCACAATTCCTATTATCCAGCCAAACACGCCATTTTCAATATACTTAATGAGTAAAGACTTTGTATAATATAAAAACTGTTTACATTCTTTCATGAAAGTGACAAAAACAGAGAAAATTATATGATCAAGTAACTATTTCTTTTTCAATAAACATATAATTACCCATTTAGTGATCTTGTTAACAAACTAGCTTAATCAAATCATTTACGATTTAAACACCCGTACTCGAATCAACCTTACACGATTTTTTTATCATAAAATCACTTTGAAAGCTATAAGTTTCGTACAAAAGCTACGTTTTACTTAATTTCGTTGTTTAACTGAATATCAATAAAATCCATCAATTTCTGATAATATCTTGACCACTCTTTATTTATGACGGGCAAGATTTTAGCTTCCTAACATCCCCACAAAATTTTGACCAATAACAAGAAGATTCCCCACCCCATGGCAATGATACTCTTGTGAACTTAAGCTGCTTAACAACTTTTTCATCAAATTCTTGCACATACTCCCTATAAAAATGCAACCTTGACCACCCTTTCTCATCATCTGAAACTAAGAATGCTCTTGAGCCATTCTTACATGGAGTATTCTAATCCTTTCGAGGATATATCATCTGTGGTGGAAGAGACCGACAGCGGTCTTGAACGGGATTGCAGAAACATGAGGCAAAATTGTGAAGACGACGACGACGATAATGACCATGATGGAAAATACAAGTCCAAGAACCTTAAAGCTGAAAGAAAGAGACGCGAAAAGCTTAAATCCAGGATGCTAGAATTACGATCTGTAGTTCCAAAGATAACAAATGCAATGATCCAGAACAATAATCTTTAGTTTTGTTTGTTTAAATGTTATTATATATATCTATATCAGATAATTATAGAAGTATAAATTTTCTTGATTTCAGATGAACAAAGAAACAATCATAACAGATGCCATTGATTACATCAAGGAGCTTAAAATTTCTGTCACAAATCTAAGTAACGAACTTCTTGAAATGGAAGCACAAATGGCAAAGGAACCATCTTTTGATATTATCAAAATTCATCCTGTGGAAAACATGAAAAAATGGGGCATAGAGGTTGGATTTCACATAAAAATAACAAGTCACGGGTTGTATTTTTACTAACAATAGCGGTATATTATTTTTATACCATAGTTGATTGGAAAAATTCAACCTATGAACCATTTATTCTTTCTTAAGCATGATTTTTGACCATTTTCTTGATATAGTCAGAAGTAACGGTGACTCGTATTGATGAGAATAAGTTGTGGATGAAGATAGTTTTCGAGAAGAAAATAGGAGGGTTTACAAAGCTAATCGAGGCAATGAGTTTGCTCGGGATTGAACTTATTGATACAAACGTTATCACCACGAAAGGGGCCGTTCTTGTTACCGCATGCATTGAGGTACGTCTTTTGTCGAATCGTTTTACAAATTACATAGATGAGTTACTGATACGAAATATTTTTATAAATTTACAGGGTACTCATGGTAAAACGCTTGTTGCTGAGCAGGTTCAAGATGTACTAGCGGAGGTTATTAAAGTGATATAAGCCAGCATGAAATATTTTATCATGTTATATATGTATAACTAATTAGTAATCATGTTAGTTTTAGTATTATATAGAAGATATATATGATAAAATTATGTTATCATTTAGTATTTTACATATTAAACATATAAATTTTAGATTCCATTAATTTAACAATTAACAATAATATTATATTATATAAAATAAATCTTTCTGAATACAACCTCCCCATGTTAAATTTTTCGGACACGTTTTCTAGGAAGCTTTCACTACTCACTTTCAACACTAGTCAAAGCTAAAGACATACATGCCCTCCCAAACAAATTAACTTAAAAAAATAAGCACACCCCAAAAGACCTAAAGACCCATCATCTCATTTATATGTATAAATGTTTTCATGATTGATGAAATCTGAATCTACATTCAAATATTCATGTATTTGAAATGGGTAGTGTGTGGCTTCTTCTTTTCGTTACAACACTGCTTATGTTCTTAACCAAGACCAATACAACCAGCCGGTTAGAGGGCGGGTTCATTCGGCTTGTCGGGCCAGGCCAACCACCGGATTCATCACTTTCTGCCGCTCGTTTAAGTCCGGATGCAATGGGAGACAAAGGTGCACCTTATCCTCTAACCGAATAGATGCCATGGCATCATAAATCCAACGGTCGAAAGCTGGTGGTGATGTTATAATCGGAGGATATGTGACGACTTGTGTTGTTGTTCTATTGTACATTCGGGTCACACGAAGAACAAGTGATCTGCATACTTAGTATTGTTTTCCTTGGTTACCAAGGCCTTCAAAGTTATAGGTATGAGTTTAGATCCTTTAAGAAATTAGTTTGGTGAGAAGTTTTGATTCATTAAAATGCTAGACACTTTGATCTACAACTTCATGAATATGAAAATTCATTAAAACTTAAGTTATAAAATTAATGAATCAAAATGTTTATCATCCTTTTTAAAAGTAGTTACGATCTCATCACATACGATTGTTGTAATATGAAACTATAAGGTAGAGTTTAAAAAACTTAAAAAAATTAAAGTAGAATACCTAATTATTCTCAATATTAAATTGTATAATTTTTCTAGCACTTCAGTTATTTTAACTTGTGACTTGGGCCGATGCAGATAGTCAGATACTATACAAGATACAGCCCGATAAGACTTGCTCTCTATCTTAAATATAGCCCAAAGTGTTGGGCCTCATTTTGGATTTTGATTCGAGTAAAATTCGATTATCTTCTTTGCTTGAATAATATATAAATGAAGATTAGAATAGGTTGGTTGTTATTTCAGAAGTTATCTACTTTTATTGGTATAAGTTTGCATTAATTATATTTTATTATTTATCAAACCTTATTGCTTAAAATGCAACGTTACATGAAAGTAAGAATATCTTTGTAGAACATAATCAACTATTGATCCCAATATTAAGTTAATTATTTATGTATGTGATAGAATGTGTTCATATTTTATAAATATACTATTGCAATGTTGTACTATGAGAAAACATTTTCATATATATATATATATATATATATATATATAGTCTCTTAGATGTAAGTAATTGCAAGGTTACCTTAGCAGTCTTATACCTAATAAATCCATGTAAATGCAAACTAATCTATGTGTGTGAATATTCTTATTTACCTATTTATAAAAAAGCCATTGATCAACGTTATAATTAACAGGTATATATGTAGAAAATCGGTCTCATGTATAAAGTGTAAGTAAACAATATCTTGCATAAAATACAGGAAACAACACTCCGCAGGATCTAAATGCAAAAGTTTTAAATACTTAACCACATCAATTTTATTGTCGTGACACGTAACTGCTACTTGTTTGTACTTAAAAACGACAACACTCCATTAGAGTTGATAATCATTTTTTTAGAGAACAAGTCGACGCCTACATCCACTAACGCTTTACAAAAAGAAAGTGATATCAATTGTTTGTGTAGTTCATGTTGATACTTAATCGAGCAAAAAATAAACTTGGATTAGAAACCTACGCTTGCATTATGTTTAAGAATGCACAACACAATGATTGTTACTTTCGTTTTAAAAATAAAAAAGATATAAATGGTTTCTTAAATAAAATAAAATTATGAAATACCGTTGAATAGTTTATGATGATGAAGAAATCAAACAAGATGAATTTAGATCACGCTTTGTACATGACAATTGTCATGAGGACCAAGCAGACAAGAAAAGAAAAAGTTGATCCAACCCATCTCTCAACTCCATCATCATCATCATGCCTTCTTCAAACCTAAACCAAACTACGCCACGTCTATATCCTTTATCACTCTTTTTAATCTTTTAAACTTTGATATCAATCGTCCTAATTTGCACTTCAATTCATCTAATGTGTGGGTCCCTAATATATTATAATAATAAAATGCATCCGTTCTATATAAAAAATTAATAGTTTAAATTTTGCGACATGTAGAAATAAATTTTTAATCGGAGCTCCTCTGAAAAATTCTAATGCAGGGTTAATGACATAAAATATAATATACTTCCTTGGTTTTATGATAAAAATGTCTTAACATAATTTTTAGAGTTGATTACGCAAACGGTCCATGTCATATGTTCATATTGTAAGTTTGGTCAGTAACTTTAAAACAAAAAATTTACAATCTTGATCTTTATTGTTCGGTCAATCATATAAGAGATGGTCTCTGGAACGAATGGTCGTTAAATTTTTCTGTTTTAATATTAAAATGCAAAAAAGCCATAATATTAAAATTAAAACAAATACAAATACAAATACAAATAAAAAGTGGAACCAAACTTTACTTCAATGCCACGTCTTCAATCGACCATCACCATGGATCCATAAATGCAAACACCGGCGCCAGCAGACATCAACTAGTCAACTTTGACTATATTTGTACATTAGAGTCACCGAACTAATTTTTGTACATTAAAATCACTAAACTTGTTTACTCTTAATTTAATCAAAATAAGATGGCATAATATACAAAAATTATTGTAGTTAATTATTAGTTTTTTGTGTAATATTTATAAGTTAAGAAACCTTAATATATTTATTTAAGGGACTTTCTTATAAAAAGATATATTAGAAAATGTAATGGTTTTCTTTACTATACTCTTTAATATGTATGTACTTGTAAATAGCCCGAGGCTTTTGATTGAGTTAAATTGGAACCAAACTAATAGATCGACCATTCTCAGGCTTCCATCATTGTTTATGTAATGATGATGTCATGTTATTTCAATGTTTAATTTGTGTATGTGGGCGTGGACTAACGGACTGTGAAAATTAAACAGAGTGTGTTTAGAAACGATTGTCGATTGAGAATACATCAATTCTTATCAAAGGGCACATGTACTGCTTTTTTGCTATCTTTAAATCATAGGACCACACGTTAGTCAATCCAAAGACTCGTGGATGCTTTGTGAAATAAATGGTTCTCGAAATAATAGAAATGAAAATGACCAGGTGCCATCAGTTGTTCTGCCTTTTTCATCGGGTGTTTTGCTACCTATGGTGTCGGTGATCGACGTCCATCAAAGAGAGAGGATGTATAGGTACAGCTATGTATGTCTGTGAAAGTTTTATGAATGAAAAAAAATAGTACAATAAAAAAATGGTAAAGCCGATCATTTCTATATTTCACTTCAATATCACAAAGAAAACGTGTATAATGTTTAATAAGTTTTTATAGTAAGATACTTAACTTGATTACGTATTAAATAAGCTCATGTTTTTTTAAGTGACGAGCTCTTTCTGTATCATTTTAATTTTATTAGATGCCCTCAAAAGGAGTTATAGCTTTGTTACGATTAAGAATTTTGTTAAATAGGTGTTGTTTGTTTTATAGACGCTAGTATACTATTTTATCTCTAATTGTCTAAATTATAATGTTTCTCGCATAAAATACTCAATTATTGTAAATTAACCTTTGAAATTGGCGCTTAATTTGTCTTTAACTTTTGTATAATGAACTAGTAGTTTTCCAACTCACGTTGCGCGAGTTGTCGATCAATCTAATGTGAAGAGGTCGTCTATTACAAATACAACATATTTATCTGGGGTTCATAGAAAGCGACCGGTAATTTGATTCATCATTTTCAAAACTTTGATGTGTTAACCAGTAAATTCAGGTATTCACACGCTCCCTTGTGTAAATATAGAGTATAGTTGAATTTTGTTTTATACGATGATGAAAAGTGGGGCATGACGATGACTCAAAAAGTATTTAATTTAATTAACAAAAGTCAAATTTCTATGGCAACCCTACCAACAGAAAACTTTAACTTTTGCGAGTGTATATTTTCTTAAAGTCCATGAGATCAGTGATTATAAATGTATACAAGTCTTGTTGTAGTAGTGGAACCGTTTCATTCAACACCGACTACGGGTCAACTCTTTAAATACTGCTTGATCGAGTTGGTTTTCTTTACATAACTAATCTTTATGGTTAAAAAAACTTAATTTATATCATATAAGTATTGCACGTTCAATATGTTACTAAAAGTGTTACTAAAAGTATGTCAACATATACATACAAAGGGGGTAAATTTTAATCCCATGTGTATAGTTTCTTGAATCTTTAGAAACATGTTACTAAGAGAAAAGAGACTTATAACACAGTACAATTTCTTGTTTAGGTTTAAACCCATGACAAGAAAAAAAATTATATCAAAACAAACACGTGATTCATTGCAAAATAATTGTCGGATTTTTTTCGTTATTCAAGTCTTTAAATATATTTTATAAGAAACGAGAGACATGTGAAGGGATTGTGAGGTTGGTGTTCAATAGGTTAGAAATTATGATAATAATAAAAATAGAAAGTAAAATAAAAAAAATAATCATATGATCTCCAAGTAAGATTAAGTATCGAAATACCTTAAAGTAACGATAAGGGCGGAAAGATAATGTCTCTTTCATCATTTGTTTTTAGATTTCTAATCATCCGTTCCTAACCGTTTTATCCACATATTTTAGTACTATTCAATATTATATACAACAAAAATCGATCATATAGTTTATATAATTAGGGATTACACCATCTTTACAAACTAACCACTAAAATTGTTTATAACCATGCTAGTTCTAATACGGTCATTCACCCACTATAACTAATAAAAGAATTATGTATATTTGGTTCTCCAAATAAATTTAAACAATATTTTTTTTTCTATAGTAAGTTTCGAAAGGTTCATATTTATGAATATGTCAAACAAGTGTAACAGTTTCGGATGTACGTAAACAATAATTAATAAGAAAAAAGAACACGTATACATATCATATAAGGAATTATTTTTGAACGGCGTATAAGGATAATTACATATATATAATCATAAAACAAAAGGTTTTGCATGTATAGCATAAATGTATCTTTTTCAATTCACTAGACCTAAGAGCACCCTCAATGCATCCATTAGTGATGTAGAAGAGCGAATGAGGAAACTCGGTTTCCACAAATCCCATCATATGAGATGGGAGGAGCGGAGTATAAGAGGAGGAATAGAAGGAGACCATTCATGAGAAAGGGATGTGTGTGTTGAGGGGGTGGGGTGGGGTGGGGGGGGGGGTCATCTTTTGAGATCTTTACTATGAATGCTGTATAAAGTAAATTTCTTATTGTGATACTTTTATTTAGTTTTAAACAAATATAAGTATCTTAAAACAATTGAGCTCTTTACTACGGATGCTGTATAAAGTGAACTTTTAATTGCGATATTTTTATTTTTTTAAACAAATATAAGTATCTTAAAATAAGCCCAAATGAACCAAGCTAATAGATTATCTAGTTTCTTAAGGTTTGTGTGAGAATCTTTGTTCTCATGCAACCATTTTCAATTAGGGTTTAGTTACAAAAGTGTGACGTGATACAAGGAAACACAAAATGCCATTCGTGAAATGCAATGAGTATCATATTGACAACTAGAAAGAATGTGAATAACAACAATATTTTTTGGACCCTAACTCTTCCACTCACCATTTTTTCTCATCCTTTTCTCTTTCAGAAAACTTTTTCTTATGTTATCTCATAAAATGTGGTGGGTTTTGCTTGTATCCTGCGAAGGTGGTTGGTTGGCTTGAGGTTTGAATGCATGACTACCATTGGTTTGGAGATTAGGTTTGGATAGGAGATTAGGTTTTGGATTGGAGCTAGTGGTGATGATGGATGAGTTAGGTAGTTGTAATAGAGATTGGTAGTAAGATAATCAAGTTAGATAAACAGCGAATCATACTAAATACGTTTAGAAAGTAGTTTTTCTACACAACTAGTGTTTATGGTTACACAAAATTTACAAACATATAATCCAAGTTCACGTCCATTAGGCAGAAAATCAGAGCAAAACACAAAGAATTTTTGAGTTCACAAGTGATCTCGTAAGATTGAAAAGTATTTTATATAGACCCTATCAAGGATGCTCCCTCGATCTTGACCCCTCATTAATCGTCTACATAATAAAATCATTTTATATGAGCTTACACTTAGTTAGTACGTCTAACTTGTATAACATTTAACATGAAATTCTTTTGATATAATGTGACTCTCAATTACATTAAATAAATGATGGTATAATAATAGAGAACAAATTAGTCATGGATTATAGATTAACACGTGATTGGGATCAAAATGATATTGGCAACCCTTGCAATACAAAATATATGGTACTTGTAAAGTAGGACAAACTATTTGGTTATGCTTGTGACATTTGCATTGTTTGGGGTGAATTAGTAAATTTCCCACTAGAACAAAAACATTTGTTACGACATTTGCATTGTCCGGGACCGTATATGCACATTCCCTCATGCCATAAGAAGACAACCATAAAGACCCAAAGAGAGGATTTAAGCAATACAAAAGAGAAAGAAACTCTTGATCGATGTCAACTCTCGTTCAACCTATAAAGTATTTATTTTAAGAGATCAAAATAACGGAGGGTCAAGAGAGTTGTAATTAGAATATCTTATTTTTATACATACAAACTGAGTTTTTTTTTTAAAGATAAACGTGAACTGGACTTTTTAGTTCTGATTACATAATTTTTAGCTTGTTATTTTGTAGAAAATCGAACCTTGTAATGACCGTCCTGACCAAAAACTAAGTTCCGCAATTGTTAGTATGTTACTTCGATTCGCTTCCCTTCGAGCCACTTCGGGTCTGCCCATAATATTTTGCTTAATTGGCAAATCGTATGGGTATAGCATGCTAACCAAAGACTACCAATCACACAACTAGCAGTCACTATTAAGACGGTTATACATTTTAGGCTCACTACTCCTAGATATCTAAATGTAACAATATCTAGTACATATATTAGGTCACCATCAGGAATTATTGGTATCCATTCTCATGATATCCTTACTCACTTCTCTATATTTATATTTTGGTATTCATATTTTCCCTCGTCAAAGGGTAATCACATTAAGAATTCCCATTTTTATGATAAGGCTAATGGTGGTCAGCTTTGGAATGTTTGAAAATCCATGTTGTGGAAGCGTTGACTTAAAGAACAATAAGTGTTCAGAAATTACTTCTTCTGTGTCGCCATCCACAGGACGAACAAATACATGAATAATTCTACAATTTCTTTCTAAACACAATGGCTAGTAGCATTGGATTAGCAACCCATGACAATAACACCTCCATCCCTCTAGAATCAAGGGGGATGGGTTACTCTTGGTTCCCCATGTTGTCTAGCACTCTTCCTTGTAAAGGCTAGTAGTAGCCTTATTAGCCCGTTTAAATTTAAGTTTCAATTATAATATATATAAATTATAAACTAAAACTATGACATATTTTATATAAATATATATAACTTAGACACATGGTTGTTTTGATATTTTCAAATTAAAAACTAAGTACAAAAATAATAGAAGATGATCTTAATAATTGAAATACTAATCTCGTATCATGAGTTCATATAAATAAATATTAAAGAAATTTTTTTGTCTTTATATATATAAGAATATGTGTAATACAACAAAATTAGTTTTTTAGAAAAAAAAAAATTTGACTAACGAACCATCTTAGCTCAGTTCGTTTATAAATGGATCGGGTCAGCCAGACTCGGTTTTTAAATAAGCCAAGCCCGAACACACTCTGACTCGACTAAACTCTGCTCGTTTGAAGCCCTACTTCTATCCCAAGTTTCCAACTGTTAATACATTCTACTAAATATTTAATTACAAACCACCGATCAACCACTGTTAAATTAACTATTTGAGAAATCATTAGCAATCGTCTTTAGTGTATTCACTTATTAGTAAAGGATAGTGTGTATATATAATGCTAAATATGCTATTTTTGAAAGAGTGTTATATTCAGAGTTCTCTTTCAAACGTACTAGAGATACATAATAAATAGCTCTTGACAATTGTGACCTACGCAAGAACCATATCAATTTTTTTTAAATGGAAATTAAATGTATCTCTTAAATTACTTTAAATAAATTTTTTATCATGGTTGAGATCAATTTCAAAACCTCGTCTCTAAAGGCAAAGACTCTTTTAAATAGGTTAGCCATAAAACGAAAAACCCATATCTATCTACCATTCAAATCTATAAAAACTAATAAAGTAAGGTTTTTGAAGCCACATGGCATTTTCTTAAACCATTAATTTGACACGTGACACACTCTTACACCATCTTTATTTTCAATTTCCGCTTAAAACTTGATCATACTGTTATTTATTTAAGTTTTTTAATATATTAAATTTACCATACTGATAGACATTTTACTTAAATATATTACCATACTAACATACAAATTTAAATTACAATTTAAAGTTTTCATTTACTTAACATAGACATTTTACTTAAATATATTACCATACTCACATACTGATTTAAATTATAATTTATAGCTTTCATTTAACCATTTATATTATGTCTTAAAAATTCCATTTAACCATATATTAATTCAACTTCTACGGTATTATTAGTCTGTTTCTATATTGCTTTCTAAAATAAACTCCTTTAATTTAGTGGATTTTTATTTTATGAAATTTTTGACTCATCAAAATTGGTTTTCAATTGTATAATTAATTGATCAAATTATAATATATTTATCAAATTATCAAAGTATCAAATATTTAAGGACTATATAGTATGTAATATTACTCTGATACGTGTATTAAAAGAAGCTTTTTTATTTTTAGTAAATGAGCAAATTTTTTTGTTTAATCATAAGCTTTAGTAACCCTACACGGGTTAAATAAATAAAATCTATAGAATTTAATAAAAAATAGTTTTTTTTACCATTTGTCTTTCTTTTAAACAATTTTTTTGACACTTGTCATTTTTTTAAACATTCTCATTTCATTTTTCCTCAAAAAGATATTGTAGTAATTTAAACTAGGGGTGCTAAACGGGTTATGTTTTTGGGTTGTCGAGTCCAACCAGACCCGAAACCAAAAATTTTACCTGAACCCGAACACGACCCGAACCTGAAAATTGTGCCATAAGTGTCAACCTGAACACGACATGAAAATTTACGGGTTGACACGAACACGACCCGATTGAACCAAATGTTTTATTTATTATATATTTTTTTCACATATTAATACTTTAAAATTATTATTTTACAACAAAAAATACTAATTAATATAAAACAATTATATTTTAGTGATGAAATCTTATGCTAATTTCTATTTTAAATTCTAAATTTCGAAATAAAACACATAATAAACTTGTTTTGTGACACAAAATATATAAAATAAAATAAATAAATAAAAAATGGGTCGAACAGGTCAACCCGCCAACCTGTTGGGTTGAACCCGAACCCGACCTGTTTAGATAAGCAGGTTCACAGATTCGACCCGAACCCGACCCGAACCCGTTTATAGTAAACCCAAACCAACAAATTTCGTGTTAAGTTTTTGTCGTGCTTTCGGGTCGTGTTAGAAATTTACGTCCCTAATTTAAACATTCAAACTAATTTCTCTCTCCTAATAAAAATCAATTTTATTAATTGATACATTTCTCTCTTTTATCTAGATTTTTTTAAAATCAAGTTATGTTTTTAAAAATAAATTTTATTAAAGAAATTAAAAATCACATCTTTTTATTAAAATATAAATAATAAAAAAACAAAAATTTTATATAATATAAAATTTAGTAAAACACTAAACCTTTTTTAAACAAAATTTTTAAATCCATCATTTTTTAAAAAATTATAAAAAGTATGAAATTTTCTAAAAGTAGTTTTATTAAATCTTAAAACGAATGTTTAAAAATGAAACTATTTAGATAAGTGAGTTAAAAAAAATAGTATAATTGTTTTATTTTTGAACTATTACGTATATATAATTTTAATCATATCTTATATTAAAATATCGTATTTTAACTTTTCGTGTTTATTATTAACTATAATCCGTTTAATAAATGGTTTTCTAGCCTATCTATATATCTATCTATGTATAACAAAGAAAATTTAAAATAAGACTTGATACAATTGTAAGTTTATCATTCTAACTTTCGACTTTCTTTTTATTACTATTAATAATACTGAATACTAATAATATTACTCATACTATTTTTAAATTAAAAATTATATAATTTAATAAATTAAAACCTTTTTTTATAAAAACATACTTTTAAAAAATAAAATTTTTATAAAATACAGAATACAACAAACTTTTTTTTTTAAAATTCATTTTCTTAAAACAAAATATTTAAAACCAACATTTTTTTATAAAATAAAAGTTTAAAAAAAATATATTATTGTTTATTTACTTAAAGTAGTTATTCATATGCAATTATAATCATATTTTATCTTCAAACATGATTTTATAATTTATAAATTTTTATTACTAATTATTTAGTATTTTATTTATTCAATCTGTGTAATACACGGGTACTAACTTAGTTTCCATATATATCTAGTAAAGTGAGAACATTTCGTTCGTCCTTTTCTTAAGGCATCTAAATTTGGGAGAACAACATATTAAATCAGCTTTTTACGAAAAATAATATTATCGACTTTAATAAAGAAAACTTGTTTTTGACTTTAAAATTACATGAGTTATTCCACTTTTCATTTAAATTCAGATACATTAAACATAACTAATTTATTTTCAACCCAAGAATTTAACAAAGACAAAAAATATATATTCCTCCAAAGTTTATGATGACGTGGCACTCATATCATACGCATCCCTTTGTTTATAAGCAACTTGAAGTTTTCATCCTTTTATAATATAAAAAGAAAAGAAAAGGTGACGATAACAGAAATATTTTATTTTCACCTATTAAAGTAGGCTTATACCTGAACTAAACTAATACAACTAAATTCTATCCAAAATTCCCCTACTTTAGTTTAAATATGCAAATAGCACCAATATTTATTTATTTAATATTTTGAAAAAGTGGTGGTGGTTATATATGTGTTTATTTAACAAAAATTTATGGTCTTGAACTATTAAGGAGATTAGAAATCGTCTAGTTATTAAAAAATGATTTTTTGTTGGTAAAATTACAATAAAAAGCTTGAAAGAATAAAGTAAAACCGAAAGAATAAAATGTTGACTGACCACATAATACAATAAAAATATATTACATATTATGAAATAAAATAAGTTTGTAAGAATAACCAAGCCAAAAATTTATAATCCTGGAAAATATTTTTGAAAAGACAGCTAAAAATGATAAAAACATATACCTTAATGTATGATAATAGTTTCTTAACAACAACATGCAAGGTTAAAAACCCAATTAGAATTCTATTAACATAAAGCTGTTGTAGGAATTTAAATGATTTAAATTAATATTACAAATACAGGTTACAACAAAACGTCCAAACGGCATTTGACATAAGGGTATGCATGTGTGTAAATGGTGCTTCAGGTCGAGGGTTCAAGTCATGTAATAAACAATGATATAGCATATATTAATCGGAAGTAGATTAGATTATTGTTAAAAAAACAAATTTTAAAAAATATAAAATCTTTAAACTAGTTATAAAAAACTATTAGCAAGATACGTACCCTTGAAAATTAAAAAAAAAAAAAAAACAATTTATCTTTGACTTAATACTAACTTCCTAATGTCAACCAAATTCCAGTAGTCTAAGCTACTCTCTTTCACATATATGATATATGCATCTTGGTTACAAATAATATATATATAACTGGACTCACTTTCTTCCAAGTCCTTAATTCAACAAGAAGAAGATTTCAATAGAGAAATTCATATGGCCGATGATTTTCAGGCGGAGGTCTGCGGCGGAAGCTGGTGGAGTTCACCAATAACCACCACCTTCAACAACTCATCCTTTAGTGGCACCTATGGAGGCTGCTGGCAAAACAATATTTTAATGAACATGAAAACAACCTCAACTGAAGACTCTTCCGGCTGTTGCCCCACCGCTGTCTCGCCGGATACCGCCTTTCCGATCATGGGTTCATCACCATCTACAACCACCAATTGGTATCAACCTTTATTAGAGTAAGCATATATATTACATATACAACAACTAACTTTTGTTTTTCTTTAACTTTGTTTCTTCAATTATTGAATCGACTTTTAGTTCCACTAACAAATGGTCCATATAGATGATGGATTTCTTTTGTAATTATATGAAGCTAAACAAGAATCTGATGATCACTCGTTTGGGAATTTTATCAGTGATGGAAGAACTACTGGTGAGAGTTGCAGTCAAACCCTTCCGGAAATCTTGAACATTAACTTATCAGAATTTGGTATGGATCAAGAACAGACTTCAAGTTTCATGACAAACTCCGGCGATTGCACCGGAAGCTTTGTTAGTACTTCATATGGTTATCCTTCAAGCTTGCTGCAAACAATATTCGATGGTACATCATCACCACCACCAGCAGCACCGCCACAGCAACCCATTTATGATCTTCAACAGATTTCTGAGGGTTTACAGTTAACCAACAAAGCGTTCTTCTGTAACACATCGACTTTAGATATAAACAATAATCGAGCAGATCATGTTTTCAACTCATCAAAAAAGATTAAGGTAACCAAAAAGGTTAAATTTTTATTCGATTTATATACTCATGTTCATTAATATTAGGGTCTCTTTAAGAACTATGCTTTTATCATTCAATACAGTCTCGAAATGAAGAGATTTCCAGTGAATCTACATATAAGCGGCCTCGTATAGAAACCCCATCGCCACTGCCAACATTTAAGGTATATATACATTGCTTAAATTTCATGAGCGTCTTGCTCAATAATATTTTTCTCAAGAAAACCAAGTGAATATGTGTGAATTAATAATAACCCTAATGAAGTCACGTTGGTTTTACAGGTTCGAAAAGAGAAACTAGGAGATCGAGTCACCGCGCTCCAACAATTAGTTTCGCCTTTTGGAAAGGTATATATATAACTTGACCTTAAAGTACGTTCTTGAAATTTGGATGATGTTAGCTTATAGTTATTAAAATAGATTAAATTTACAGACTGATACAGCATCAGTTCTCCATGAAGCCATTGAATACATCAAGCTCCTTCATGATCAAATCAATGTATGCTTTAATTTAATTACTCCTGCATTTTTCGACAATATAATTTCATGTACATCAAGTTTAGTTCGTTTGCTTATGTTACCTGCAGGTTTTAAGTGACCCCTACATGAAAAATGGAGCAACAATGCAAGTGCAACAGGTGGATATTAAAATCTTGAACTCATTTTCTAATAAGTTGTTCAAATTAATGTATGTTCATTAACATAGAAATTAACCTATGTTTAGATAAATGGCAAAGGGGAAGACAAGAAGGAAGGAGCTAAACAACAAGACTTAAGGAGCCGAGGCCTTTGCCTTGTGCCGGTATCATGTACTTTCCCTGTTGCTACTCAGACCGCACCCGATTATTGGACATCATGTTTCAAGAACAGATTTAAATAAGCACAACCTTAAACTTAACATCATCTGATGGCCACATTGGTTGTTCTTCTCTAGATCAGGTTTGTTCTCTAAGTTTTTTTGTTATTTTGACTAAAATGAATTATTCAAAATAACGAAAAAAGTTAAAGAACTAAAGATGTATTACTTAATGAGGAATATAAGCCACATATTGGAGAAGTGTAGTAGAAGTACAATGAAGAAAAGTTGGAAAAGGAAAGGGGAAAAAGAGGATACGAGAAAAGAAAAGCTACAAAATGATGGAGCCTTGAAGGAATGACAAGCAATGCCAGTTTGATGTAGGGCTAGCAAATGATTAGGGTTCTATTTAGAGAAAGAAATATGTTCTTTTTTTTTTTTTTTTTTTTGTATTTGGTTGTATCTAAGGTATTTCTTGGGAAGTTGTTTTGTGTTAGTATAAAGCTATTGCAACATTATTTAGATGTATAAATTTGTGTGAATTTTGTTGTGATTTTTTTCTCAGTTATGTTCATGTAACTAGGATTTGGTTAATTCAAAAAATATAAACCACTGGTAACAAACATGCATTTGAGATGGTTAAAACCGTCATGAAATTTCTATTATTTTTAATATATAACTTATGTTGAAATTGTTCGTTTTGAAATTTCTAAAAACACTAATTAATAATAGAAGTGAGATTATGGGATCCCTGAATGAAGTCCTTTTCTTTTATAGGTGTTAACTCTCATTGGTTGTGATATTGATCGATCTTACATAGGAAAGAAATTAAAGATTATATAGAATGACTTACAAACGCAACAACATAGGAGAAGTTAGTTGCGAGAACTTTGATCCTGATAAAAATATCAAGGTAACAATATGACAAAAAATTGGTTGCACAATGTTATCAGTATTCCATCGTGTGGCATATTTACGACAGAAATTGACATATCTTACTGTTAATATATATGACAAGCATATAACTAATTAAAAGAAAGATTTGGAAATTTATAGCTATTTGGAAAAAATGTTTGATGTTTATTTCCACACAAGACAATATTTATGCATGAGTAATTCAAAACCTATATTATTTTGAAACATATTAGTGGTTTGATTAATAATATGATATTTTGATTAAAATACGATTAGAATTGGTTGATCGTGACCATTTATGATCAATACGTTAGTCAATCACTATAAAATTTAGTCAATCATACTCAAATATCTTCAATCACTTTCATATATGATTAAAGTTAGCCAAACATTCTTATCATCACATTCAAGCTTGGTTGAAGTTAGCAAATCAAAGCCACTCATGATCAAAATTGGATAATCCTAGTCAACTTCGTTGATGGTTATCATTTATTGCCGGGGTCATAGTCAAACTAGTTCCCTTAAAGTTAATCATAGTTAACCACAATTGAAAATGGTCAAGCATAGTCAAACAAACTTGGTTGAAAATAATCATTCATGAGTCATGTTTACTCATAGCAAAACTTGGTTAATCATAGTCAAATTTGGTCAAATAAGCGAAAAATGTTGAAATTAGTCAAACATAGTCGATCACAATAAAACTCAAATGTTTTCAATATTAATCATAGTTAAACGATATAGAGTTGCCGATGAGAGTCAAACATAATCAACCACAATCGAAGTTGATTGAAAACAGTGAATGTGATTAACAGGTTCTTTTAGTCAACCACAATCAAAGTTGTCTGGGCTAAAAAATCATCACTGCCAGTCTGCCATGAGTTTGAATCAGGTCTTTTGGGCCAGGCTCACTTAACATCAGAATTTGTGGGCTCAAAGTTGATTGAAAACAGTGAATGTGATTAACAGCGTCTTAATACCACCCCATGAGCCACTGGTTTAAGTTTTCATGGATAACTGTAAGGTACAAAGTAATAATATATATCAAGATCGTTAGATTTAGCATAATCTGTGACAGAATAACAGATAGAAAAGTGAGCACGTCAGCCTAGATAAGAGGTCAATATGTAAATTATTATTGTTTTGTAATCATCATCACCCTGTACTTAAAAATGACATGTTTAGTATATAAACTCATTTTGACCCATTACCAACCCGCTCGACCCATCTTTACATCTATACCCGTAGTCTGCTTAACAATAACCTAGACTCGTCCTGAACTCAGGCCAAGCACAAATCCACTGAATCGAGGGTTGGCCTTTCTTTCAGTTCAAAAACTAGTACGGTTCTAAAGGTGTTTTTTTTTTATTTGTAACAAAACCAATTGTACCCATCAAAGGGTTGAAGGTGGTCAAAGCTCAATAAACAGTTCAGAATTCAAAGTAGCATTCTTTCCCAAGAACCTGAAAAACAATACTTTCCTACACTACCGATAGAGGTTAAAAAAACAACATAGATGAAATCGTCTACTAGATGCTGCCAAAGTCGTTAATCACGTGATTATAATAGTCAAAAACGTCACTCTCATAAGCCGGCAGGCTGTAGTGTTCATCCATTTAAGAAGAAATTTTTGGAGATCCCTTTTGTTTTCAGTTCCTATGAAATTATTCGCAGTAAAATCTTAATAAAAATGACACACCTAGAATGTTTGTTCAGAATATTTGACCATCTTCATTGTTTGCTTGATCCCACGAACACAGAATACAAAGTTGTTGAACAGATTTGGCCTGCAATGAATATTAAAATGGATTGGAAGTAGACAGATGAACTAAAATTGTAAAGTCAAACAGTTGACTTACCGAAGTTGATGATCTTACCTGCATAGAATCTTGTCATTCATGAATTGAATAAGGTACAGCATGAAGCACACCAAAGGTACAATTTAGTCATGTTTTTACCTTGGCTACAACAAGCTACTACATCACAGTGGCCCAAGATCATGAAAATAACGTCTCTCAGTACTTGCAAAACGAGAGCATCGCTTACCACTCAATAAATCAGATCATATGGCGCAAGATTGATCAAAACTAAAGATAAATAAACTAAAAAGTTTCCATTTTTGCATACATTCAGGGTTGTTGCTTTGCTAACATGCGAATTTAAGTGGGATTCTATATAAAAATTGTCTCTATTTAAGCCTCAAAACAGGTAAAACATTGATTTGATGTTTACTGATATAGATACCACGCTTTAGAGTGTGTTTTGATGTTTGATATGTGCAAATAAATGAACTACAAGATACAACGATGAACAAAAATTGAACTTTCTATTGACATGTTACAAGGAACTTCCTATTTTTGGCCAAACTTATTGCAAATGTACAATATACCATCAATTGACAACATCATTTCAACCAAAATCTAAACATCTTTTCCTTTTCTGAACAATTTTTGAAGCATAAAATTAAAACCCAACTGACCTCCTGGTTAAGGACTCGCCCTATACGCAGCCTGAACCGCCGAAAACCTTGATCAAACTAGACGCATTCCTTCGAACCTTTTCATTATCATCTTCCAAAAACCTCAAACACAACTCAAATGCACCTTCCTTCAATGCCTCCATACAAATCACTTCACTGCTTAAACAGAGTGAATTCAATGTCAAAAGTGCATACTGAACACCTCTTGAGCTTCCATTACTCAACACATGAATCAAACTCTTTACACAACCACTAAACCTCAACATTTCCTCTCTCCCTCTCCTACATTTTGCCAACAAACCCAACACCTCAACCGCCCGTTCGAGCCCCGAATCCAACGCATTCACCAGAATCTCCACCGCCCCGCTCTCCACCGCTCGTCTCCGGTTATCCGGAAAAGAACACAGTGCATACAGGCAGTTGCAGCCTCTTTCCTTTCACGCCCACCCCCTTCTCTCACAAGTGAAATCAACCCTCTAATCGCAAAAGGGTACGCCCCAATTGTGGCTTTATTCACCTCAACCACCGCAAGACTCGTCAACACCGTCGCCGCCGTCGCCCTACAGTCCGCCGACTCGCCGCCGCACAGAGCATCAACCACGCTACAAATCGCACCCTCAGCCACCAACCCCACCTTATTATCATCATCCAAACTCAAATTCAACAGCAATTTCAAAGCTTTCTCCTGCAAATCAACAGAATCTTTCCTCGAAACACAGTTCAACACAGCCGCCACCGCCCCAGACTCCGTCAACCGTCTACGAACCTCAAAATCACGCTTCGAAAGCCGACAAAGCTCGTCAATCGACGCAAGCTTAACCTCGGGAGACGACGATTTCGAAGTCAAATAGGAGATTAAAACTTCTGGGTCGTCTCGATTCTGATGGGATTTGGGTAAATTAAGGGCAGTGTAATTGGAAATCAGACTTCGAAGGGCGTGATTGGGGATTAAAGAAGGTGAATCAGAAAGGGGTAATTTGGTGATGGGGCAAGTGCGGTGGCCGGAGTCAAGCCACCGTTGGATTGAAGATCGATCGAAGGTGTGGCCGGAGGAGATGATGACGGGGTCCGTCATGATTTCAAGAGAAATAGGGCATTTGAAGTCGTCTGGATAGGGGGTGTTGTTCGCCATTGAAATAGCTTTCTCTCTCTCTGAATGTAAAACCAAAAGGTGTTTGTTTGTGTTTGTATGTGTGGGATTAGAAATAGGTTTAGATTTGCATAAATTCATGGAGTTGAGACAAAGGTTTATGAGGTTTAGCTTCATCTACTTGTGAGGTGGAGGACCTAAGTTTCTTCACAATTATTATTATTTTTTTTCTTTTCTTGTATTTTATAGAGTTTTATTTTTGAGATAGAAAATAAACTTTTGAAAAAATTGAATTTATTCAAATGAATAATTTTCTGAACCAGCAATTTTGTACGATTATTCAATATGTATAGTACTAGAGAATTTGTTAATGACATTGATTTTAAAAGGTATAATAATTCTAAGTATGGAATCTCACATAACATTTGCTCTTTATACGTCTTATCTAATTAGATTATTGAGAATAATTAATAAATAATACAATGTTAAGACGACGTCTAACATAGGGCTTGTAAAGCTGTATACGATGAAAAGGAGGGTGCTCGCCATAAGTACACCGAGGGGGGATCTCCACACATTGCAAGCCGCACTCCATCAAGGTGGCTTCTTGAATTTTGTATGGGTTCAATATTTTTTATAAAGAGTTTTTTTTTTTTAATTTTGTGTATAATATTTAACAATTGTCTTGGTAAATAAAATGAATTTAATTATTTATATTATTGTTTTTTAATCTTAATGATATAACTAAAACATAATTTAATTCTAAATATTAGATGATTAAAATGTATTAAAATTTTAAATATTGCAATTTAAACTTAGTAAGATATAATTTAATTATAAATATTACATAACTAAAACATAATTAATATAAATAACCAGTGTATCAATATCATGCTCGTCTTTTCGCAGGTATGAAAATACGAACAATCATAATATTTTGTTAGTCTTGTCATGGATTACAAGACATGTACTTCTTTTAGTCGTTCTTTATCCCTCGATGGATCATCCAAAAATACGTAATTAAACATCCACTTCCGATTGAAATTATCATCATTATCACCCCGTAGGTCAACAATAAGAGGGTTTGTAGGCACCAGAGGGAGAGAATATTTGACAACCAGTGGGTTTTTAGACGCCTAGAGTCAGAAGATTCCATAACCAGAGTGTGATTCGGTACATCTTTCGAATATGGTTTTGGAGCAAAATAGCTATTGGCTAGGTTGATTATATATTTAAGATTTGTAAAATGAAGGTTGAGAAGTGAATCTCAGATTTTAGTATAATAGTGCTAAAGATAAAAAGTTTGTGAAATAATGGGTAGAAAGGTGATGTGGTATGCTAACCAGACTTGCATGTGAGAAAAGATGGGCTGTAGCGCTACGGACAATCTAAATAAACGATTCATTCCTTAGATGTATTGGTACAATACCCTATGGGGTATTATGTTAATAGTTAGATAGACATTAGTCCTAACTAGTATTAAGCCCCCCCCCCCTCGCGTTGCGGTGGAGGCATAAAACCATACCAAGTAACACCAATGTCACACAACCGTCAACGACCATCAACATCGGAAAAGCTCATATTAAAAAATAAAACAAAACGGAAAGTAGACGTAAAAACGTTAAAGTATGGACGTGACATGTAAAACATTAAAACAATAAGTAAGTCGATCTAGGACCTCGACGTTACGACGGAGATGTTAAAGAGAAAAAATAAGCATAACAACATTGAACCACAGGTGCACGTTACGACGTGTTAACTCTCAAATTTTAGACCGTAAATCGAAAATTTTGTAACAGATGAAAATTATTAGGTACTAAAGTTGAGAATAAAAAATTTTAGGAGTTAAATCGTAAAATATGAAAAAGTATTGGGTTTAAAACAAAAAGTTAAAAGGAAAAAAAGATATGTACAACCTTTTACGCACATGATACAACATCTAATAGATCTATAAGTTGATAATTAGTAATATTTAAATACCCTAATGTGTTACAAACTTTAAACGTCAAGTCTCTTGTTGTTACTAAAAAAGTAAAAAGAAAAACCTTTAAGTTTCACTAAAGCATAAGAAATATTTGTGTAACTGAGGGGCTATTTAATATGAGCTGACCCGGTCCAGTCAGAGCTGACTGCTGACCGGGTAAGTGGTTCAGGCTGTTTGATTTTTCTTTCTCACCTTCTGACCGAGTTTTTTGTTTTTGACTTATCATTTCCTTTGCTTCTGACCTGGTCTGGATTTTTGATACTTCTGATCTGGTCTGATCTATACAAAACATTCAAACAGCCCCTAACTCTAAAAATAAAACCTTAAGGAATCTATCTAGTAAGCCGACCCGACCCGACCCGACCCGGATAATAGAAAGTATGATGATAGCATTTTTCACGTGGGTTAACTTTAAGCATGTTTAGTTAGGTATAGTGTCGGTTGCTTTGCCGGAAACGAAGGGGAAACTGTTTTTTTGCTTTTTCAAAGTCATGCATGCGTTTATTATTTTAAAATAAACCCATCCTTTCCTTTTTACGTGACACTAAACCTCCCTTTTAATCCACATATGTTCTAAATGGTCCGCTCTTACTACCTTTTGCACCCAACTCACAAATTTGACTTGAAAACATGCAGTTAACTAAATTTTAGTTGTCTTAATAGCACATTTTAATAGCATATTCAAATGTTAAGTGGTGTACTCCGACAAAAAAAAAGTTACCGGGTCCTAGCCTATAGATGTCAAATATGATGAATTTATTCTAAAAATTCTAGTTAGTGTTACTAAAAAAACTAAATTTTTGTTGACTTCATTAGTTTCTCTTTAGTTATGTGTAGGCATTCTTAATTCGTGAACATTATTTATAACATATTAGTTGTATAAATTAAACTAGGTTTTTACCCGCCGCGCGTTGCGGCGGCGTTTATAGCGTGATAAAGTATAGATTACGATTGGCCGACTCGTTCACCAACTAAATTTACGTCAAAACGTAGAGTTTCTCGAATTTTTACCATTTAATAAAAACATGTTATATTTGACCCAACTATTTTTTAAACAAATTTATGTTGAAACGTAAACCAACTCAAAATGTAAAAAAACACGTATATTGATGTCGTATGCGATGTGATAGAGTATATATTACAAAAATGGCCGACTCGTTTTTTAGTTAAATTTACAAAGAAACGCATTTTATATCGTCGAATGAAGCATATTATATTTGACCCAACTCGTCCAAACTAAATTTATGTCACTTTTTTATACAGTCAATTGAAACGTATTATATTCGACCCGATGCATTTTTCCAAACAATAAACATATACAATAAAAGACAATAATAATTGTTCATTTAGTTTTCAAATTAACATATATATAATAACATGTCATATTATTATATTACTAATTAAACTAAACCAAAAAAAAAAAGAAAAAAAAAAGCTAAAATTGGGTTTCAAACCGCAGACGTGTATTTTAAAATTGAAGAATCCTACCAACTCGTCTAAGCCTTCACTTGAATCATATTGTGAGGTCCTTTTATTTAAAACGGAAAGAAGCTGATAATAAAAAAATATTATAAACACCGTAGACACCGACATATTTCATTAACATATCTATATCTATATATAAATAATACTAAAAGAGCAACTTAAGAGGACACTTGACACATTTCTAGGCCCCCTAATTTTATTTTTTCCGTCTCTCTCTCCTCTTAAATAATTGCTTAAATTAAGAAATATTAAATAATTTTAATTCTTTTTTAGATTAATTTTTTAATCTATATATAATACTAAAAGAGTAACTTAAGGGGACACTTAGCACATTTCTAGGCCCCCTAATTTTATTTTTCCCTCCTCTCTCTTCTTTTAAATAATTGCCTAAATTAAGAAATATTAAATAATTTTAATTCTTTTTCAGATCAATTTTTTAATAAATTAAGAAAAATGTCTTTTTATTAATGTTATTTTTAGAAAATAATTTTTGATACAATTAAAATTTTTTTCTAAAACATCTAACTTTTTTTAAAATATAAAATATTTTAAAATTGGTATTTTTAAAAAGTAAATTTTTTTATAAACTAAAAACAATTAAAATTAGGAGTTATAATTAAAATTTTAAAAATTAATGTTTTTAATATGGTTTGTTTTGAAAAAAATATTTAACTTTTAAAAACAAAAGTTTAAAAATTGATATCGTTATTTTATTACTTATAGTTATTACTCATATGTAATTTTAATCATATCTTATTTTAAATTATTATTTTATACTTCATAAAATTTTATTATATTTAATATTTTATTTTTTCAACCCGTATAATACACGGGTTTAATAGAGTTAGTATTAAATAAATAATAATCAACAACTAACCAGAGATATTACGAACGTTTATAGCCCGATCCAACCCGATTCAATATTATATATCTATATTTGATTACTGGGTCAAAATAATTCGAAATTGATCTAATTATTGCACATAACTTTTCAGTGTATATTTTTCAAATCTTAATTTCTTCATACTAATATCCTCACACCTATTTAATATCTAACTCACGATTTGACCCGTCAAAAGTATTCCTTTTAAGTCTAAAAGAAGACAGTTTTATTTGATTGTATATTTCGCTATGACAATAAACAAAAATTTAGGTCAATCTCTATCAAGTGTCGATTTATACTTGAAAGAGCCTATTTTTACGCATGATCAGCTTTATGGCATCTTGTCATAAGTTAAAAGTAAAGATGGATTGCAACTTTTAGCTTTAGATAATAAGTGTAAACTTACTAATGTTACTACAAATATAGTTTACAATGATGTTTTTGCTCATTTGTGACCTTATAATCTAAAGTTATTATGTCTTATTTAATATATAACACATAGTTTTATATCATTTAATAATTAACTTTTCATATTTCCGTGTAATACAAGGGTAACTAAAGCTAGTAATATATATAAGACATATTAGACATATATCCTATTAATAACATAGATATAGGGGCTAAACATGATGACTTCTTATCATGAGGGCGGTGTTTCGTAAACTTTTAGATAAGTTATATTGTCTTAAAGCCATCACAGAATGATACAATTTGGGCAGGTATTGTGTGGGTCCTTCCCCGAAGGGATCCAACACCATTAGACAAAACGGATATATTCATCGTGTTTTCATATTAAAGTTTTTATTTGAATAAAAATTATTACTATTGCAAATGATCGTATAGTCATAGGAGGGTCAAATCATACAAACTATATGATGTGACCACTACCAATGTAATACAACCCGGGTAACCATTTTTCTTACTATCATGTGGTATGTATGATATAGTAGGCTCTGTTGTTTACAAGGATATTTAAAAAGTCAATGTTTGTATTATATTGTGCAGATTATTAGTTATCCGTTAGGTAATTCTGTTAGTTTTGATTGAAACTAAATTTATGTTGTAATATTTTATATATTGTAAAGATTGAATAGAGAACGGGCAGGCAATTGGTTTATCAAAACTATCATAGTATCATAGCTCCTTCCCTAATAACCCTATCGATCCTACTGCTCCTTTTTTCTTTCTGTTTAGCGTCGGCAACAGCCCTCTCCCCACCTACTCGACTGTTTTCACTCCTTTTCTCTGTCTTCTTCTTCATCCTGCACCTATGGATCCCAAACTACACCCATCCATCATGGTTTCCAACATCAAAAACTTCATACCTATTACCTTAGAAGTTGAAACCAGCCAATATGCTTCATGGGCTGAACTCTTCAAGATTCATTGCCGCGCTTTTCAAGTGATTGATCACTTATCCCCTCGAACAGAACCCGCACCTTCCGTTGCAGCCTCAAAGGACGCCGACACAAACAAATCGGCTCCCTCTTCTGAAGATATTTGGAGTCGTCTCGATGCCATCGTCCTGCAATGGATTTATGGCACGATTTCGAACTACCTTTTATGCACCATCATCCGTCCCGACTCAACCGCTTGCTATGCTTGGACGGCTTTGAAAAGCATTTTTCACGATAACAAGGAGACCCGGGCTGTGCTTCTACAAAAGAAGTTTGCAAATGTCAAACTTGACTCTTTTCCATCCATGTCCGCCTATTGTCAAAAGGTAAAAATTTTATCCGATCAACTTGCTAATGTGGGCTCTCCGGTTACCAAACATACTCTTGTTATTCAACTAATCGCTAGGTTAAATGAGGCATATGGGGGGGTCGGTTCCATTATTGCCAATACCAAACCATTCCCTACATTCTATGCAACCCGGTCACAGTTGATTCTAGAGGAAACGACTAAGGCTAACCGGATTTCTAATGACACAGCCCTACAAACTTCCCACACCCAACCTGCTCAAACTCCACCCCAAAACGCACCCTCCTTTTCACCGCACTCAGCTCCAAATTCAACCCGTGGTCGGGGTCGTGGCCGAGGCCGAGGCCGAGGTCGCGGACGCCAACCTGCCACTACCCAATACACCCCATGGCCTTCATCCTACTGGCCCGCTGCCCCACCTTCACACTCCCAAAACCGACCACCAACCTGGCCCAGCCCAACTCCTTACTAGTAGCCCGTACCGCCCTGTCTGTACCTAGCAGCCCCTCCATCTCGGCCCACAGCAACCAGCACACAACAGGGTATCTTAGACCCACGCCCACAGCAAGCTTTTCATGCCTCGGACACCACTTACACTCCCACGAAACTAGACCAAGCTTTTAGCACCCTCTCGCTCCATCCTCCGGATCAAAATTGGTACATGGACACCAATGCCACAGGTATAATGACTCACAACTCTAGTAATCTCTCTTCCTGTTTTAATAAGGTTTATAATCGAAACATTATCGTCGGTGATGGCAAAAAAATTCCGGTGTATGCTATTGGAAATCATACCCTACCACACCCTTTTCCCAATGTCAAACTAAATAATATTCTTTTCTCACCCAAGCTTGTTAAAAATTTAATTTCCGTACGTCGTTTCACCACCGATAACAATGTTTCCATCGAATTTGACCCCTTTGGTTTTGATGTGAAGGAACTCCACACTCGGAAGCCTCTCCTACGATGTGATAGCACCGGTGACCTATATCCACTCACCGTACCATCAAGTTACCAAGCTCAAGCATCTCATGTTCCCGCTTCTTCATTTTTAGCCGTGTCTCAATATACTTGGCATCGTCGCCTTGGACACCCCGCATTTAATATTTTACGCACTTTAAAACATTGGTTGCATTCTACTAATGTCAAAACTTCCTCTCTTTGTGAACCTTGTGTGTTTGGCAAGAAAGATGCATAGCGATCTTTGGACATCACCGGTTTTGTCATCTAATGGACATCGCTATTACCTTCTTTTTCTAGACGACAAAACCAATTTCTTATGGACATATGCCTTAACCTCTAAATCTCAAGTCTTTTCCAAATTTTTAGAATTTCACAAATTAATCTCTACACAATTCAATATCCCCATCAAATCTTTTCAATGTAATAATGGCCCTGAGTACAACAATACCTCTTTTCATAACTTTTGCAAATCAAACGGGATGACATTCCGATTTTCATGCCCTTACACATCTTCACAAAATGGTAAGGCGGAGCTTAAAATACGGTCCATTAATAATATAATGCGCACCATTTTATCCCAAGCTTCGGTTCCTCTTCATTTTTGCCCGCACGCCCTTGAACATGCCACCTATTTACTTAACATCTTACCCACCAAAGTTCTAAGCAATTCTACACCCACCCTTTGCTTATACAATCGACACCCCACCTATGACCATTTACGCACCTTCGGGTGTCTTTGCTACCCTCTACTTCCTTCACACTCCATCCACAAACTCGTGGATCGCTCAAAACCATGTGTTTTTCTTGGCTACCCTTCTAACCATAGAGGGTATAAATGCTACAATATGACCACCAACCAAATAACTATTTCCAGGGATGTGGTTTTTAATGAAGATATTTTTCACTTCACTACTATTTCTACTTCCAAACCCTCCTATGCTCAGCTCACATCCGAACCACATCCACTGTTGTGGTCTTCCCCAACTTCCATTCCATCATAAACTCCCTCATCTCCACTCCCCACCTCAAATTCCACTTCTCCCACCCCCATAGTAGGTACACCCCCTTCTCCACCTACTCCATCTACACCTCCCATTTCCCCCTCACAAACTTCCGGCCACCCCCATCCCACTGCCAACAACAGCAACCCGCAACCCTCTGTGACCAACCCACCAGCCGCACCTCAACCAGTCCCGACCCAACCCGTGACTACCGAACATCCACAACCACCCGAACAATCCGTACTCGGTCCATGTCCGGCATATCTAAACCAAATACACTTTTTAACCTCAACACCACCACTCCCACCAGTTCTCCTCTTCCCAAAACCCCAACCGAAGCCTATCCCATACGGACTGGAAAAATGCTATGACTGACAGTTTCGGGCCCTTATTAATAATAGGACTTGGGAAATAGTACCTAAACAGCCCGATATGAATATTGTTCGAAGTATGTGGATTTTCAGGCATAAAAAGAAGGCGGACAGGACACTTGAACGGTACAAAGCACGTCTAGTATGTGACGGTCGTTCTCAACAAATCGGTGTGGATTGCGGCGAAACCTTTAGTCCGGTTGTAAAACCGGCCACAATCCGGACCGTTCTATCATTGGCACTTTCAAACTCATGGCTGGTTCACCAATTAGATGTGAAAAACGCGTTTCTACATGGGAATCTCAACGAAACCGTTTTTATGCATCAACCGATGGGTTTTCGGGATCCACATTACCCAAATCATGCTTGTCTTCTTAAAAAGTCTTTATACGGGCTCAAGCAAGCACCAAGAGCATGGTATCAACGCTTTGCGGACTACGTTTTCAAAATAGGGTTCAAGCACAGCCAATGTGATCACTCACTCTTCATCTTCAAGGAACAACATCACATGTCTTTTATATTACTTTATGTGGATGACATTTTGCTAAGCACTTCCTCTAATGCTCCCCATGACAGATTTATGTCTCAACTTTCACAGGAATTTGCAATGACCGATCTCGGACCGCTCACTTATTTCCTTGGCATATCAGTCACCCGCAACAAAAATACCATGTTTCTTTCTCAAGAAAAATACGCCAAAGAAATACTTGAACGAGCGGGTCATGCAGATTGTAACCCAGCAGCAACACCTGTGGATACCCAGCAAAAATTGAGCGCTAACACCGGCACTCCGCTGGACAATGTCACGGAATACCGAAGTCTCGCCGGTGCACTTCAATATTTGACTTTCACCCGACCCGATATCTCTTATGCTGTTCAACAAATATGTCTTCACATGCACTGCAATATGCATGCTCTGAAACGCATTCTTCAATATATACGCGGCACAATTCATTACGGGTTACATCTTCAACCGGCTCAACAATCTTCTCTTTTCGCTTACACTGACGCCGATTGGGGAGGCTGCCCCGATACGCGGCGTTCAACCTCGGGTTATTGTGTCTATATGGGAGACAATCTCCTTTCGTGGTCTTCAAAACGACAACCAAAACTCTCTCGTTCTAATGCCGAAGCAGAATACCTCGGGGTTGCAAACGTTGTCTCTGAAGTGTGTTGGTTACGTAACTTGCTGCTTGAACTCCACCATTCACCGAAACAAGCAACCTTAGTTTTTTGTGACAATGTAAGTGCTATATACCTTGCGGGTAACCCCGTACAACACCAAAGGACGAAACACATTGAAATGGACATCCATTTTGTTCGTGAAAAGATTGCCAAAGGCCACGTTCGAGTTCATCATGTCCCGTCTCGATATCAAATAGCCGACATATTCACAAAAGGTTTGCCCAAGGTTCTCTTCAACGACTTCAGGTCCAGTCTCAACATTCGAGAGCCTCCCGTTTCAACTACGGGGGAGTATTAGTATATTCAGAAAGTCAATGTTTGTATTATATTGTGCAGATTATTAGCCATCCGTTAAGCAATTCTGTTAGCTTTGATTGAGGCTAAATTTATGTTGTAATATCTTATATATTGTAAAGATTGAATAGAGAACGGGCAGGCAATTGGTTTACCAAAACTATCACAATTGAATTTACACCATACATTATGTCTAACATGAAACTGCCCGTATGATGTGGTAGGCATGATACTGTATACTCATGGGGCTGTGTCTTAAGCAAATAATGTAAATTTTGAATTCATTACATATTGAACTGTGATTTGGGCTCCCAGCTTTGAGAGATTTCACGTTTAAACTAATTCTTTGTGGAAATATAGACAATTAAATGGTTGTTAATTTTTCTTGTTAAATGCATGTGAAATGACGAAAATACAGTTAACTATAAAAACCTCTTACTTCAAACTAGTGGTAAAATGAAAGACTATATGAAATCATATAGTTTTAAATCTGGTGAGAAAGAGTTTAGGAGATTTCAAAATATGGTACTATAGTTAGAAAATATAAGAATATTTTTAATAATACATATGATCCTAAATGGTACATATTATAATAAGTTAATTCCAGTTATATATCTAAATATGTTTTAAACATATCTGATCCAAGTAAACATTGCAAGTATTATTATTTAGCCTCAATTATATACTTGTATTGTTTATCATAAAATGACTACAGGCATTACTATTCAGGAAAAATGCTAATATTTTCATAAAAATATTATAAAACATTCTAGATAAATTTCATACATATATTTTTGGATACAAAAGTTATTATTCCTATATTGTGGATTTATAGTCTTTGGCTTGTTGCATGTGTTTTTCAAGAAAAATCAAGGATTATTGCTCCCACTTTGGGTGCCGAGTTGTTTGTACTCGCTGTACACTTTGTAATTATTTTGTTTACAAAAAGGATTGCATACAAGATATTTACCAGGGATGGAGCAAAGCATGGTCTTGCAAAAGAAAAGGAGGATAAAGTAAACTGATAAATGCTAAGGTGGAGAGGTCCTACTTCCATATATTCTTTTAACACTAACACATTATTTTAAATTTAAATGATTTCATAAAAAAAAATTAAACTTTTAATACTAGACTAGAGTATCAAACTCTACATTCATATATGATTTTATGTATAAATTTTAAAATAGGAAGTTGCATTTATCATGGCAAATTAATAATATTTTATTATTGGCTTTCAGAATTCGACATGATTTAATAAACATTTTCATTTTGTTTCAAGAGGGTTTGGATTTTATAGCATCCCTACGATACCTATCAATTGCTTTTTTACTTTATTATAAAACTCAAAATGCCCAAACGCATTTCTATCTCCACTTTCTCTTAAATGCTAGCAATTTTCTAAATCTCTCCAACAACTAGTCAATGATCTTCAACCGCTACTCTCTAGAAGATAATAAAGACCAACATGTGTATTTACGCACAGTGACTTCATCACATAAACTGTAGAACAAGAGGTTTTTTCTTTTGTATTTCTTTAATTCCATGTCACCTTTTCCTGTATGGTTGTGTATGTCGACTTTGTTAATTCATGTCTTCTAATTTTGATTGATGCCCATGTTGACGTTCCTGATATTTTGATTAATTTCCTTTTTCGTAATTTACCAACGTAAGCTAACTGCTTATTCATACATGTCTTGAAAATCTACTTATTCATCGAATGTAGGTTGATTCAAACATTCAAATGTAGCTTATGAATTTATGACTTAGGGTTAAAACTACAAAAAGAAGTAACCTACTTTTTTCAATATAGACACTGAAGTTCTTCCACCCAATTTTGATATATTAAAACACCTGAACTTGTTTAAAATTCACGTACATATGAAATCAACGATAAGCATTGGTTACTAGCGCTATCATTACATATATAAAGTATGCTTACCGTAGATAAATAAAGTTAATCTAGACATGTTTAAAATTATGAGTGTGAGACAAAATCATCTATAAAGGTTCAGTGGTCGTACAAAATGTGACATAAATTCCCTTTTCTCAAGAAAAAAAAAAACAAATAACGTAAAAAAATAATTGAAAAAATGCAAAAATGTAATATACATTAGATAATTTGGCTACCTGCCATCTAGTATTGTAACGGTTACTCCGTTAATGGTTAAAGATTCATCTTGTTTGCTCGAAGACTCTATTTCAGGGTGTTTTTTTCCAAGACAAAATCCAGGGTATTTCGGTTGTGGCAAGTTAACGACATCACTGCTCAACATTAACAACACTTTTGACATATTTGGTCGATCTTCTGCGTGCTCTTGAACACATAATAACCCAATTTGTATACATCTCAACACTTCATCCTTTATAAATTCTGTCCCTATGGATTCATCAAGTAGTTCTAAAGCCTTGCCTTGTGTCCATAAGTTCCATGTCTGAAAATTATTGTTTTATTAGCAAATGACACAATAAGCAAAAAGTATAATGAACTAACTAAACGTAGCTAATTGAAAAATATTTAATCCGTCACTGTTGGTACTTACATGCCCAAGGAGGTTAAGTTGGTTACTTGCATAGTAAAATCCTCTGTTCTTCTTACCGCTCACTATCTCGAGCATCAAAACCCCAAAACTAAACACGTCTGATTTTATTGAGAAAAGACCATCCATTGCATATTCCGGTGACATATAACCGCTAAAAAAAGTAATACGAAGTTACAAAATAATTGAAATGAGGCACCCCGTCTAGATATCAAGTGAACTTACAAAGGTATGACACTTACTGTGTTCCAACAACTTTCTTAGTTTCTGCTTCGGTTTGATCTCCTCCAAAAATCCTCGCCATACCAAAATCTGATATTTTTGGGTTCATTTCCTTGTCTAGTAAAACATTACTTGCTTTAAGATCTCGATGAATGATTCTTAATCTTGAGTCTTGATGAAGATAAAGAAGTCCTCGTGCTATCCCAGATATGATATCAAATCGTTTTTGCCAATTAAGACATGCGCTTTTCTCTTTGTCTACAATGATTTTTAAAAGCATGTTAGAATTTTTACCATTATGAGCTGAATAAGAAAACAAAACCCTTAAGAAACTTACCGAAAAGAATTGTATTGAGACTTTTGTGTTCCATGTACTCGTAAACCAACAGCTTTTCTTCAACCTCAATGCAACAACCTAGTAGTCGAACGAGGTTTCTATGTTGAAGTTTTGCAATTAATCGGACCTCGTTTTTTAGTTCTTCAACTCCTTGTCCTGATGTTTTTGAAAGCCTTTTAACTGCTATGATTTCGCCTTCCATTAAAATACCCTGACATCACCACCAAAATATTGTCACATTGTCACTACTGTACCTTCTAATCTCGTATGATGTTTTAAATGTTTATCTAGCACAACATTTACCTTGTAAACACACCCGAACCCGCCTTGCCCAAGTTTATTTTCATCACAGAAATTGTTTGTGGCCATAGCCAAAGTCGTAAAGTCAAACAAGGGTAATTCGAGGTCATCCGTCGTTGTTTCACTGGGATGATCTTTTTTACTTTGCACAATAATGCCCTCACTCATCAAGAAATCTTGGCTTCTTTCATATGGACCTATATCAAGAATATGTGAACTTATGAATCATATATATGTATATATATATACATATAAACTAAGATGTTTGAGTCTTAAAGTCAAATTTACCTTTTCTATTTATGTTTGAATTCTTTAACCGTTGCATTTTCTTCCTCCTTAGGAAAAGAAGTACCAGTAAAACAGTTATAACTGCACAAGTACCGATAGTAATACCGACAATTTTCCCAATATTATTGCTGGAACCGTTTTCTGAAGCTCGTATGGTTGGTGATTGGTCTGCATTAAGAAAACACATGCTAATACATGAGGATTATGTTCTTTGGATCATGTTAACAGTTAATTAGAGTAGTTATATTGATCTTAATTTTAGAGGATTTTAATATTTGCATGCAATTATTATCGTACATATTACCTCACAATCAAATACTTGTTTATAAAATGTATTAAACAGTAATAAGTTGACAATTGTTTCGGTTAGGTGACTAAATTTTTTTCTAACTCTTAGAACTCTTCAAGTTTTAATATTGTTTTATTAGTGTGTTATTTAAAGGGTTAAGGTTTAAACTGAATAAAATCAAATAAAACAATTATATAATAGGATTAATTATTAGCAGTATTTGCTTTATAGCTGTTACTTTAAGTTCGATTCGACTAGAAAATTTAATATAGTAAAGAATAATCAAATTTCAAGACTAGATAAACTAATATTATTAAAGATTAATCGAATTTCAAGTATCTTTTATTTATAAAAGAATTAACAACGAAACAATATTGAACTTTAAATAATATTAGCTATTAAAAAAATTAAACTACTAAAGCAGAATTAATTGCTATTAAATGATATTTTCCCAAAAACAGAAAATCTAAGACTCTCTACTAGCTAACCTTCATTCATCTCTTTGCTAGTTCTCACGTTAGACAAAACTATAAATGGGTTAAGTCTAGTAGTTAGTTGTTTCAACCGATCACTAATCTTGAAAGCCAAGGAAAGAAACAAGAAACCAAAGAGGCAATGACTCACCCACCATGTTATTAAGTTTTTCTACAAATTATTAGACACTATCATCTTAACTACATGATCTTCTCAAGCATATTTATTCTTAACAATACAAGATATTAAGAAAGCAATGTACCATCATTTTCAAACTTCTAACCTATAAAGCTTTTAATTCCATGCTAACCACATGGTTACTCAATTATTATAAAATTAGACAATTTCATGAAAGGTAGGTGCTTGAAGGACGGAGTCCAGATGTCATTATGTAAACAAGATTGCTTGGACGGTTAAAGCAGTGGGTCCTAGGTTCAACATGTCTTAAAAGTATTAGTCCTTCCTTAGTCACTTATCTTTTCAACTACAATAATTGAATATATTTAGAGTTAACACAAGTTCAGGAACTTGAATATAAAAATTAGTTTAGTGACTTTCTTCATGTATTTTTTTACAATAAAGAGACTTTGATATACCAAAATTATATTGGGTGACAATTAAAAAAAAAGTGTATTAAATAATTTTGTGGTGTTATATAACTCATATATGGTAATAAACCGGAAAAGTAAGGAATAAAATGTAAAAATGGAAAGGCAAGTAATTTTATAATACTTTGATGTAAAACTAAAGGTAACAGGCATGATCAAAAGAGTTTCACGATGAAAGTTTATACTTTATAGGCTCTTTATGGACCAAAATATATAATTTTCAACACTTTATCTTGTCACAAAAAGATTTCTTAACTTTTATAAAAGAAAAAAAAACTTGTTACGAAAAGAATCACGCAACCATTCACGGACAAAATGGCAGGGGTTGCTTAACAGGAATTCACATGAAAAATACGTGGTCCAAATTAGTCAAGAACTTCAATTATTTAAGCTTCTACTTGCACCTTATGCATCATGGATTGTACATTCCAAAGGGAACATACTCTACAAAAGTAAAATATCTATTTACTTTTTTACATGGAAAGACAATAAAGAGCAGTTTTAAAGTATGAAAGCATTCGCATCCTCCGGTTCATCTTAATCTCTATAATTATATTATAATTATTATTTTTTTTCTCCGTTTTTAATTAAATAATACTTTTTAATATATTTATCATTATTTTTCTATCTCTCTACTCATAACCACTTTTAAAAAATTTAAAAAAGTTAATAAAGATGAACAGTACTTTATTAAATATAGAGATAAACAGTAACATATTATTTATCATTCATTCATAACAACTTAAAACCATTTTTATAATATAAAAAACATATTCATAGATATATAGAAGGTGGGACGTGAACAAAAGAAAAAGGTTGTATATCCTTTGAAACATTCTTGTGTATTTATAAATAAAATAATAATTTAAAAATTCAATTATTTGGTCACCACATTTGAATATTCGGAAAGAATTTCTAACCCATGTCACATCATTTCCGTGTTACCTGTCTTTTTTATTTCTTTTTCTCACAACAAATAACACTCCAACGTTTTTTGTTTTTAATAATCATCTAACTTGAATTACTGATAGTATTGCACCAGGTCGAAATCAATACTTTTGTAATGATTCATAGTTCATTTTTGTCTTACCGTTATATTTAGATTTCTTAAGTCCTGGTTTATTCTGTTATAGGGAAATATTTATAATGTGTGATTTTTTTCACCTTGATCGAGGGCTGACTTAAACATTTATAGTTCAATAAACATTTTTAATTTCAGACACCTACATCATAACACGTTAACAAAAAAACATGAGATTTCACATAAAAGATTGATACTCAATTTGTTGAGAATGTAAAAGAAAAACTTGTGAAAGATAACGATTTTATATGAAGGCATGACACTCGTATGAACAACTTTTGATACAAGTTGTTAATACACTTATCATTACAAATCGACCCTTTCAAGTTTTGCTTGAGTGGTGTTTAGGATTTTGTTTACGAAATCGTTTATCTTTTAATTGAAGCAACTTTAAGATTGTTTCTTTTTTTTTATTCAAAATGTTTATTATATTAATAATTTGCGAGCAAAAGAATATTTAAACAAATACTTTGAAATATCATTACAAAGTTTTTTTATTGAATAACCATAATCAAGTAACCATTTTTAGAAAAACAATCTCAAACACCCTAAATCAAGCACTTTCAATAAGCAGGCAAAATAAAAATAAAAGAATAGAAAGGGCTTTCCACAAAAAGGTATGATAGTAGCATTACCAACATGTACCTTACAAGTTGTTAATGCATATGTATTACTGAAAAAATTTAGACAAGAGAACGTACCAAAATCAGAAGCTGAAACTCTGACGTAAAGATCCTGACCACCTTCAGACTCAGCATACCGTCTCATATCCAAAAGATCCACGGCCCATATCACACAACCCGACCCGCCTTCAGTAATATCCATATTAGCATAAGCAGCACAAGAACAATTACTTTTACAAATCTCACCACACCGGCTCAAATTCATCGACTCATCAACAAAAGCCTTCGAACTCTCCGGCAATTTCATGTTCTTCAACGGTAGAAACTTATCCGACCCGCATTCCAACTCGGAGCTCCGAACACACCCGTCCGACCCGTCTCGTAAATCCCATGCCTGTTGGTTTTTCGGCCTGAACCCATTTATACATGTGCAGACCGAAGGGGCGTTTGCATCGCAAACGCCAAAGGGACCACATTTTTCATACCCATCACACTGGTCACGCGGGGCGAACCAGTATTCGCTCCACGTGCGTGATGATGGCACCCAGGTGAATCTTTCAAGCGTCCCAGAAGAACTCATGATCAACCTCGAATAAACCGAGTTGTTCAATACTTTAAACGAATAGAAAACCTCATCGGAGTTGTTCTGAAAATCGAACTCGATCAAACTCACGCTTTTCATCTCCGGTACACCGCTGAACCTTCTCCCGTTCCACGGGCCACTCCGGTATAAAGTCTTCGACTTCGACTCCTCCGTTTTCGTCAAAAAAACCTCCGGAAAACCGTCGATGTTCATTTTGAAATTATAATCGCCGGAGCCGGGATCGGTGTTCGTCTTCCACGACTGTAAAAACCGGTTCACACCGGTTTTCCGGTCCCACCCGAGTCTCATTCCGGGTAATAAAGTATCCGTCGGGTTCTCAAAGCTTTGCCATAAGTAATTCTCCGGATCTTCATCGTTCTCCATACGAAGAACAAAATTACCGGAATCGAGAAGTTGCGCCACCGTGTTCACCGCCGGAATTGACCGATTCGACGACCAGACGGCGGTTTCAGCTTGATTTACAAGTATTATGTTGCCGTTGTAGCCGATTGTTAATGTCCCCAACGATGAATTGATGGGGGAGTCTCTGTTAGCTACCCATACATACGTTTTCCGCTCGATTTGCTTGTACCAAATGCCGATATATAGATTGTTGTTGCCTGGGTCGAAGAACCCTAATTCGAAAACTTCACCTGCAGATACTAGAGTTTGATTGATGGTAAGGGGTCTAGTGGATGTGATGGTATCAATCGATTGAATTAGACAGGGGAAGAAGATAGATTGTATGAAGATGATGATGGTGATGGTGGTGGTAGAATAATGGGTGCTTTTCATCTTCTTCGAGAGAATTGTGATCAATTCCGTTTGTGTGAATGTGTTGATGAACTGGTGTTTCTGGAGTTTTGCTGATTTTGTTCTTGACCCATGTGATTTTCGTACCACTGTTGTTTATTGGGTGTTAATTTGACTTCAAATTTGTTGGTTGTTTATTGGGTAGGTCTTGATTTTGTTGCTATAATTAAAAGAATGTCATTTAGTTTGAAATTTGATAAGATTTCGAGAGGTTTTATGTGAGAAAAAGACGTAAAAAACAATAAATTACGTCTGAAAAACGAAGTGGGCGTTAAAATGGGTTTTGAACGAACAGGCGTTAAATAAATGTTTAATAAAAGTACAAGATAATATCTTTGAATATAGACTATGAACTTTATTTATTCACTTTTTAATTTCTGTTAACATCAAACTCAAGCATCATTAAATTTATCCTAAAATCTAAAATATTCTTTTTATCATAAACTCTTATCATTTGAAAACTAGTGGGTAACTCGCGCGTTGTGGCGAAGTGAACAATTTACAAGTCTATACTTGTTATATTTTATTTAATTTATCAATTATTTTATTTTATGGTTTAAATCTTTTATACGTCTTATGATTATTATCATATGTTAGAACTAACATATTGTTACAAAACTAATTACCATTAACAAAAATAGTTGAATGATTCAACTTTTAAGTAAACATAAGTGTTGAACATTATTAAATTTAACGAATATTTTTCAAGAAAATTCACATTCGACATATTATAGGTTGAATTGCTTTGATACAACAATGAAAAGATTTGTTATAACATTAGATACTAAATATAAATATATAATAGAAAACCATGTGGTACATTTTTTTGAAGCAGAAGAAGAGTATAATAGGAAGATTTCTTATAATATTAAATATTAAAGCTTGCTATTCTTTATATGTTATCTTAAAATTATAGTAAAATTATAATCTTGTCTTAAAAAGATATTTTATAGATAGTAATAAAAATAGATGATATAGATATAGATTATTATTATCATCATTATTATAAAAGTATTTAGTAATTATGTCGTTAAGTATTCGAATAGAATAATACTTATTTATAGATTTTATTATTATTTATATTATTATTATTATTATTATTATTATTATTATTATTATTATTATTATATATATAAGTATTTAGTTAAGTATTAAAATAAGGTAATACTTATTTATAAATTTATATGTTAATTTAAAATATTAAAAATTATATAATATTTAATGTAATGAATTAAATAATTTTATAATATTAAATAATATATTAATCAATGCATTAATTAGAAGAAGTTTATTAGTAATGGATAAAACAAGAATGATTCCATTGAACACTTGTATCTAATGATCAAAAAGTTATATTAGGTGTCTTAATTTTTTTTGTAAAATTCCATTTGTATCCTGAGGTTTTGCCTTATATAGTAGTATAGTGGATACCCGTGCTTCGCCGCGGTTTGATTTTAAATGTATATGTGAACGTCGCAATGATAATTTTTGGAATTATCATGATTTTAGTGAGTTCAATGATATAAACGCTCGGATTCTCATGGATATCTATACATGCTTTAGTGATTCGTTATTATATCGTCATGATACTATTATTGAACATATAATATTTAATAAGTCGTGGATATCAAGTAAAACAAATACGTTAAAAATATTTGAATAAAAACTATAATAAAATGTAGAACATTGTATCACGATTAATGATACGTTATTATTAGATTGTTACAAATACAATAACATGACAAAAACACAGTATTAAATTTTAACACAATATTGTTGTTGTTGTTGTTATTGTTAACTTTTTAATAAAAATAATCATTACTATTAATATTATTATATTTTTTATTATTATATTTTTTAGACATATTAAATAATATGTCATTTACTAACAAATTTAATCATAAATACTAAAGTTATCGACTACCAAAAATACCCCTAAAAAATAATTATTATATTTTTTAGACATATTAAATGTTATTTTCAAGTATTAAAAGTAATACAATATTAAATGTATTAATTAAAAGAGTTTATTAAATAGGGGTAAAAATAGAATTATTACATAAGGCACTTGTCTATGCTTAAAATATTGTATTAGGGTTCTTACAATTTGAGTAAAATTACTATCTTGTACTCTTAAAATATATTATATAGTAGTATAGAATAAAATAAATAACTTCACAACATCGCAATACTATTGGTAATCATTATGCAACGTTTAATAACATGTTTTTGTTTTCATAAGAAAAATTAACAGTTAATCTTTTGCATTAGATGACATACATGTGTATAGTTTTATTAAAAGAAACTATATATGTAAATTTTATTGTATGTTGAAATTTTAATTCTATTTTAGTAGTATGAGAGTAACTTACAAACTAAAAACTAATATCTCAATAGACATTTTATGTAACAATATAATTATTATTTTAGTTTGGGAAAATTTTATCTAATAATAGTTAAGTTTCTCAAATCTTTTACTAAATTCACTCAAGAGTTTTCCTTTTCAATAAAGTAAAGTAACTTTTGATATGCACTAAGATTTATGATTTTTTATCAAGTTAAAATCAATTAAAATTAAGTGTCATAAGTGAAACATAAATGAACTTTTGTTGTTATGGTGGACGGAGTAAGAACTAGATATCCCGCCGGTAACACTTTTTGTATCTGGCCTTGACAAATGGATGCTATGAGCAAGTGATAGAGGGGGTGCGAAAAGACTATTTTTACTCTTCTAATCAAGATCAAGAGCATATATATATTTTGAATTTTAAATATATAATAATACCTGCATTAAAAACTATTTATTATTATTCGGTGCATTTTCTTCTTTATTTTAAATACTAATGTTTGGTGAAGGGCCAATTTCTAATTCGGGGCATTTTCTTCGTCATTTCATCATCTCTTCAACCCTTTATTATCTTATTCCATTGAATTATTATAATCATTGACCTATGACTACTCCATAAAAGAATGATTCCTTTGGTTAAGTAAACTATTAAGGCGTTACGTGGTGGCATGTAATCACCGTTATTATAATAAAGAAAACAAATTTAGCTTACTTCGGATTATGTCTCATTACAACCCAATAATTGAAATATATATATAATTGATTCAAATGTTTATAAATTATAGAGTGACTTTCAGATAAGAACCATTTTTTTGTTAAAAACCAAAAGAAACAATTACAACCATTCATTTTTTTCAGCCTATTTATTTATTTCTTTAAACTGTTGAAAACTAATAGGGACAAATTTGTAATTTACCCATCAAAGTTTTTGGCTCGTGGGTTGCCAAAACCGTTTGCGGTTGAATCATTTCAATGGATCAGACATTTGAAGGTTTTGATTTTGATTATTTGAATTCAATTCCACCATGCAATTTGTTCTTATGTCATTTGATTTCTGGAGCTTCGATTGATAAAGGCAATCTGAATCAAAATTCAATTTGCTCTCCTAATACGTGTCTCACATGTATGAAAAGTTTGGCTTCTATTGTTGGTTCGGTTTATTCTTTGAATTCCTTTTAGAATTTAGAATTGGCAAATTTATAGCCTTTAGATTTGGCATGGGTTCAATAGGAAACTAGTTAGTTTTGGTTCCCATGGAGCCACAAAGATCATCTCGCACACTAGCCGGAGTAAGTTACACTGTTCTTTACTACCGTCATCATATCGATTAAAATCACTATCGAAATCACAGGTCGTCTCGTATTTCACTTCTTTCATATTAGCATAACATGATTTGATATACTTTTGAATTTGTGATAATCAGGTAGATCAATTGGATGATTGGAATGTGATTTAGATTCCTTCTTTCTGATTATTTAGTGTCAAAACAATTGGCTTTGGAAAAAAATGTAAACCCTACTGATCTTTGGATTCAATCAATTAATGATCTAATTATCATTCTTTATTTCTAAACTAATTATTAGAGGTCGCAAGATTAACTAGTAATGGTTCAAAAATGGATTCAGATTGTAACTTGTCATATTTATTTTTTCAGTCTAAGCCTAAACAGGCCTGGTTAGGATGGGCTTATTCGTTAACACCTTTTGTTCATTTGTTAAAATCATAATTAGTTAGTGTTCTATGTGATAATCCATATTTCAAGTAACGCAAGCATTGCATTAATGTATGTATATAGCAATACCACATGTGCAGTAATGTATAGATGTAGTAACGTATAATCGTATATATGTAATAATGCATATATACATATATGAACGTATGCAATTATGCGTATATGCACATATGCATATATGAACATATGCATATGAAGATTCTCTTATGGATTGAATTTGTTCTTATTAATAAAGCAACTCAAAAGCTTGTATTTTATGATGCATGATCTTTTGAGTTCTCATATGATGACTATATATCTACAGGTAAGAAAGATAAAAACCTCTAGTTGCTCATCTGTTTTGTTGTTGTCGATCAAGTTCTCAAATTTAATCGATTTTGTAAGAAAGATCTCCTTCTTTCATATGCAATTATGCATATATTGAGTATACTATTTATTGGATTTATTCTAATTAATCTAGCAACATACAAGTTTGTATTTTATGATTTATGATCTTTTGAGTTCTTATAATCAAAGGACTATATATCTACAGGTAAAGCACGATAAAAACCTCTGGTTGCTCATCTAGTTTGTTATTGTCGATCAAGTACTCGAATCTAATCAATTTTTTAACGAAGATCTCCTTTTTATTGTAGAAGTTGTTAATGATTAAACTAAAAATATATATCAAATGGTTGTGTACTGGATTATACTTTTCTCATTCTTATTGTAGAAGTTGTTAATGATTAAACTAAAAAATATATCAAATGGTTATGTACTGGATTATGCTTTTCGTTTATGTTAGGGATCCACCTTGGCTCAATGTTTACAAATATGAAAGATGCACGAGTCTATGAAATCTGCTCCCTAAAGAGAGGGTTAGATTGGATAGAAAATTATATAAAGCTATGTATTATAACGACTTTAATAGTAAATGAAATGAAAGTAAATATATACATACGACATGCATATATATTAAATTTGAAAGGTTTTTTTAATGGAAATGTTACTTTATTTTGATGATACGTATATGTGAAGCAATAATATATAGGCATGTAACAAAAACTAAAATGAGAAAAGAATATTGGAATTTAATTAAGTTCCCTTAGTATGTTTATGGTATTACTATATAAAAAACTAAATTACTAAATTTAGTTGATAAAATTACAATAATACCCATATAAATTAAAAAAAAAACTAAAAATTAGAAAAAGAAAAATGAATGGTTGAAAATTGTTCTTTTGGTTCTTGACAATTATTTGGTTATCAATAAAATGTATAAATATACAGAGAGGAAAAATGAGTGGTTATAAATGGTTCTTTTGGTTTTTTACAAATTTTTTGTTTTCAATTGAATGCATCCAATAATTTATATTCATATATGTGTATTTTCATGTCTTGTATACATGTATTAATATATATTTAACAACCAACGAGACTAAAACCTTTTTTTATATTATTATATTATGCGTGTCCTTGTAGGTAGAGGCGATAAAACCGCTTTATGGGAACTGAACCTGTTCAAAAACAAATTCTATCGAGTCGGTTAAACCCAATTCAAAAAAATTAACGTTGAGATTAGAAACCAGTTTTTAAAGAATCATCATACGAAATCAGTTTCAAAGCATACTGAAACACAATTAAATTCATGATTCTCAAAACGGGGTCCAGGTTGATTACCTAAACACACCTTAGGCTGACATATCGTAACCAAACCAAAGCGAACCGGTAACAGTTTCGTTTTGGTTTTGATTTTGATTTTAAAATTTTAGTTTCTTTTATCCAACTGCTCCGGTTAAAGCCCACGTCAGCAACAAATCCCCTAAATCAGTTCCCGATTCGAAGTTTCGAACAACATGTTATAGGCAATCACTGGGACTACCGACCTTTGATTTCATTTCTCCCTTGCTTTACACGCTAAAATTTCTTGCTTCAAGGTAACATATGTTTTCAGCACACATTCTTGTTTTATTGGTCGTACGAGTAAATGTGTGAATTCCATGATTGATTTCCACTCTAAATGTGGAACTTTTGATAGTGCACACAAGCTGTTTGTTAATTTGCTTGACTGAGATGTGATTAATTTGAATACTGTGATTAGTGGATAATTGGCTGATGGTCCTGTTGAGAAAGGCTTTGAGGTTTTTGAAGAGATGATTGATTCTAAAGTAAGTGCTGATTTCGGTTCAATGGTTATTGTTGTTGCAGCCTATGCGAATATTGGTCTCCTTACTTTGGTAATATGAAAGAGATTATTTGTGAACTAGCAGTTGTTAACATGTAAAACAACAACTATAGTCTACTACTCATACTTCAAGGCGAGCATTACTTATATTTGAAACAATTTCCCTGTTGTTTAATCAATAGTTGTTTGTCGAGTTTTGTGACGTATTACTTCCCAGGATAGAATGAGCAGTGTCTGTAGAATCCCTTATAAGCAAATGACCTCGTGGTGAAAAGTGGAATGAAATTTTGTGTTATCAAGGATTTAAGGTGAGTATAAATCATATTTATATCTTGTCATATCTTTGATGGCTTGAACTTTTGTGTTATCAAGGATTGCTTGGTTGAAAAATATGAAGGCGACTTTCAAGTGGGTCAATGCAAAGTGCACCATCAAAAATACCACATTAAGCCCATCGCCCATGGTCATAGTCATGGCGTGTTTCCATAAGGGTGCTTTGCACCCTTTAGAGTCCCCCACCATAAGTAAGAAGGCTTGCCACATATAAACTAATTTTGTGTCTCATCTTGCTCCTATGGGACAAAAGTTTACCAAAATCTTTCTCTTTTGCCTAAGACCCAACCCAAAGATGCAAATTATTTGTCCTTTTGGAATATATTTCCAAAAAAACAGAGTTTCCAAGCCAAAATCGAGGCTTTGATATCAGTTGCTATGGTTCGCTTTCCAGATTTTGTTATTGAATTGAAGAAAACAATCCATTTTTCCAGCATCTTTATACAGTGAAAGAAAGATTGCATAAAGATAGGCAAATTTTTTTATAATTTTTGCATAAGAATATACAATTGAGAAAGGCCGTTGTATGCTGAATGAAAGGAAGAAACAAGAAAGCATATTTACTACTTTTCCTGCCCATGACTTGAAGCCGACTCTCGTTCTTCTAACATGTCACGCTTAGTTTCTTTATTAAATATGCTTGCTCATGGAAATAATTCGACCGTAATAATTAGATATCAATATATCATTCATCTTGATCAATAAATAAAGTGGAAGGTTTCTCTTTTTCTAGGGAATCAATAATGTTGCAATTATAATAATTTTGCTTTTAATAAAGTTTACTATAATGATCACTGTCCCTTGCTAAGTTTATACAAAAACCTTGTGATGATATGCTCTTATCTGCTGTTTGTTCACAGAAAACTAATGTTAGGGGCTGTAAACGCATTTGGATTATGGGATTAGATATACCCATTATGTTTTTATTGATTCATTTGCTGATCAAGCATTTGGACTTTGAATCACATTCTATGGATCCCTCAACTTCATTCAGTTTTACATGATTTTCATATTTCAACTATGACCAAGTCATCCCTATTGTGACGTCAATCTGACTTTTCTGAATTCCAAATACTTGCAAACGACAATATAATCTCTTCTTTAAAGAGCCCAAATCTAATCAAATTTAATTGGTATAGTTTATCTGCTCTGATGTCAACCTACAAAGATGATTTGGCTGTACCAACTACCAAGGGTCAGGAATACAGTTAATCATAGATCTGGTCAAAACAACATAAAGTCAATGTGATGAATATAAAAGTATTTGAAGCTTCACTAGGGAATAGAAGACTGATCACGACATTAGCTTTCACAATATGTTTCATTGACTGATAAAGGGCATGACTTCCTTGAATTTCTAATTAGGAACCAGTAAATCGAGGGTTTGGCTAAATGGTCATTTCTTACAGGACTTAAATAAACATAATCAAGCGGCTTGTAGTTTATGTTAAACTTCCAAATTATGTCTTCACTAGTCAATATTTCGGTCAATCCTGGATGTATTTCATTGTTGGTCTCACTTGCTACTAATCTTTAATTTAGGGGCAAATCTTGAGTTACATTTTAAGATACTATATGGTCCAAAGCACCAAATACAGCATTAATGCAAGTTTTTTTACTTATGTAAGCAGTCATTTTCTAATGTGTAAAATTGACACTTTGACAGGAAGCTTATATTCGACACGTGGTAAAAAGTATCGACACAATACTCTGATCATGATTCCACGAGGGCATAATGAGTGGCATGCTGCTGAAGATTTGGTACTTATCAATAAGGTAATGCTCTTATATTTAAAGCTTAAAGCTAACATTTTCTTAATCATACATGAACGTATCATTTTCTTGGGTGAATTTGGGGTTGAATAAATTGATTTGCTATGATTGTTGCTTGGGAAAGCCATTCTACCAAACTATCACCCTCCCATGGGACATGTTAAAGCCAATAGTTGATGTACACATATCATAAGTCTATGATTCAAAAAATCAGTTGAAGAATATTTTTAATATAACTCCACAATTCAAAAGATCAATTTAAGAATATTAATAATATATTTCCAATTCCAAATTACCCTCTTTATTCGCTACCGTCCCTCAATCATGGATATAGTGACTGCATTTATAGAACACATGTTTCTAGATTCCTGTCCACTAGACAGCCTTTGCAAAGTAAATAATGGCTCTTTTGGCTCTGGGAGATCAGTTTCATTACATAGCATAGAAACTGCTTCTGTCATTGTTGGCCTATCTTTAGGCAGGTCCTGTACACAAAGAAGTGCCACGTGTATGCATCTCAAACCCTCTGATATACAAGATGACCCTCCCAATGCTTGATCCAACAGTTCTATTCATCTCCCTTCTTTCCATGACTTCCATGCCTGAAACACATGTTTTAATTCAAATGTATCCATTAAAAAAAGCATCTAAATGTGCTGAAGTTATGTGGCATGGGTTTTGAATGGAGTGTTATATTTACATGCGCAAGAGGATAGATGTGTTCCTGATGTATAAATTCTGTATTCCTTTTGCCACTCATAATCTCTAGCAGCATTACCCCATAACTAAATACATCCGATTTCTCTGAAATTACTCCTCCCATGGCGTATTCAGGAGACATATATCCACTACATTTCATCATGAAAATATGATATGTGAGTTTAGATATAAATAACAGTTTACCATCATATTCAAGATTTGGCACTTTGTTGTTATGCATGCTAGACTGGGATTAATATATCTTCAGTAGGCTAAGAAGATGATATGTAAGGTTAAACCTAAATACTCACTATGTTCCAACAATTCGGTGAGTATTCGACTGCTCTTGTGTGATTTGAAAACTTCGTGCCAATCCAAAATCCGATATCTTGGGATTTATTTTCTCATCGAGAAGAATATTGCTACATTTTAAATCTCTGTGTATGATCCTTAAACAAGAATCACGATGGAGATAAAGAAGTCCTCGACCAATCCCCTGAATAATGTTAAAACGTGTTGCCCAATCAAGTTGTTGGCGCTTCCTTGGATCTAGAGATCAGGAAACTAAAATATTATTAGCCAAGAAACAGTAATACACACACAAACACAAAAATATGATATTTGTAGAAGGACAAGGCAATGAGGTCGAAGGCAGACTGACCAAAAAGAAAAGTGTCCAAGCTTTTGTTTGTCATGTACTCATAAATCAATAATCTCTCTTTCCCTTCAATGCAGCAACCTAATAGTTTAACAAGATTCCTGTGTTGGAGCTTGGAAATCAACATAATTTCATTCTTGAACTCTTCAATTCCTTGCCCAGAGTTACCTGACAGCCTCTTCACTACTACTTGTTGTCCATCATCTAGCATGCCCTATATTAAATCAATGTGTTGATTAGTCAGTGTTAGTCTGCTTTGGTTGCTTGAAAAATATATAACATAATTAAGTTTGTGAATACAAGTTTTTGAGTACCTTATAAACTGCCCAGAATCCTCCTCACCAAGTTTGTTTCTGTAGCTGAAGTGGTCAGTGATAGCTATGATTTGTTTAAACTCGAATACAGGCAATTCAAAGGAGTCCTGACCAAGAATATCTTCTTGTAGTGTGTCCCTCGAAACAAGTTCATCCTCTGAGTTGAAGTGACCTAACTTGGTTTTCCTTCCTAGAGAGAGAAATTTTGATACATATTAATCACTCATCCATGTTGGCATTTAAAACATTTGAGATCTAAGCTAGCTCATCAAAGTATAAAAAAGGTTTATTGGCCCTGTTAGGATAGTATAAATTAGTCAAATAGGAAAGAATGTTAGAATAAGATATGTTTTGATACATATCTGGAATTAGTTAAAAAAATTTAGGATTAACCTACTTTCCTTTCTTTTACACCAATCTTGAATAAATACAGGTCACTACCCGATTATAGACTAAGAACAAAAACCATGCGAGCAACATTCTTTCGTCCCTCGAATTATATAAGCCTTTGTAAATGATTATAAGATATATGTTCTTACCTTTCTTATACTCTATCCACCTGTATAAGCAAAACATGAAGCCACATAAAAGGAGTACACCACCTATGGTTGTTAGACTGATGACTACTGCTGATGCATTTGTTTCTTCATCTATAAAATTGTGTTGGGATCTTACAGTCAAATAAAACCTTGCAGAAACATGAAGAACTAGAAATAAGAACTTGAGGGAATTTTCATTTACCTGAATCCACATAAGAAAGGCGCAAAAAAAGATTCTCCCCACCATATGAGAACTGCTAAATATCCTTGAGTTCTTCTGTCCAAACCATACAGTAAATTCCTTGCACATATGCATATGCTTTACAAGAGCAGTTCCCCAAACACCATTGCTCGCATGCATCAGCATCCATGTAAGGAAAATATTGATGATTATCTTGCAGCTTGATCCCTCTTAGCACCCAAAACTTATCGGGTTTAGTCTTACCAGAAGCTAAACTAGTTTCATTCTTCTCACATAAAAGTTCACTTCTCACACAACCTTTGGTCCAATTACCTTTGCTCCATTCATCATGGGACTGTGGTACAAACCCCCTCAAGCAGTCACAAATAGGATGCTTTGTGTTGGTACAAATTGCAAAAGCACCACAAACTCCATAAACATCACATTGATTAGCTGGTGCCTCCCAACTAACATCCCACATGTTATTTCCATCATTGTTGTATTTCATCAACTGTAACACGCCATCGGGATGTAAATATATCCATCGAATATCAGGTGAGTTTAAAAGATTAATAGTGAGATATGCTCCTTCTTGTGAGTTCCCTGGCATGAGAGTTATTTGATTTGAGTACCCAGCATTCTGCTCCGGTATACCTATAAACTTCCATCCATCCCAGGGCCCACCTCTCCAGTTGCGCTTAGAATTTAACCATATGAAAACTTGCGGTGGCTGCTCTGCTGAAAGTCTAGCTACAAATTTCCAGGTGTTGGATCATCATTACTTTTCCATGATGACATTAAATGTTTACCTTGTGTTTTCCCCTTCGTTCCCAGCTTCATTCCCGGTAACAGACTGTTACCAGGATAATCAAAACTCTCCCACAAAATCGATCCTGAGATGGTATCATTAATACAAAAGTCCCCCATATCTGTAAGCTGTGCAATTGTTCCATTGAACTGGCCTCGTAAGTTTGTTGACCAAACAATATTTTGATCACCGTCTAGGATTCTCAGGTTCCCATCATTGCCAATAATAAGGCTAGACCTGTTGTTAGAAACTGAGGGTGGATTCTCTCTGTTTGCGACCCATATAATTTTCTTTGTAGCAATGTTTTTGAACCATATTCCAAGATATCGGTTAGTGGAATTACCTGGGTTGAAGAAGCCCAGCTCCTAAACTTGATTGGAAGACACAAGAGTTTGTGTTATGGAGATGGGACTATCTTTATTCAATATATCAGTTGGCGTGCAGCGCCGTAATGATATAATCAGGATATACAAGCAAAGGTGCTTTACAGCAGTAGCTCTTCCAATACCCATGCCTATCTTTTTCTGTTAATAGTTCTACACATTCAATCTTTAGAATTTGAAATCACAGTGAATGCATCAAGTTAGGATTATTTGGACAATGAAGTTTGTTCCCTTGGGGCTCCTTTCATAGTGATATATTTACAACTGACTTTTCTGATCAAAGCTTGTTTACCTGCAACAGTAGTGATATCATCTCTTTTTTTTAAAAGAAAACCCAAGACTAACCTGATAGCTATAGCTTCTCATCTTTAAAGTCAACCACAATATAAAAATTGATTTTGTTAAGGGTTGGAAGTACTTTTTATTATGATCCGGTCAAAACCACTAAAATAAACACGATCAAAGTAAACGTATTATGAGTCTTTACTACAGAAGCCAAGTTTGATCATATCTCTAGTTTGGTGACGTGGTGGAGTGGGGATCCTTTTTCTTTGGTTGATATCTGAACTAGATGGTTGTAGAGTTGGTTTCTGTTGGCTTCAATTGAAAAACCTAAACACGACCCGTGTATATATTTGTGTAACCTAACCCGGACATACTTAAATCGTATTATTATATTATATGTACACAACCCATGTAACCCAATCATCTAAAAGATTCAAAGGAGTTGCAAATGGAATGACGTTGTAAATGTGTTGTAAACGGGTTGTAGTAAATGATTTAGACGGGTTGACATATAAATTATATCTTTTTCTAATTATTTTATTAGGAAAACCTAAAATCTTTTTACTGCGTGACAGGTAGTTTTATAAATAGCCACCCTATAGCGGTAGGTGGGTGTAGTTGGTTACATAGCTATCTATATTCAATCGCAGTCGAAATTGGTTAATCTTGGCATTGATTGGTTAAACTTAGTGATGATTTGTCAAATATAATACAAACAATTGTCGACCATATTCTCTCTTGGTTAGACAAAACCAAAATTTGTCAATCATAACAATAACTGGTCAAATATAGTAAATATGGGTCAATCACGACAAAAATTGGTGAATTATTGTGATGGTTAAATCTATCTATTATAATAAAATAAGGTTTTAATTGAACACTTGTTGTAATTATGGAGCTTCTAATTCTAATTTTCCCGTCTATCTCTTTTATTAAATAATTATATTAATTATAAATAATATTATTTAATTATTTTTTAGATTAAATATAGTTTTTAATAATTTAAGAAAGAGTTATTTTTATAAATGTAATTTCTAAGGAAACATTTGTTAAGATAAGAAACTTTTCTTAAACATCAAAATTTTTTAAATATATGAAATATTTAAAAATTAGTGTTTTTAAATAATAATTTTTTTATAAACCAAAATAATTAAAATTCAAAGTTATAATGAGGTTTTTTTAGAAATGACAATTTTTTTAAAATGGTTTGTTTTGGAACAAAATGTTTGAATTTTTTTCAAAAAAACAAAGAAATTATTTTATTAATAATAATTATTACTCATAATATTTTCATTATTAATTATTTAATATTTATTTAATCAACCCGTGTAATACACGGGGTACTAACCTAGTACTTAAATATCCGTCAAACAAAGTAATAGTTGGTCAAACATTTCATCGTAACATTCATCACAAATAGGTTATTTTGTAGGAGTACAAACCAAAACATAATTATCTTTATATTTGGTTTGTGTGGATCATGTTAGAAGTTATCACAATAATGGTTTCTTGTCCTTTGACCAATCCGCTTGATATGAACAGTTTTGAACACCTCTAACACGGAATCTGCGTATACAACCTTTTATTTTTCTAGATAGGAGCCGTGTGAGATGAAAGTCTCATGCACGGTTCCTCTCACCCGGAAAGTGGCGCTGAACAGGCTGACAATCGGCATCTTCGGTTTAATTTTTGCTATAAGTAAAATAAATAGTTTAGATTGTTAAATTTATAAATAAAACTCAGTGGTATCTTCAAAACAATGAGGCGTTTTAACTAAGAAATATTGAACGCAGGCCTCTTATAGAGTTATAGATAGTCGTTTTACAATTCACAATCAAATATACATAGCTTATGAAACAAACATCTCCATGAATTTTGACCTACTCAAAGTCAACAAAGGCCATAAGCCCATAAATATATCAAACATAGACCTTCGTGGCCCAAACCCTATTTATTAAACATCATTGTGGAGCCCGGCCCACTTTTCCTTCGGGTCCTGGTTGCTTCATTTCTTCCGCACCTGGCAAAACCATGCCCGGATAGCCTGGAACTCCAACATATCTTGGCCCATAATAAACGGTCTGGGCCGGCCCACCACCACTTCTACCCGGCATGTCATATGACTCCCCACCCGAAGCAGGCCTCAACCCGGAGTACACTTGGCCCATATTCGGTACTTGATGGTGAAGCATTTGACCCGGAGGCGCTACAAACTGTTGGCCATACTGGCCCCGAATTGGTCCCGGTTGAACCGGAATATTTTCTTGAGGCATCGAACCCGGGGGGTGCATATAATAAACCGGCATCTCTTGTACAGGGGCCGGTGACGAGGTTCGACGTATGTAGTACACAGGTTGGCCCGCATAATCCGATTGTTTTAAAATTATAGGATCATTAGCTTCAGGAAAGTGTTCAGTAACCATTTCTTTCGGTTCACTAACAACCGGAGTCGGGTTATCAAGTTTAGTTTTGACGGGTCGGAGGTTCGGGACCGATGGTCCTGTCGTGGGCCCCAATGACGATGATGTCGAGCAATATGGGGAAGACATCCGTGGAGCGGGGGACCCCGGATCCGAAACTGAAACATTATCATTAGCCACGGCTTTTGTTTTGGATTTCGGATCATCCGCATGGTCCAAGCCGAACAAATAATCAGGTACTTCTGAGACAATTGACGAGACTTCTGATCGGCCACGATCCAAACTCGTGCCTCCGTTAAGCGCGTCAAGGAACCAGTGTTCGCGCTTAACGGAGCCATTGAGAAGCGAGCTGATGCTGCTGGCTCGTGAGAGTGAATTGTCTGTTGGAAAAAGGAAGATCCGAAGCCGAGCCGTTTTGTGATTGTGAGCCAAGCGATCGTACTCATCCATCATGTTTTCCACGTCTTCGTCACTTGTGACTGTGATTAATGCGTCCAAGTCTTCGTTTGGTAACTGGTACTTTACGCATATATCGGTTGTACCTATCAATATTCCCCAAGTTTAATATTTATAAATATATTAAAAATTAGATGAATTTTATATATTTGTACAGATATGTTTACCACTAAAGCGATTTTAAACAGAAAACTAATCTAGACGCTTATATATTGTTTAAATAACATGTGAGTATCTTTTATGCATCACATACAATCGTTTGCGGTACCATATGTTAAAACTTTAAATATAATATATACACTTATATAACATATGCAAATTTTTGTTTGCTACGTATGAGCGACGCAAATATGCGTAGCAAATTGCCTAACTTTTTAGTAGTGATATATGAGTTTTAATGTTCACATATATACACTTTTTAATCTGTATGTAACAAAAAGATTAATTAAATTATAATTAAAGCAAGCTCTTGATAATCCTCAATATTCAATTATTTATAATTATACCATTATATTCGATCTTCTTACTAACCGTATCAACTCATTTGTTATTAAATTCATATAGACCAAATCAATATTCCAATTGTTTTGTCATCAAATATATAAAATCAATATATCATCGGATTTCTTTTAGAGTAAAAATTCATTACATCCAAATAAAACTCAAAAATATCGACAACTCACTTCCACTTTCGTTTTGTTTTCACTTATGTATTTTTTTCCCAGTTTTTTGAGACTTTCAGAAAGGAAAGTAACTTGTTTGTGTTTTGGGTTGTCTGATATATCTTTAAAAAAATGCAATAAACTGATTTTATAGAGAAAAAATATATGACAATGGCTCGGTATATATGGGTTTTATAGAATTAAGAGTTAAATTGGATTTTATTTGGATTTTAATCTTAAAGGTTCGATAAAGATAACCATTTTACTCTTATTGTTAAAAACATTAATTTCAATTCAAAATTTTAAATATCTTTTTTACTTTTAGTGCAAAAGTTTTACCATTTGATGGTAAACTAGTTGGCGTTGTCGCACGTTGTTGCGAATATTGTGATTTTATTAAATTTATTACTAAGGATTTTAGACGTGAAAAAATGTAAAGCTTTAAATAAAATGGTGTAAATATGAAGCATTGTTTCATAGATTTAAAATGTTTAACATACTTATTATAATATATTTAGTGTTTTTTAACCGACTGCTAATGTACTTTTAAATTCATCGAATCTGCATATAACACGATTAAATAATTATAACATTTAAAATAATTAGTCTCTATATTTTATATACAATTAATATTTTTTTAACATAAATCTTTACATTTGAAATATCTTTAACATATTTTATGCAACTAAATATCAAGTGCATAAGTAACATTTTAATTTAATTTTTTTTTGTTGGTGACTGGTGAGTCATGCAAAGAAGTAAATGTTGAAAATCTCTGTATTATTTGCGGACTTCAAAATCACAAAACTCAATTTAGTTTTCACTCGTTCACATCTTGAATAATTCTCCGTCTTCTCTGTTCATCGTCTTCTTCGTTTGTTCCTTTTATGCTTTCAAAAGACGATCACCAATTATCAACTCTAGTTGTTTGTCATTATCTCCGTCGATTTCTAGGTTTTGTATTGCAGATGACCCAACATATGTCAGTGCGATAAATCTCTAATCAAAGAACGATTTTGATTATTGGTGAGACTTGATAAAAAATCTTGTTCGTGTATGATTACTAGGTTTATTCTTTTTCATGTTTGATTACAAATGGGTTTGATTTTTGTTTGTGGAGTTGATGAATATTAGTTTGTCGCGAAAATCATTTGGTCTGTTCGATTTGTTCATGATCATCTTTGCTTTCAGGTTTATCTTTGATTTGTTCAACGTACCTATGTTTTATTTCTGCTCTATCTGATTTTATACGAACCCCAATACTTTTGAATCGTAGCAAACGAACCCAATATGTATGATTTTCACATGAACCAAAGTGTTTTTGATTTTGTTTTTGTTTGATTCGTTCGAACCATATTTAATTTTTTTTTGTTATGATTTTCTTATAATCTGTTAACGATTGAAGTTGTTGAATGTAAGATCCTTGATATGCACAATGAATAGATGGCTTGAATCAGTGTAATAACCGTTTGAAACCGTAAACCACCATAAATTTTGTTATTCCGCCGCGAACGTTGGTACTGTTTTCGTAACCGTTGCCGGCGTAACTCTATTAATTCTGCCGTTAAGTTGGTTTTTGTAGTATATATAATTAGACTAAAATTAAAACAACTAAATTGAAACAACTTATAAAATTTTTAAAGATAAATTATTGTTATTAATTATTTAAAAAATAATTATTTTTGTGAAATCGTATAATACAAAACCAAATTTAACTCTAAAATTGGCCTAAGTTGTTTGTGATCTGACAAAACTTAATGAATTTAACGATAAATCGAAAATGATCCAATTATGACTAAATTTGAATAATTAGTTAAGGGTTAAAGACTATCCGAAGATCATCCATTTCAAACTTGAATAGGAATAGCTTAGGGTTCCTAAAAGAGGTCTATTATTGACTATTGAAAAAGAAAGATTACTTACAAATTATTATACAAGTTCAATTATGAAATTAATTAAATAGAACAGGAAGGTGTTTAATTACCAGAAAGCTTGGATAGTTTGTTGAGTAGGGAGGCAAAGGTGGTGTTGTGGCGGAGGACGGTGACCATGCGGGTGTCGCCACCAACATACCGCAGTTGGTTGTCATGAGGACGTGGTAATATCTTCCCTCCAAAACTGCACATGAACCTCACTCGTGCTGTCGTATCATCGTACGCGCGGTTGTTGTCGACCGACAGATTGTCCGACCGCGGTGATGAAACCACCGAGTCAACGGTGGCTGACACCTGCTCCGCCGTGTAGTGGGTGGTGGCCATTTGATCAATTCTGTGAGCAAAAGCTGAGTGTGGTTGTTGGAGTCTATTGGTTTATATAAGATAAAAGGTGTGGTGTGGTGTGGTATGTGCCTCCCTCACAACCTATCTTTAATACATGTAATTAGTATTATTGAAAGAATTCGTTCAAACTAATTTTGTCATGTAATGGGTGATCTACTTATTAACAAGTACTATTGTTATCACGCATGTCGTCTAATAATATCAATGCACAAAAACATCCTGCTTTAAGTGTGGCTTCGTACACCCAATTTTATCCCGAGTTCCTTACTCAAACGGGTTGTTCCCGACCAACCCGGCCAATGATACGTGATGCTGAACCTGCTCGACTCTTCTTCCACCCTAATCAGTCTTAATATGGGTAGATAATATAAACTTAGGAGATTTTTGGTTCGCAGAATGTTTTGCAAAGGAATTGAAATGGAATTAGAATTAAAATTGAAATTTTGTTAAATCTGATAACGTATTTGGTTGGTCAATTTTGAGTAGAATTAAAATGTTAATTTTAAACATTTTATTGGATTGTTAAAGAGTGAAAGAAATTTAAATCATTATAAATATTAGAAAATTTTCTAATTCAATTTTCATTCATTGACCAACAAAAGAGAATTTTGTATAAATAACTTTGCAATTTTAATTCTTAAGAATTATGTTAACCAAATGAATACTTATGAGTTATTTAGTGGGGTGTCACACGCTAAGAAAACAACAAAACAATTATTATTATGATTTTTATTGTTATTGTTATTGTTTTTGTATTTTTCACTCTTTGGAAGATGTCGTCAACGCCTTTGACAACCATAAGTTTTTACAAGTTGGCACCGTCCAAACACTCGAGATGGACCCCATCACAAATACTGTGGTCGTAGATCAACGGCTTCAATTTATTGTTTGGCTTCCACCATATCCAAACAAATCTACTGCCAATTCTATTTTTCATTATCATTAACATTATTATCAACGGCAAAATTATTATCATTTCATTAACCTTTAAATACTTATCTATTTTTTTAATTTTAATTCCTATTGAAATCATCATCCGTTTGTTAGTTAACTTGTCTTAATTCCATTAACGACATGAATCATACAAACATTTTATTAGTTTTAAATTCTTCGTCAACCCTTTGTGTTCCTTAAAGAATAACATATCATTTAAGTAATTTGAAGTTGCATTAATTATGCATTCCTATTAGTACAAACATGTGTCCATTGTTGTGTGTCTCGTAGGTACAGGCAGGCTGACCAACTACATGTTGGTATGACAACCTCCTCTCACGTTTAGTCTTTTCATATATTTTTTTCTCGCCCTCTCTTCTTTTCCACCTATGACTTGCTCATTAGTAATTAACTTCCTTCCGCATTGGACGGGTGGCGATGAAGGACGACCGCATTGGACAGTCTAATTAAATATTAGATGTATAAATAACTTTCTTCGGTCTTTGCTTGTATTATTGTTATAATTAATGATTGATAAGCTACATAGATTGAAAAGATTTTCATATTAAGATTAATATAAATATAAATTGGTTCTGTAAAGCTTCATAGGTCCCACAAAATTATTTCATTTCGGCGCATTTTCAGTTTTGGGATACGTAAAATAGAACGGAAACAGTTTTAAATACCCCCATAGACTACAAGAGTTAAAGATTGAAAGCTCGAGGGGTGAGGTGGGAAATTCCTATAAATATTTTTACAGTTTTTTTCTTTTCTTTTATTTTCTTCTTTTTTTGGCGTATTGAGTGAGGTTAGAATTCACAAATCACAACCATTTGATTATAAACTTTCATCTTTCCATTAAACTTCTATCCCCACCCCGGTATTTGGTAGTTAACCTCTTGGTCGTTGTAAATTCCTTTAAATAACTAGTTAACCTACACCCAGTATTAGATAGTTTGTAAATTAGTGAGAATAATAGCATCAATTGAAGTGCTTTTCTTCTACATTCGAGTGTTTGTTTGTGTATGGATTTACTGTTGCAAATGCAAACTCATCGTGATATCAAATAGTGTATTTAAATTAATTTGTTGGAATTGTTATCATAATTAATTGATGTGAGTAATTAATTAGTGAAATAGTCAATTAACTTTCTTTTTGAATAACAATTTCTGGATATTCTAATATTATATATATCATAACTTGCATCATGCAAGACTTGAACGACACACCACTTACCATCAAAATGTCCTCTTTGAGACAAATAGTCGATTAACTAATTAATTACTTTTTAATAGTTAATTATTTGACTAATTAACTATAAATAAACAATAAGTAAATTGAATAATGAATTAACTAATTAAGTATATTATATATACCAAATAGGTTTTGCATTCGATCACCTAAACCTATTAAAAATGACCCTGTTGACAAATTAGAGTATTGCTAGCTGATAGGGCATACATATTAAGAGTAAAAGAGTGCATGCATTTGAAAATTTTACCGCTCTTACTAGGTGATCATGTAGTTAAAACATCTTAGAGGAAGCGAGAACTATGTGCTTAGTTAAGAGCACAGTAACAAACAATAAAGGAGGCAACCATACTTTGGATTTGTAGATAGATTCAAGCATAAAACTTTTGCTAATGATATACTCAAGGAGGACAATTCACTGAACACATTTGGTAGTCATGGGGAATTCATTTTCTTTTGTGTATGTTTTGTATAAATCGATTAGCATCGTGTGAATTGATACCTGTTTTATGAAACTATAGTGGTTAGTATGCATGGATCCATTTCAGAGATAATGATGAACATGAATGGAAATATTTCCCATTGAATTGGCTAGCATTTCTGTGTTTTACCATCAAGGCTAGACGATTAACTTTCATGCATTGAGGGGTTGTTTCATTGGTAAGCACATGTATTATTCACATTCATATCAAAACCGAATTTAATATATTAGTAATTAGTATATAAAATATAAAATTTCACTTAAATTAACCAATGAGATAATAGGGACAAAAGGGGTTAAATATCAATTAAACAAAACTTAATTACAAATTAAACAATTATAGTTATCTTTTAGGGATACAATACTTTCTAAAACAATTGCCACCATCCGAACTACATTAAAGGTAATATACTAATATTAATAATTAAACTTTGACATCGTCACTTGATGTGAAATCAATTTTTATATTTAAAGCTAAGTGATTATGTGACTACGACTTTATTTAAATATTTTATTAAGGGGCGGCACAAATTTAGCAAAAGCATCATCATCAAGATGATTAATTAAATGAATAACAAAGCCAAACATTCTTTAAATCATATTCATAAGTTTTTTTTTGAAGCTATTATGTTAAAACTAAATACTAAAGTCATGTCCATGATAAAAAAATTTGTTATTCTTAACAGTGATTTTATAAACTGAATAGCAAATACGATATATGTACTTAAAAAACCAATTCCTTTGATTTTAAACCTAAAAAATAATAAATGGCTTAAAACTTGTCCATTAAGTTAATCCAAAAAGTTAAGATGGTTCTTTTTTTTTATATAAAATTCCGTTAAACATAAATGTTGAGAGGCATGTTTAATAGTTAATTTTCATTCCTAAATTATTGCACTGTAAATATTTATTTTACCACCATCAAAAACCATGATTCATGTTTATTACAATAAACAAGTTTTAAAAAACAGATTATAAGCGAAAATAAATTATTTGAAAGACAATAAACAATGGAGTATTTATTACACAAATGAATTGACTAGCAGATATTGATTCAATTATGTCACTTCAAGCTTTCCTGCCCGGTAAGCAAAGGCACTGTTTCAAACAAGTGATGACGTGGTATGTACAAAGGTATACAATAATTTCGTTAGACCCACTCAAAAATAATTGATATTAAGTAAAATCATTGGATATTTTTGTTTTGATCCTAATATTTAGACACCCCTCGTGTAAATCGGCACCCTACATACGTCGCGTGTGGGTTCATACGTGGCGTATAGGGTCGAATGCACTGTAAACGAGAAAAATTCAGGGGGTTGTCAGAGAGCTATACGTCCCATATAGCCCTATACGACCCCTCTATACGACACATATAGGGCTATACGACGCGTATAGCAAATTTCGACACTGACTACGAGGAAAAATTCAGGAGGCTATGAGAGGGGTTATACGCCCCGTATAGGGCTATACGACCCCCCTATACGACGCATATGGGCCTATACGACCCGTATAGAAATTTTGGGGTGTTGATTTAAAATAATGGGATGTCTAAATAATCAAACCCTTTTCTTTAGTGGCCATTGGATCATTTATACCCTAAGTTCGGATTTTATTTGATGTCTTATATTAATTTACGTTTAATAATTTAAGAAAGAAGTGTCACGGTTTTAGTGGTTTAACTGGTAATAGAAGCATGCATGTTATGAAATAAAAAATATTTTATAATCTAATCCAATAAAGCAAAATCTCTATATGACACATGACTATTTTTTAACATGTTCACGTTATCGCCACCTAGGATTGTACATGTGTTACCACCACAATAAATTATAATTATGGTAAAAATCTTGACTTCAAAAAAGTTTTCTTAATAACTCTTATTTAATATCATACTAATCAAGATAATTTCTTTATATAAATAAATAACATTTTTTTTAAATAGTTAAACATTGTTAAAACTAAAATACTTCAAAAAGATATATAAAGAGGTTTATGGATATTCATAAATAATAAAATCTTTTTACTTTTCATACTATTGTTTATTACTTAAATATGTTTGTTATATATAATAATTTTATTAATATGTTATCTATAACATATATTAGATTATACATATATAATCTATTATATAACTTTTTATTTCAACTTGTGTAACACAGTGTATCTAACCTATTAATAATAATAAATTTAAAACATTATATAAATATAGTATACACTATTAATCGAATACTAAAAAAGTTATATATATACATATATGTGAATTTTTAATTAATTATTAAAATAAGATAAGTCGTGATCAGTTTACTCTTTTTGTTAAATAAATATAAATGAATAACTTTGTCCACCTATTTTTTTTTTTTTACGTGCCCGGTCATATTGTTAGTATCCTTTAGTTTTCTTCATTTTCATAGGTTTTGAGGAGAATTAGGGCAAGTGTTTTAAAGGTGGAAAGAGGAAGCACAATGATTAATCATGAATGAACCTTGAGAAGATTTGTGCCGTGAAACGGGTTAGGATTTATGTTTTATGAATAATTTCGGTTGGTGTTATCTCTTTTGTGAAGAAAAAAGTAGTTGGTGGGTTGCTTTTTGTAGGTAGTGTTGGTATGAAAGGGTGACTCCGATGTTAGTGGCATTATCTCCTATGGTGGTGATAAAATGACAAACTTGTTATTTTATCCAAAAATAAATTATAGCTACAAACTAAATAACTTAAATATCCATGTATATTGGTATAGCTTACAAAGATTACATGCTACCACGACTCATTTGTTGCCATGTAGCGTGTTTTGTGTTTTTCTTATTTTATCCGTTTTCGATTTACCGTAAACCTACGTATAACCAAGTAAAAGTTAAAAACAAGACGGAGGTTACTGGAATGATTGTTGATTCTCCCGCTACACACTAGGGTAGCTACCCAGGTTCTAGTCCTCCGCCCACCCCACCCCTCTTAGCATTTCATCTCTTTTCCTTTTTTTATTTAATATTTAATGTTTTGGTTGATTAAAATACTCATGAATTTTTTATTATAATATTACATTTTCTACTTTCTATTTCTTTAATTACTTAAAATTTCTAAATAATTTTTTAAATGCTTCAGTGTAAAAATGAGTAATGCATAATTTTTACTTGACAAAATTGTAATTAAATCAACCTTTATGTCGGGATTGGAATCAATACAATTTTGTTAATAATGCATCCTTGTCTTGGGTTGGATCAACGATTCTTGAATATTGCAATGAGATATCTCTCCTAATTCTTTGGGCTTATTATCTGTTCTTCTTGCCCATATTATAAAAGAAAGCTTTGGTGAATTCATTTGAGTTAATTGCAGAAACGAAACCCTTAATGCAAAACGAGTTAAATTTAAGGGAGGATCATAAGAAGTTCGTTATGGAATTCAATCGTTTAACTCGTTATAATAATAATTTATAAATGGAAGTTTTAAAAACTAACTTTTCATAGGTGACCGTCTTATATGATTTTATCTTTTGATTAAACGATTTTTAAAAATTCGTTTGTGTATTTATAATATTTATGTTTACACTTTACAACAACGTAATCAATAACTGAGCTGCAGGGTATATCCCACTAGTTCTCATATTGAAACTTACCTGAATGCGTATATTATCATTTTTACTGTTTGATTGAAAGTTGGTCTATATTAAATTTAATAAACTATCATTTAAATTTTTTGAAATTAAGTACTTTATCATTTATAGACTTGGTTTCATGATAGGCTTGTAATTGGTTATGTTTATTTACATTAAAAAAATATAATGTTTATCAAAGTAAATAGTTTAGTAGAGTAGGAATCAAATGAGAACTTTTTTTTGTAAAAACTCTAAAAACCAATATAAACCATTAGTTTTTAATGACAAAATGGTAATTAACAAAAAAAAATAAAAAATTATAGAATGAAAAATAACATAAAAAAACACAAAAAGGTTTCCCTCGTTTTTCTCTTTCATAAAAAAATATAAAAAAAATTCTCGTTTTTTTTTTACGAAACTCGTTTACACATGTGTAATACCAGATTTACACATGTGTAAATCATGTATTACGTATGTGTATACTCAGATTTACACATGTGTAAATCATGTATTACGTATGTGTATAACCAGATTTTCACATATGTAAATGATGGGTGGATGGTTTTTTTTAAAAAGTATATCAATGTGGTAGACGTTGAAAAAGTAAAAAAATATTAAAATTAATGGTGAAATTTTTTTGAAAAAATAACGTCGTGAAAAAAAGTTATGAACGTTTTAAAAAGAGTAAATTACAAATTGTGTCCTTTATTAATACATAAAATTACACTATGTGTCATTTTGTTTCAATAATTACACCGTATGTCCTTTTTATATAAAAATTGCATACATATTGTCATTTACACTAACATTCGTTAAAATTTGAAGTTAAGTCATGCATATGTCCCTCACATGAGGGGCATTTAAGTATTTTACACGCCTGTAATGTGTCAAAAATATTTTTACGTTAGGTGTTCAAAGTTGGATGTTTGAAATTTTCGGATAGCAGAAATCACTATCAGTATTCGGATATCTAAAATTTAGATATTCGAAATTTCGGATATGGATACAGATAGCGATTTAAATATCTAAACTTCTTGAAATAGTTAAATATATGTTATTATAAAAATAATGTAAAAATAACAAGCATAAAAAAGTCCTAATATACACTAACAAGTCCTAACAAACAAACGTTTAACACTTTAAAAAATAACGAAAAGAATTTTAAGTTTTTGGATAATTTTAAAAATATCTCTTGTTATAGTTTTTAAAATGTTAAAGGTTTTTTATTTTGGTTGGGACTTGTTACTACATATTGCAACTTTTTGTTAGCATGTGTTGTTTTTACATTACTTTTATAATTACAATTAACTAATTATTCCAAAAAACGAAGAAGAAATTCAGAAGTCCGAATACTTATCCGTATCCGTTATTAAAATTTTGGATATTTGAATTTTAGGAAAATTAGATTGAATAATCCTAATTTTCAACTAACAATTTAACTATTAATCTCAATTTTTAATTTTGTTACCAATAACAGTTTCAATTTAATTGTTCCTAACTTCGTTTAGTTTTTGATAACATGATATGTGACATGGAATACGACATGAAGTATTACATAACTAAAATAAAAATATATAAACATATCACTTAATTTTTATGTCTATTTGTCTTCAAGCTATTTAATTAATGACAACATGGTTATGTTAAATAACTTCAAAAAGTAATTTTTATAAAAATAATTGAGTAATAAGTTTATATTTTCTTAAACTTGGCTAGCCTAAGACTAGACATAAGTGTTTAAATCGGTATTTCAATGGGTAATATATAACTCAATAATTTCAAATTTCCCTGTATATTGTAATAAATTTGTATGAGCTATGACAATAGGTACCAAAGATTGGAACCCTAATATTACATGGTTGATGGTGAAACAACCGGTCACTAGTCTCGTTTCTTTCTTAGTCAAACCTGACTTGCGCCATCGAACCATTCAGGCCATCAAAGTTTGGGCTTCTAACTCGACCATCCACTATCGAGTATTAGATATTTGATATTTTTATATTTTTATTAGTTTCATGGCTTGTGCCACCTTAGTTATAGTTTAGTGGTAAAAGTTAAATAAGTAGTGTAGGTTTGTAATTTGTTTTAAATTTGAGATAATATGAAACAGGGCCCGCCCAATAGTATACCAGACCCAAGCTAGAGCTTTGAGCCTCCAAAATAATAAGGCCTCTAATTTCTGATTATTATTAGTAGTTAGCCCATTAATCAATTAACCCACTAGCCCAATTGCCCACCGGATTATCCATTACCCACTGAGATTACCTGTTCAGACTTCAGTGTTCAAGAATAAAGATCGCCTTTTCACTCTCACCCCTCAGCTACTCATCATCACGCTCGCCGCTCGGACTCTCGGTAGAGGCAAATTGGCCGAAGGCCGATTGGCCAATGGTCGAGGCGGAGTCGGGAGGCCGCGATCGCCAGCTCTTTCATCAGTGGAACACGGAAGGTCGATTGATTTCTTGGATTTCTCGGTGAGTCGGTGCTTCGATGCTCGAAGGCTGCGAGCCTGCGACTCTTCAGTCTTCAAGAATCAAGATCAAATGATCAATAATGGTAATATTTATCTTGAAGCCTTCAATAAATCCTCAATTAGTGTCTGACCAACGACAACCTCATTCGTGTAATCGTGTTTCACTGTTACACGTATTTAACCGAGTGACCGAAGACAACAACCTGTGTTAGTGACTTAGTGGTTGCGACTTGCGAAAGGCCCAAGGGGACTGAGTGTCTGAGTGATTGACCGTGGGCTGTGGCCTGTGGTTGAAGACCCGAAGGACCGAAGGGGACTGAGTGAGTGTGACTGACCATAGCCTTTTTGTGGACTGACCCGAATCCCGGTTACCCGAAGGGGGCTGTGGTTGAAGATTTGCTAGGAATGGTAGATTGTTAACTGAAAAGTAAAATTGGACTATAAAGGAAGAATTGATTTCTTCATAAGTGAGTACACAACTTGAAAATCATTTATTTCATTGGTTCTTGATTATTAAATCATTTATTACATTGAAAATCATTGATTTCTTCATATGTATAGGATGATTTGTATGCCATTGGGTTAAGAAATAAACCATTTCCTTATTATGACGAACTATATTTGATTTGCAAAACACAGAGGCAAACACAAGATTGTGGAGACGTATCAGATGGTAGTTTTATTTCATGGTCTTAGTTAATGACCTTTTATCTCAGGTTTGTCTATTTCTCCTAATCTCTTTCTCATTGTGTCATTGCTCTTAGTTATTATGTTTATTGCCATGATGTTGCATGCTTAGGGCCCCGAATTTTTACTTCGCTTAGGGCCATCAAAATGGTTGAGCCGGCCCTGATATGAAATAATCTAACAAATGAAGTTACGAACCAAGTATACAACTTTATGAAGTTAAGAACCGAATAATATTCGTAGATGTAAATTCAAAAACCAAAATGTTCAGGAATCGGCTCAATGCAGTAAATTTTCTTTTGATGACCCGACTTATTATGGTGGAAAATTTCAATGACCCAACCCCATATTAATTCCCTCATGGACTAAAAGTGTGACGGTCGAGTGAACAACAGTAATCACAATTCTCAAGCTTAAATACAAAATTTGGAATTTTGACATCTAGCTGAACTTACTTCAATTTAAAAAATATATTTGCATGGATTTATTAATATTCTTAAACCAATATACCCATGTCATCATGCATCAAACATTTTTGAACCTATAGTTACATATTCTAAACATCTTACACTATTTATAACAGGTTCTTTATCCTTATACCAATAATTTATCTAAAAATTATCATCACTTAAATTATTTTATATTTTCTAAAAATCTCTCACATTTTATTCTCCATACCTATAATTTATTGGGTTTGTGAGTAGGTGGTCTTAAATTTGAAAGATATTTATGTTTTCTTACAAATTTAGAGGATGGGGATGGGGGTATTTGATGTAGTGTCAAATTTCATAAATTATAATAAGTTCCCCTAAAATTATAAATTCCATTATTATACCAAATGTCTAAATATCATTTTGATTATGTTAAATTTTTAATAGTAACATGTAGAATTTTTTTAAGATAAATTCTTTATTATTGCAAGATGCAAGATTAAATACTATAACATTTTAATTGTGAAACACACCTCTTACCATCGAACCAACCCACCACCCAAATATCATTCCACTTGATGGTTTGAAATATATGGTTAAAATCAATCTTATTTTAAGTCCAAACTTGAGAAAACATACATTTCTTTTGAACGTTTATAAACTTTATTGTTTAATGAGTGATCACAACACTTACATTTATTTAAATACGTTGATCTACATTGATTTTGGTGCACTAATTATTTCAAATAAAAATTAAGATGGTGGACTAAACTTCTTAAAAATGAAATATGAAAGAAAGAATATATCAGATCACTATATTATGTAGGAAAGCAATATCTAATGCAACCTTACAAAGACCGAAGAAGATAAACGTCTTGAAATTGCTCCTTCAACCATGAGTTGGAAAGACACAAATAAGAGTATAAACGTAACTTATTTTTCATTTTTTATACACATTAAACTGAATTGAATAATTTTAAAAACCCTTCAATATGTTCTCAGATATGGAAGAACTCCATGTAAATTAAACACTTTAAATTATCAATATTCCATCTTTCACACACATACATATCGTCTTTTGACCTTTCAAACTCTGCTTTGTATGTATATGCATGTATATATACATGTATAAATGTGTGTATGAAAGTAAGTACTGTGTCTACCCACATAAGAATTCTTACAAACTCCATGTGGGTTTTCCAAGAAACTTAATCTTTAGGCTGGAAAATTGAATTTATTTTCAATCCCCTTTGTAAAAGTTCGTTCGTTACTGTTGAAAAAGAGTTGCAGGCATGACTATTGCTGGTTCAAATGAACATCCATCAAGAATTGAGGTTTGTAAATTACTGGATTTAGATGAGAGACTAGATTTTGGAGCCTTACGCTCTTATGCATCAATAACTTGTATGTTACATGTGAATGAAAATTAAGAATTTAATTTCTTGTGGATGGTTTCTAGTTTAATATCTCTATATATAATAAGTATTTCATGTTATTGAACTTTTAGGGGAAGTTTGCTGCAATGGTGGTATGTTGGATTCTTGGGCTTGGATCTTTGATCTCTTGGAACAGTATGTTGACCATTGGCGATTACTATTATGAGTTATTTCCTGTAAGTAAAAAAACCTCCTAGAATTACATATTCACATAAACTGCTATTTTATTGTAATCAAAATGTATGAAAACGTAATGCACTATTAAACATTGATCGTTTACTATTAAGTATATCGCATTAGATGGTTAAGAATGGTATGTTGGTAAAAGTGCATATACATTGCATCTTTTTTACTTGATCTTTCATGTTTGGTTTTACTTTAGATAGTAGGTTTCATTGTTATTTCAACTCTTGTTATGTAGGACTACCATCCGGCAAGAGTCCTTACCCTCGTATACCAACCGTTCGCATTAGGAACAATGGCATTGCTTGCATATAACGAATCAAAGATTAATACCAGGAAGCGTAATCTAGCGGGATACATACTTTTCTTTATAAGCACGCTATCCGTTCTAATGGTAAGTATTGTTTTGGTGTTCTTATTTGTTTAATGGAACTTATACCAAATAAGTGATAACTTGATAATTTTTACATAGTTGGATCTAGTCACATCAGGAAAAGGGGGAATTGGAATTTACATCAGCATATGTGTTCTTGTCGCATGTTTTGGTGTTGCTGATGCTCATGTTCAAGGTGGAATGGTTGGAGATCTGGCTTATATGAATCCGGATTTCATTCAAGTGAGTATTTCACTGATTTTCTTGAAGGCATTTTTAAAAAACTTGTACTTTTGATTGTTTTTTCTTGTTTCATGCCTTTTTTAAATAAATCTTGTAGTCTTTCTTTGCGGGTGTGGCGGCGTCAGGTGCTTTGGCCTCTGCCTTGAGGCTCGTCACGAAAGCCGCATTTGATAAATCAAACAATGGTCTACGTAAAGGAGCTTGTATGTAAATTTCATGATCATCAACTCGATTTATTTGGAAATATATGTTATTTCACATCCATAATTCTCTACATATGAAAATATGAGTGGTAAAGCAGGCTAGGTTAAGGGGCAAAAGAGCTCAACTTGAAACATAACATTTGTGTGTGATTTTAAATAGACCGAAAAGCTTTATATTTGATTTATGTGTTTTGAAACAAATAATGTATCTATTATGAAAAAAAAAAACAAAATTGTTACAATAATAACCTCAATTTATAAATTCAAACTTTTTATAGCATTCTATGCATACTAATAACAAAACATATCCTTGAATGTTTCTCTTTTTATTCTCTCTTAAAAGATGACCCGTTTTCATTTCAACTAATACTTTTTTGCTTTAACGTATTTGATATATTTAAGATACAACACAACCCAAATCAATAACGCAAAGCAAATGGGTCGAATTTAACACTTGTATTCAACCTTATTTTCATTTTGCGCAGTGTTATTCCTAGCAACCTCTGCATTATGTGAGCTTTTATGCATTTTCCTCTATGCATTCGTTTTTGCTAAACTACCCATAGTGAAGTATTATCGCACAAGAGCAGCACGAGAAGGCTTAGACGCTGTTGCATCCGACCTTGTGGCGGCAGGCATCCAAACCGATCCATCTGAAATAGTAATAATTTTCATTAGTTCCATGATAAACATCCTATATTAAAGGAATCATACCAAATTTTATTACCGTATGATTGATTTAAATCTTTACAGGTTCACATTAATGTTAAGCTCCCCACACGGTTGAGTAACAAAGCTCTATTCTTTCAAAATGTCGACTATGCATTGGACGTGTACTTGTTATTCGTCCTTACTTTGTCGATTTTCCCTGGATTCTTATATGAAAATACAGGAAAACACCAACTGGGCTCATGGTAATTTCCCTCATAACACTATTATATTTCATTACTATTTATATTGACGGTTCAACCCATTTTATTATGAATTGAATTGACCGGGGTTGTGTTATATGAGGGGAGATTATAAAAAAAGCTTATAACCAATAATTATTCATACAAAAATTAGGTAAAAAGCATCGTGGGTTAATTCAACCTAACTATTGTTACCGGTTATCGGACACATATATTTTGATACGTTTAGGAAAAAATGAATGAATGGTGGTTTCTAACAGGTACCCGCTTGTTCTCATAGCGATGTACAACGTATGGGATCTACTAGCACGATACATTCCTCTAGTTCAATGTCTCAAATTGGAATCACGAAAGGGTCTCATGATCGCAACATTATCCCGATTCTTGTTCATCCCTGCATTCCTTTTCACTGCAAAACATGGTGACCAAGGTTGGATGATTATGCTTGTATCCTTGCTTGGACTCACAAACGGGTATCTCACGGTGTGTGTCATGACCTTAGCACCTAAAGGTTATAGGGTGAGTCGAGACTACCTTTTACATTCTATAATGTTTTTAGATAAGTTTTAGTTAAATCTTTTAACACATACGATCGCAAATGATTTGTGCAGGGTCCAGAGGCGAATGCGTTAGGAAATTTATTAGTGTTCTTTCTTTTATTTGGAATTTTTACCGGAGTTGCTCTTGATTGGCTTTGGATGATTGGAAATGAAAGCTTTTAGAGTAACTATCTTCTTAATATAGACACGTAGAGATCGTTAATTGAATTCTAGGCCGATATGAATTCATCAAACTTACTTTTACATTGTAAAATATTTATTTTAATCGATAAATGTAAACTAAAACAATGAGGTATCATATAAGTAAATTACACATAAGTTGTTAGCTAATAATGTTATATTACATTTAACTAAATTTTCTCAGGAAACAAAATATCCAAATGATCTAATTTGATAGAATCGTTTCAACTAAGTGTAGTGGTCGTTCTTTCTACAGTTAAAGTTAAACGGACACAAACAAGTCGGCTCATGTCATTTCAGTTTGTCTATTTTATACATCTTAAATCTGTTAAATTATATCAAATAAAAAAGTTTAACTGATAAAGAAAACATGTAAAATAATAAACACCTTTAAATATTACCATACACCTGAGCATAACAATTGAATCATTTAGTCTAAACTAATCAATTAAGAGATCAACCAACTTGGCCCGTCGTAATAAAATGATCAAGTTAATAACCGTAGCTGCTAGTTGATATTAAAATAATAAAATTACTACTCATACAGCTAAACTTTTTTTTTTCTTTTAATAGTATACTACTACAATAAAAAAAAGGGAAAAACGATACAACAGGAAAAATAAATAAAATAAAATAAAATGTAAGGTTTGAAAGTATAATTATTGTAAGGATGGAGTATCTTATATTGATTGGGGATTGATAGAGCAAGGGATGAAATATCTGGTGTTCTGACATTAGTCCGTTAAGATATGATTGCGCATCCGCATGGGGGATTCGGAAGATCACGCATCAAATCGAACCCAATTAGCCGTTGGCGAAGGCTCTATAAAACCCCCGGTACCATCCCCAAACAATCACAAGCATTGCGACTAGGGTTTCCAAACACAAACAAAGGGGCGATCTCATCTTCTTCCTGTTTAGATGCAGATCGAGTTAACCTAGCTCACTTCATCCATCATATCACTGCGGAGCAAAACCACCGGTGAGTATGCATTTTCATATCGCATGATGTCTTCTTTTGGAGAATTGCTCATCGTTTTCTACTGTATTTTCCTTTTATTGTGTTTTAAACTACAGGAGATCTGATCGAACCAAGGTTCTCGTTGATAGTTGATGTTGCCTTCGTGTTTTAGATGCAGAGTTAACCTCATCTCATCTCAAGCAGAGCTAAGCCACCGGTGCGTATGCATACTCTGATATTCATATCGCATGTCTTCTTTTTGGTAAATCTACGAGAATTTTGTCTACATCGTGTTTTGCTGTGTTTTCCTTTTATTGCGTGTGCATACTCTGTATTTTTGGTGTGTATGCATACTCTGATGGTTGATGTTGCCTTCGTGCCCTTCCTAATTTTGATTTTTTAATTCCTTTCTCAATAGGTGTACGTTTTTAACTTCTCACTACAGTTAGTTTGTTTTGACCCAAATAGTCAACTAACTGGTCCCCTGAAACATATATTGGCCGGTTTTGAAACTTTATGTTGATTAATCACATGAGTTATGCCTTTTGTAATCACACTATGTAATTCCTTATGATGCACTAACTGCTCTGGTTGTATGACTGAGTTCCAAACCTAATTAACTGGAAGTAATATGAACATTCTTGGACTCCTTCTGACTGCTATAATTGGGTATTAACATTTTAAACTTTACTACCTCCATTTCTTTGATAGTCGATTGTGTTAACTTCAAATAATATATGTCCCAAGTTTTGACTCATTTGTTGTTTTCAGTTCCATCTGCATATTATTTTGAGCATGGTTATTTCTTTCTACAACTGAAAGAATAGTAGCTACATTGAGAAAGGACCTGTTCGCATGCCTCATTAGTCTCTTTCTTTTGTCATGTCTTATCTTAACATTATTTATTTATTTATTTCTTTTTAATATAATCGCATGAAACTACATGAAGTTCATGAACAGGAGGAAAAGCAAAAGCAAATGCTTCTGAGATTCTCAGGAGTCATTCTGCTGCATTAATTGGTATTGCCACTGTATTGGGTTCACTTGGTGAGTATACTGCTATACACAACATTGATGACACACACTTTATATCAACTATATAGTATTTTCGTGTTTCTCAATAGATGCTATACACACGTTTCATCTTTATTTTTTGATAGGTTTAACAAACATGGTATATGTTGCAGCAGTACACTTGCAATTTGAGCTTTCACTTGTTGTTTATTGGCTTTCTCGTAACGCAAATCTAAAAAAATCAAGGCAGACCAATTAAGAAGTTTATCTTCATTGCCAAACTACCTTTTTAAGTTTGCTGGTCAATACTTATCTTACACATTAACATGCCTGGTTATTTTTGTAGGGTTTATAGTCTGACATTGATCATTTAGACTGTAAAACTTGCTGGTAATTAGGTTTATGTGGTCTAATGCAACTGCTTTTGCTATGCTATTACTTATTAGTTATTACCATTATTATTTTACTTTTACCTTATTCATAGGTTTACTGCATGTTGTCGGTCACATGCCTTCAACCATATGCTCGAGTGGGCGCTCGTTTCTCCATTAGGTTAAAATTGACTCCAAATGGTAATTCTACATTATTTCACTCGGAGCATCTACCTAAGTTTCATTTCATAACATTTATTACTTCTTCCTTTGTCTTCTCTAGACGTGCGCAGACTTCAAGGGGTGAGCTTTTCTTATATGACATTTTTGCGATTGGTTGAAATGGCATATATAGATGTTGCTATGTATGTTATTTATTTCAAAACCGACATCTTATTACATTGATGGGGTTTGCTGTGTCATTATCAATATTAAGAACATAAACGTACTCCTATTTTCTTCTTACAGATTTGATTACATTGTTTGTGACTCCTGAGCTGTGGCCTTAGCTGCAACTTTCACTTTAAAAGGTAAAATTAAAAAAACTTATGTTATGCAAATTGATAATTCATGCTTTTTATTAATGTCATAGGTTATTGGATGCCACACATGACAAACAATTTTGACAATGAAAAATGCTGGTAGTCCTCATGTAAGCCTTTATTGTTTATATTTTTTTTGTCATACATCATCTAATAACTATCAAATCATTATTGATTAAGTTAATTATGCATATGTGGAGCTAATTTTCCAATAGCAGGTTCTATAAGGACAGAAAATCTGACTTCATTCGTTCTTTATCTCCTAAATTGTATTTGATTGATAAATTTTTTTTACTTCTATATATATAATTTTTTAAATCTGTTTGCAGTTGGGACCTATGTTTCTGGCCGTCTAGCATTTACACAATGGCAATGGAAGCTGCAGGAGCAAGTAGGAGAGTTTTTTGGTTTCTTGATCCTGCCAGAATCGAGAAAGAAGTGTCCGATCCGCGGTTAGTTTGTAAGTTCATTCTCTCGAGTATCTTGTCTTAGTTAATGGTAAAAGTTGTGTTGAACTTGTATCAGTACAACCTTGCCATGCACATTACTATAAAGCAAGGAAAGACATTGAAGGCTGCACATGGTGTTGTCTCCGGTGGACTAAGTGAGGTTCTTTCATATAAGTGATATCGTAAAACGTAAATTTAAAAATTATTGATCTCTCTCTTATAAATAGGTAATTGAACATGCTTGTGGAATGCTGAGTTTACAAATGGGTTGTTTTTTTCAGTTGGTTTATTTTCTTTGCTTGTTTCCAGTTGCTGTTATCAGTGGTAGTGCTTTCATTCTAAATTCATCAAGATCCAGGTCATTATCTTCTCGCTTTTCAAATTAAGACACCTTACAAGATGTCCTCACTTTTCAATATAAGATGAATATCTTTCATCTTCTTCAATAGATATTATAGACATGTTTGTTCTTTATTTTTGACAGGTTTAACAAACATGATATTCCTGGAGCAGTACACTTGCAATCTGAGAAATCACTTGGTCAATTAAGAAGTACTGGGTATGGTTGTCTACTTGGTTTCTTTTGACCAACTAAGAACTTCATTTTGATTGCCAAACTACTTTCTTTAATATGCTGGTCAATACATACATTGATTATACAGATTGTAAAATATGCTGCTAAATAGTGTTGGTTCAGGCCCCAATTAAACAGGTATTTGAAAGTAAATGCAGAAGATAAAAACTTATAAACAAGCTCACTACTTCATTCATATGAAATGGGCTATATAGCCTTACAAAAGCAAACGTGGGAACATGATAATAGCAACAAAATACTATAGAAAACTACCTACTTAATCATATTTCCACTAAACAACTGGTAGACCAACTCTTCTATCCAACTTGTACTAAGACTTCTACCCAAAAATTAGTAGTTATTTGGTTTAATTTCTAATATTTAATATTTATGCAATTAGGTATATAAAGTACGAATTTGAAAGATGAATTAGAGATGTTATATTGAAATTAGGTATTTGAATTGTGTAATTTCTAAGTGCAATTTGTAATCTTATTGTGTTTGTTATAAAATTAGAGATTTGAAAGATGAAAAAACAAATTTTTATTGGTAATTTTTTTTAAATAAAATTTCAAGAGTAGAATATAAGTTTTAATAATGATGATGATATAACTTGAACTCCTTTGAGTTCAATTCGTTCGATACCAAATGAATTTGATTTGAATGATTTTTCTTCGGACCCCTTTCCTTCTAGATCCGCCAATAGAGTTTGATCCAGTCCACTCTCCGCTAGTTCGAAATCGGATTGGGTAAGGATTTGAAATCGGTTTGGGGGAACGCTAGTTATGAAATAACTTGAACTCGGTTTGTAACTTATCTGATAGTTTGAAACCGGTTTGGGTACGGTTTTTGAAACTTGTTTGGGTGAATCATATTTATATTATACGTCGAACCCACGACATGATCCGATATGTTTTTTCATTAGAATCGGTTTTGAAACTAATTGATTTTGACTTTTATCGACTTAATATGAATCATTGTATATAGAATCAAGTGGAAAGGTTGGTGGGTTTCCACCTTATACAACATACCAGCTTTCTTTGATTTTTTCAACCAAGGGATAAGTTCATTTAAATAAGGGGCCATCTAAAATGCTTTTATTAGGTAAAACTCTGATATCATACCTTCAATCTATTCACATGCACCTTTGAAATAGCTTTATTATACACCTTTGAAATAGCTTTATTAACACACCTTTGAAATCGCATAAAGGTGGACTCGGATGAGATGGCCTTCGATATTTCCTGGGTCGTTTCCTAGATTTAGTTCTTGGGCCATAACCTATATCTGGGTCCAAGCCCAAAAATGTAATCAGACTTATTTAAATCCAGAGATGGACCCACCGACTTGTGAAGTTTTTGTTTCTTATATGAATTGCGAATGTTATGAACACACGTCAAGGTTATGATTTTCGTATATAAATTTACATATATAAACTTACGATTTTCGTATATAAACTTACAGGTTTGTGATGGTTTTGTTTCTCATATGAATTTACGGAAGTTACATATATAAAAACGGTCTCGTCATAAAAGTTAATTGTCCACCTTTAATTGAGGGTCTTTCTCATGCGACTTCAATTGTTTTATGTAGTCATACGTACCTATCGCAACGCGCGGGTAATTATAGGTATTTCTCATAACTTAACCGTATTTGTGTTTTTTCATTTCACTATAATACTTCGTTATATTATATTTCCCTAACTCATTGCCCTTTCATAACGTACCCAACTAAACTCAAGTCCGAACCGTATAACTACTTGAATTTTTATTGTAGAATGAAAATGTATTATACTTGACTCACTTCTGTTTCAAACAAAACTACGTTATAACATAAATGAATACAAAATGTGAAAAAATCATGTAGACATTGTTTTTTTTATTTGACCTGACTCATTTATGAATAAAACGAATATAAAAATATGCACGGAAATATTGTATATTTGACTTGACACGTACCTAAATCTATATATATCTCCATCTTGCGATACGAATGGATTGTTGTATTGCTGACAAAGACTTTTTGTATCTCCCAACCATCTATTTAATTCATATTGGTTGTATTGTTGAGGTGCTAAGCATTGATTGGGTACACACTAAACTACGGGATATTGTAGAGTATCTCTTGCTCTTTTTCAAGAGAATTGCTTCTTCCCAAACAGATTTTTGCATATAAAAACAACACTCCATCTGTTGAGCTCTCGAAGCTAAAGATTTGGTTTGAATCTTTAGACGCTTTCATTTTCTCAATCCATCTTAATGGTTTTGCTGGTTGATTGGAAATGAAGAAGGGTGTTGGATAGTGAATGAGATAAGTATTTTATAGTATTTATAGATATTTTTTTCTGATTAAAACAAGTTTTTTTAATGAACTTAAAAATAAATTGTATTTTTTGAATAATTATAAGTCATATTATAATATTTTTGGATAATAAAACCAACTAGGTGATACGAAGTTATTGGTCTATCCGGTCATAAGTTATTAAAAAAAGAATCGGTTATACCACATGATTTTCGTATTGCATGCGCATTTCTATCGTATAGATTATAATTCTTTTTAATGCAACACTTTGGGTTACGATCTCTAAGTGAATGCGATATGGTTTTAGTTTTTAGCATGACTTGAAAACTAAAAGCCAAATGGTGCATTTTTGAATTAACTTAGATAAAATACCTTTCTATTGAAATAACACAATAATTTAAAATATTTTGTAAAATATAACAGTAGCTTAAACTCTAGTTTCAGAACTTTAGGGTCAAAGTAACAGTTGTAACTAAAATAATTGAATTGTTAAATTTACAAATGTTGTTAAAATTCCACGAATGAAATATAAAACTAAATGCACAAAACGACAAATTAAGTCTTCTGAGTGTTTTAGTTCGAGGTTGGCGTAGAGATTATACCTAGGATGCTACAATATAAATAAAAAACCTAAGGTAAATTGTATTAATTTAATATAATAAAAAGATTATAAAAATAAATAGAAAAAATTGATGTATGGTTATATAATAACAAATTTGGTGATTAAACTACATTAGTTAGTGGAATCATGTTATTTAGAGATAATTACGTGAGAATAAAGCGACATATTTGAATTCTCAATAAAATAAAAATAAACAATAGAAAATTCATAATCATCAAAAACTTCTTGCCTACTTTCTCCAAACAATCTTCAAAAGCACCAAGCAATGTCATATATATGATTTTAATGATGTAACCTTGCATCATATCTTACATAAGTTTCTCCTTCAAATATAATATTACAAAATTAAAGAAGCTGTTTTAATTTGTCAAAAGTTCAGAACATTCAAAAAAAGGTGCATTTTAATTTGTTCGAATCATTGTTATAAAAGTCGCATGTCTTTTTGAGCTATCTTTTCCGGTCAACAAAAATTAACACAAGGTTTGGAGTTAATTAATCGAATGTTTATAGTATCTTCACATTTGATTATTAAAATCACACAAGGTTCAAAAGGTGGAGTTGATAAAATCGAGTGTTTATAGTATCTTCACATTTGATTATTAAAATCACACAAATCATTTCAAAACACACATTTAAAAACATATTTAAACTCAAGACTTGTAGATCATTTTAAAAACACATAAGCACATGCTCACAAAATCGTTTAGTATTATAATGAATTTATTGGTATATTACGTATATTTTATCAAATAGTTAAATTACAATATATAGAAGTTATAAAGTTATAAAAAACAATGAATCATTAAGTAATGAAAATATGAAAAAATGAAAAAAGCAAAGGGCCACGAAGAAAAAATCAAAAAAGGACTTTTGAAAATATACGAATTTTTTTAAACAAATAATACTAATAATAAGATAAATTCAAAGAAAAGATAAGCTAGGCAACTGTTGACGACTAGCTTTCTTTGGTCGGTTGACGACGACGTCGGAAAGTGAAATGAGTGTGTGTTGTAATCCGTAGGTGCGCATTCTCCCGCCGGGACGGTGTTGGTGTGGTCAAAAGAACCGCCTTACATTATCCTTTGAATTTTCCTCTTCATTTTTTCATGTATCATCTCATTTGAATTATTGTTACATTGTGTTTTTTGTTCCATATGAAAAAATTGATTGAATAAGATATTTAATACTAGGTTAGATACTTATGAGTTAAATGAGTTGATATAAAAAAGAAGTTATATGATAAATTATAGATATGTATAATTTAATATATGTTATAGTTAATTTATCAATGAAATTATTATTTATTATATATATATATATATATATAATAATAATAATATATATATATATATATATAATAATAATAATAATAATAATAATAATAATAATAATAATAATAATAATAATAATAATAATAATAATAATATTTCACCACAAACAAAGACTAAAGCAAATGTTGGATTCAAAGATGGTGTTAAAGATTATAAATTGACTTATTATACCCCTGAATATGAAACCAAGAATACTGATATCTTGGCAGTATTTCAAGTAACTCCTCAACCTGGAGTTCCGCCTAAAGAAGCAGGGGCCGCTTAGCTGTCAAATCTTCTACTGGTACATGGACAACTGTATGGACCGATGGACTTACGAGCCTTGATCGTTACAAAGGCCAATGTTATGGAATCGAGCCTGTTCCTGGAGAAGACAATCAATATATTGCTTATGTAGCTTACCCATTATATATAATTTAATATATCTTATTTAAGGAAATTCATTTGAAAAAAAAATATTATTTACCAAAATTTATGAGTTTATTATGATGAGGCATGTGGAATATCTAAGTTGGAGACTAGGTAAGATGACATGAATAGGATAAAAAATGGCCATGTGGTTATAGCATTTTGTTTTATTAGGTTAGATTTTAACATATACTTGAAAAAAAACATCTAGGTGTATTTCAAAACTTTTCTTTATAAACATTTGAAAACTTGAATTGATGTACATTAATATTTAATAATTTTACCTCGTTAGACGGATCATCTTGTAAACAGATGCACTACGTTCTTTAATATATGACACGAAAAACATACACGCCTCTCTCGCTTTCCCTCTCCCTCTTCAACTACGACCCACCCACCCACATCTATTACTTGGTTACTTGATCCTATCATAATAGCATGCATTAGTGTTACCATCACACGTTTACTTATCATGTCTAAAACTAATACACTAAGACTATAGCATTTTTATTGCAAATAAGACTTAGGCCATGTCCTAATTAAACCACTCATGGTGAATATGGTTAGATCTATGTTGGTTGAAAGTTTAATGAAATGGAACCTTTACATGGCACTGTGATCACAAGCTAGGTGGCTTATTGCAATAGTCAATGACCGATATTAATTGTTCTGAACATTTAGCCTGACTCTTAAGCCCATCACCATCAAAACCTCATCAATTTGATCATCTTTTGCTATTAGTCTACAAAGCATGTTGATGTTGTAACTTATTTTTTTATAAAAAGAACTCAAATATGTTCATGAAATAAACATTTAGTTTCCAAACACTCATGAGTTTGGAGTTCTAGATATAAAACCACACATGATTAGAAGTTCTTGTAAAAGTAAATAGAACATTCTTGGCAAGTTTTCCCATTCTTGGTCTTCCATTTATTCTTAACTTATGTGACTCTATCACCTAGATACATACACCACATACTAGCATGCCAAGTGACTCGATCTATTATCATCAATGGGTGTCATCTCCAACACCTTATATTACTTCTAGTTTATATATCCAAGCTAGTACAATCCTCCATTAAAATTGTGTATATCACGTTATTCACAACATCTATGCATAATACATGCTACTAATGAAGTGAATGATTGTAACCAAAATCAATCATAATATATATGTAACACAATCCATATATAATCTATCATAAAATATAAGTTCACAAAACAAGATGATGTCATGTGTGTGTGTGTGTGTGTATATATATATTTATATATATTTTAGGAAAAGGCGTTTTAAGTTGATCCCTCCTTTGGGGAAAATCTCTGTACTCATCCTGCAACTCCTTACAAATTTACTTGGGAAGTGTTGTCCTAAGATGGGTTACCTACACAATGATATCACTTCTACACCATCATCAAAAACCAAAAAGCTCATGTGATATTTAATTCTTACATATTTTCATTCTAAATGACTAATATATTTTCATATTGAATCACTGAATCACAAACAAGTTCAATGATTAAGCATGAGTTTGATGTAATCTCTTACATTAGATATTAGCTCAGATTGATTTTCATTATTCGTTAAAGATTACTCAACCTGTTTCTAAACATACTTTGAATGTCTTCAAATATTTTTTTAAACGGCTTTTAACTTACATAAAAATTAGACAGATTTAAAAACTGTTAACACCTAAAATCGATATCTTTGATTAAAATTTTCTAGTAAAGAAAATAAAACTAAAAATTAATGGACATGAGAAACCAAGAACTTTAATAAGGCAATATTGTACAGGCTTGTAGCTCAGCTTTACGTTTTGATTTCAATCATAACAAAACCACATTAAATAATTGTGGATGTCATAATAATAATAATAATAATGAATGTGATAACCAATGATCCTTAATCCAACTGGTTAAAATGAAGTACTCATGACATGTAAATAAAAGGAGGTCATGGGTTCAAGTCTCACTCTGAGTTGAACCAGAGAATTTTTTCAGCAATGGGTTTCCTCCTCAGGGGGTTGAAGGTGCGGTCCAGACTGAAAAACGGATAACTGAACCCGATTAAAATAACACTTATTATTCGAAACAGGGTCGCACATTTACCGTTCAAAAAAAATAATGAATGTGATAAGGATTTTCACGATGAGTCAAGAAAAAGCAATTATTGGAACAATGATTTACCCAAAATTCAACTCCTATAGTCATGAATGTTGTTGTCATTAACAGGGTTGTGTGTAATACCAAATTGACTTGTCAAATCCCATCAAAATAAGTAAACAATATAAAATTGTAAATTCTTGCAATGCATCTTCTTTAACTTTGAAATGTAAAATAACTACATTCATGAAATTTAAACATTTTGTTGTCTCAAGTCATGTGTTTTAGGTTGTTTATGTTTTGAGGGTTTGATTTAAGAAATTAATTAAAGTAATAGCTCTTGTTTGTTTTGGCCTTTCAGTTTATGGGCACACCAATCAATCTATTTTTTTTATATTGTTATCCTTCACCTATGGATTCATCTTATTATTTTTAACTGTTTGGAGGTTTAAGCAAAGTTAATTTATTTTTTTAAATCATTTATATTTTTTAAATAATAAAAATATATATAGATAGTAAAGTTTAATTAGCCGATTCAGTTTACAAGGCAGTGTCTATAACAAATTTAAAAGTATAAGTCCATGACTTGGTGATCTAGTTGTATCCTGGTTACCCTTCACAAAAGTAATATTTGTTTAAATCTTTGCAAGTGTAAAAGAGATGATATTTAGTTATTATTTAGACATACTATTTACTCTATGTTCATAAAAGTAGTAAAAGACTTTTAAAAAGCACCTAAGGTTTAAATCCTAACATGTAATAGGATAAATATAGTTCCAAACTATAGGCGTAAATGAGTGTCTAAGTAGACATTGAAAAAATGTATTTAGTTATGAAAAAATGTTGTTAAAAAATAAACAGATTTTAAAGCATAAGGTGTCACCATTGGCCATTTGGCATAGTGATATCTCGGTGATTTGGCTCAAGGGAGGTCGCCGGCCCGAGTTTCACTCGAGGCAAAATGCCTTGCGTTAAGCCAAGAGTATTTTTAGTTTTAGGTTTCATCTGAAAAATAAATAAAAAAACTTAATTAAAATAACACATATTTTTCGAAATGGTATGTTATAATTGGTTAAAAATATAAAAGCATAAGGTGTCAATCTATATACGGTTAGGGTCCGCAGCTATAAAATCACTAAGCCCACGTGTTACCTTTGCTGACGTGGTTTAGTTTAAATCTCCTATAGGCCAGCGCCATGTGACATTTAGGACTTATGAAGTTATGAACAATTAAAGAAAAGCCAAAATTCACATGTTTCAAAACACGCACAAAACCGTGTCTGCCACTATAAGGACGACACGTGTATTAGTATATTTATACTTTCTGATCAAATTGCAAATGTAATCTCTTATATTTATGTTTTTCTCATTTTAGTCCTCAGAGGACAGAGATTCTAGGTAAACTTTCTTCTTTAACATTGTGATATCACTGCACTAATTTGCACACACTGATCAAATCCATGAAATTAAAGTTCCCTTGTGTAAGTTTCAACCCATTAAAGCTTTGCATAAGAAATTATCAATGCATAGTGTGATAGGTTGAATCAATAAATCCGGACACAACCCATTTGTTTATTTATGTTAGACATAGCAACTCTAAACAGTACACACTTAAATTTGTGTAAGAGTCAAATGGATTTATGGGTTTACAGATTGAAATAAGTTGTATAAGAGTAGAACTTATACAATTTACACACACATATACATCATACATGCATCTTTATAGTCGAAGTATTGAAGGGTATAAAGTCGTTCTTATAGATGGAGAAAAATATAACGGAATTAAATCATTTAGATAAGTATTATTGGTGTAACTTCATATTATAAGCTTTTGTGATGTCCAAAGTAACATCATCGTTCGTAAGTGTATGGTCTAGCATCTTGCTAATCTCATGTTTGTTTAATAATATCTTTCAATGCTTAAAAATTATTGATGTTTCAATTAACTCTTTTTATTATAATTTTAAACGAGTTGACGAATAGATATGTTTAGTTAACCGAGTCTTCCTAAACACCAATTCTATATATATTCATTTAAAAGCGTTGCTGGGATTCCCCACCGACACACCACGTGTCTAATTCCTATTGGTCCACACCACTATTTTTTTCTTTTTTTCTATTTTATAGATTTTGACACGTTTTCTTAACCACGCCGGTAGTGTGCGTAACGAAATTCGCAGATGCTCCCAGCATGCTATTATTAACGCGCAGTCACTCAGCATCGTGCCAGCAACATTTTCTTGTTTATTATATAGTTTATTTTGTTTAGTTAGAGGTCTTGAGTGACGAGTAAACTAACCAAAGGTGTAGTGGAAATTAAGGACAAAGAATTCACTGTTTTGGTAGTACAAGGACCAAAAGCATAAATAGCCATATCTACAAGGACATCAAAGAAGCAAATTACGTAACACAAATAATAAGAGTTATCAAGTTTCTCATGTTTACTCTTAAAACTTAAAAGACAGTTACTTTAAAGGTAGACAGCTGTAGGGAACACGTGTCCGACGACCAAAATGGTATAGTTGAAAAAGCATTAATGAAAATAGTGTATTTTATAAATTTTTATTTCTCATTCTTATTTTTATTGGGTACTTTACAAAAGTTTTTTTGAATGTTGTTTAATTATTTTATAGATTAATCCTTCAATTTTTTTAGAAATGTTATTCAGATAGACGTTTTTTTAGTTTTTGAGGAATATTGTTTAATTTTCTTTTGAAATGTTCTATAATAATGATTTTTCAAAAAATTTTATGGTGATATTCTGTAACGCCGTTTTGCTAAAATTACTTTTGGTTTCTTTAACCTTTTTAAGCCGGATTTTTTTTTAAATTTCTTTAAGAAAATTTTCCTAATTTCTGTAACTAGTTTTAAAAACATATGTTAAATCAATCGTGATATTTATTAAACGTTTTTCAAAAATGCATTTTTTCATTTATAAATAGTTTATTTTAGGGGTGTATATTAACCGTTCAAACTAGAACGTACCGAAGAAGTTCGGTTGGCTTAGTTGGTTTGTAACTTGGCAGTTTGGTTCGCGATTTTCGTTTTGAGAGACCGAATGGTTTGATTCGGTTTACGTTTGCGTTAAAAGAGGCTGGATGGTTTGGTTCGGTTTACGTTTGCGTTTTGGACTAAACCGTATAAATAAGACTGGCCTTTTTGTATGCATATGGGCCGGTTGTGTGCGCATAAAAGATATAATACTTTTTATAATACGATGCTTTTGTAAAAAAATTTATTTAAATTTTTCGTTAAGGTATTAAAGTTTATTCTACGACCAAAAACCAAACTTTATTGTCATCTTGGTAAATCGTTGAAGTAAAAAAATATTTTTTATAAAACTTTTAACACTAAAATATTAAAATAAAACAAACTTGATTCGTCAAAATGAAATCTGCTTGCAAGTCGAGTAAAACAATATAAGATTTCCATTCAAAGTTTTTTAAAAATAAAAGTATTTCGATTGAAAAAGTAAACATTTCAATTTATTATCACAATCAAACATTATAAAAACATAATTTAATAAAACACATAGTTCTATATAAAAAACATTTCTTAACAATGTAAAAAATAATCCATAAGAGATTAAAAACATAAAAAAATCCTTTGTAAAGTATCTAAAAAGAATATTAGAGAGAAACAAAATATTCAAAACCACACTATATTGATAAATATTTTTTCAACTACATCATTTTAGTAAATAATTTACATCTACACTATTTTTGAAAAAACACTCTACTTTAAAGGTAGACATCCGTAGGGAACACGTGTCCGGCGGGACTCCGGCGGCCACCGTATTGTGGCTACCAGGTCTCCGGAACTTGACTGTTGGGAAATAAGAAACCAAATTGTTTATTAATTAATTTGTGGATATTTTAATATTTACGCATACACAAGAGTTGGAGTGTTTTTGTTGTATACTCCATCGTTTTTCTTTGTTTTTCCAAATTATTTTACAAAGTCTTCGTTGATGAATTTTTTTTTAAAATTTAAAAAAAAAATTAGATACATGATTTCCCTTTTCGTTTATATTCGCGAGATAATTAACATACAGTGATTGATTATTATGAAATATGTGGAATTATTACGTAAAAAAGGTGGAATCAGGAGTTGAATCTTCACCCAAAAAACATGAATAATACGAAAGAACATCGTATGTTTCATATGAAAACCCCACTTTATACAATAACCTACCTTGTTGATACGAGTGTGTTGGAATAGTGTTTTAAGTGTCTAAACGTTAAATATTACGTTTAGTTATTCGTTTATATGCATGTGATTAAGTTGAATAGGTTAATTATGAGTTAGAAGTAATTTTGTAGGTAAAACAAGCAAGTTGGAAGCTTACATGGTGAAACTAGTCAGTAGATAGGTCAAGAAACAAAGATTTAAAGTGCAGTAGAAAGACTTCCACCGTAGCTTACTGTAGCCACCGTAGGCTACGCCAGCTCAAGAAAAAAATCAGCAGAATATACCCCAGCGTAGGCTACGCTGGCTGGCGTAGCCTACCCAGGGCCGCCTTAGAACACCTATAAAATCGCGTTTTTGTTAGGTTTCACCCACCACTTACCTCCCATTCGACCTAGAACGTTTTGAGACGAATTTTGAGAGTTCTTAGGTCATTAATTCACCATTCCACCTCTCTCAAACAACATACAATCATCTATTATGCAAATAAACAACGGTTTTGAAGATCATTCAAGAACAATGAGCGGCTAATCCTCTCGTGATCTACTTCGTGTAATGGGTTTTGTGTGATTAGGTTTTTGTTCGTGTTCAACTTGTCTTGGGATTAAACTTTAGAACCCGTTAAGTTCTTTTATAAGTTTAACTTATGTTTTGATTATTTAAATAATTATTTTAGTTAACCTTTATTTGAATGTTATATAAGTAGTTCATTAATTTAGTTTTAGTTAAGTAACTTAATTAAATAATCAAACGAATCATGTAACACTAACCACATGCTTCCCATGGATACGATACCTGACTTACCCTAGCTACCTAGGTTAATTAGGTTTTTGGATGACCCCAACGACAGATCATCAAAATGGAACCGTTGCCGGGGAGCTAGTGCGCTTTGTGTTATTTGATTTGATTGGTTTTCGTGTTATTATTTGTTTAAGTTTCAAAAAAATAATAAAGTAAAAATAAAATAAAAAATAAGTGAAAAAAATCAAAAGTATTTTTTTTTTCTTTATTTGCTTTATTTATTCGTCTTTACCTTGAGTATTGTAGTTGTTTATACAGGGTAACTTCTTTGCAGGCTTAGTAAAATCATAGATTGAGATTGTGATGATGATTATGATCCATGTATTTTTTGTGGGAGCCATTGTCTTTAGGCTCAAGATTGTCTATTATTCGAGAGCAAATATGGAAACACAGAGAGAGCATGTTCTGAATATAGGCAACAAAAGGTATATGTGAGAGTAGACTATGAAGATGAAGAGATGTCGTCATATTATTAACACTCTAAACCACTTCCATCATCGAATTATCAAGAATATTATCATATAGATATGGATTGCCACTATGCCCAATAACGAAATTTTACCAACTATAAACCTCAGATGCCACATTTCTCATGTTATCAAGAGGAGTACGACGACTACTATCATGAATACCCTCAGTTTACATACGACAATACTCAAGATTCAATAAATTCTAAGCTTGATGCAATCATGAACATGATGATGGAAATGAAGAAAGAGGACAAGCTAAGAGACAAAATATTCAAGTCTTTAATTAAGTAGGTTGGCCAACTTGCTGAGGATGTGGCCGAACTTAAACGAGAGCAAGGCGAGTTGGCTAGTGATATCGCGTTTGATAATGAAGAAGTTATGGGTCTTCCTGAGCTTGAATCTAATTGTTTACAATTAGTTGAAGTCATAACTTCTTTGGAGGAGTCAAAGCTAAATGTAGATCTAGTTTATCCTAACCCTTCTCCTATGCTGACTACTCCAACCACTAAAGTTGGGGAAGAAGATTTGAAGACAAATATGAAAAAGGTAACATCAATAGGCATTAGATGGGTTTTCAAGAAGTGGCTCCTCAATAACTACTTTGCTTACATGTCAATTAGTGGGAAACTATTATTGAAATGGAATGTCAACTACCGAGCTTTTATTGGGAATTCGGTAGGCAAATGTTCACTTAAACCACCATAACTATATCATGTACGGTCTGGCTGAAAACCTAAAACTTAGCGCTTTCCGGGAGGCAACTCGAAGAACTTTGTAGGTATGTTCACTAGAAACCCTCACGAAACTTCACTCGTCCACTTGGGCCTACCGAGGGATTTAAAAGGCTTGTTGCATATGCTAAATGTAACCGTGATTCCTATGAAAGTTAGTTTAGGACTTAATTTTTGTAATTTCGAATTTATTTTGAAAATTTTATTATTTTTATAGAATTTTAGCTTAAATGATGCATTAAGGACAATGCAATGCTTTAAGTTGGGGAAAAGGGGGTACATCTTTATTTTGAAATTATGGTTTTGAGATTAAATGAAAATTTGCAAAAATTTTAAGTGTTAACCACGACGTGAGAAGTTCGCTTCTCCACGATTTGTATAAAGTTTTGCAGGTTGTTGAATAAGACTTGAAGATCGTAACCAATCACGAGGATCCTACCACAACGAAATAATCAGGTGAACTCGTTCTTTTTTATGAATTCTGTGAAAATAATTAAATTTATAGTTTTGCATGTTAGGTCATGTGTACATGTTTGCATTTATATGTTAAACTTAAAAATAAAAAAATTTAAAAAAACGATTTGATAATACTTTTGAAAAAAAATGATCAATGTCCCTTGAAATAGATTTATGCATTTATGAGAGATGATAGAAAATTATATGTTGATACTTATACATGTAATGAATCTTTAGAACATAAAATACATATAATTTGTGATATGTTGATAGGCTCGACCTGAATACGAACACTAATGTCTTATGTGAATGCTAATAGATGAATATGTGTTTAGTGTTTTCCATCTTAGTGCTAATAGTTAAAAGTTGAGTCCTGACAAAAATAGATTGAGAATTTATTGCTTTGGCACACGACATATCTATGTTAACATGACATACTAGTTAAAGAAGAAGAAAAAAAATGAAAAATGAAAAAAATGTATATATAGTTATTTGGGGAAAAAGAGCAAATAAGGGAAAAAAGTCCTGACCCCATGAAAAATAAAAGAACAAAAATAAAAGAAAAAATAATATGTCATGATAGCGTACTATGGTTCCTCAATGTTGTGCTCTAGTGAACATTCAATAAATCTTGAGGTTGGGTAGGTTTTTGCTAAAGGAATTAGGTGTGGGGACGGTTAAACCATTATGGTAATTTTGTATAATATAAAAAGCACGTTTCATTAGCTGGATTAAATAGGTCTGAGTTTAAAATGGACACGATATATTGGCAATTATGGTTAATGTATTATTATGTTTCTGTTTGAAATTAGTGTTATAAGATTAACATAATAGTTATGATCTCATTGTATATTTTTTTTCGGGACGAAAAACGTTTAAGTTGGGGAATGTGATAAGAGTGTGTTGGAATAGTGTTTTAAGTCTCTAAACGTTAAATATTACGTTTAATTATTCGTTTATATACATGTGATTAAGTTGAATAAGTTAACTATGAGTTGGAAGTGATTTTGTAGGTAAAACAAGCAAATTGGAGGCTTACATAGTGAAATAAGTCAGTAGATAGGTCAAGAAACAAAGATTCAAAGTACAGCAGAAAGGCTTTCACTGTAGCATACTGTAGCCACCGTAAACTACACCAGCTCAAGAAAAAAATTAGTAGAATATACCCCAGCGTAGGCTATGCTGGCTGGCGTAGCCTATCCAGGGTCGCCTTGGAACACCTATAAAACCGTGTTTTTGTTAGGTTTTACCCACTACTTGCCCCCCATTCTACTTAGAACGTTTTGAGACGAATTTTGAGAGTTCTTAAGTCATTAATTCACCATTTTACCTCTCTTAAACAACATACAATCATCTATTATGCAAATAAACAACGGTTTTGAAGATTATTCAAGAACAATGAGCGGCTAATCCTCTCGTGATCTACTTTGGGTAATAGGTTTTGTGTGATTAGGTTTTTATTCGTGTTCAACCTGTCTTGGGATTAAACTTTAGAACTAGTTAAGTTCTTTTATAAGTTTAACTTATGTTTTGATTATTTAAACAATTATTTTAGTTAACCTTTATTTGAATGTTATATAATCTTGCGCGAGTTATATGGTTGCAAAGTTTTGGTTACTAATTGAATTGGTATTGTGTACTAAGACCCATTAAATCTTGATTATCAATATCACTTAATCATTACACGCATAGAATCCCCTTTAAGGATTTTCCACCAAGTTGGTCTAAACAATTACCGAAAACCAACCCTTGATCCCAGGGTGGATGACTATTTCTCATAATTGTCTTCTTAATTAATATTTATTATTTGTAATTTGTTTTCCTAGTTCACTTGTTAATTATTTCAAAATCCAATTTTCACAGCCAAGAATCAATAATATAAGTAGTTCAATAATTTAGTTTTAGTTAAGTAACTTAATTAAATAATCAAACGAATCGTGTAACACTAATCACATGCTCCCCGTGGATACAATACCTGACTTACCTTAGCTACCTAGGTTGATTAAATTTTTGCATAACCTCAACGACAGATCATCACTTGTATGCATGTGTGTACACTTGGTGTGTAATTGTATAATTTAATACTTTTTATTCAAATAGATGGAAAAGTTGGAGGCTAGGAGGACCACATATAAAAAATTATATATTCGTTTACGGGAAACCAATTATTGTCGGTTTTTTAATTGATTAACGCTTTTTGAAAATTGATTTTCCACGGAACGAAATATTTTCTTTGCCAATAAGCTAATTACACTTCATTAATGATTTTTAATGAGCGTCAGTTGAAAGTAACAACTTTGGTTGTACCCTGCCTCGCTTTTATGTTTATTTTTGTACAATTAATTGATAGTCCAATATTTCTTTTAAATTTAATAAATGAATTGCAACTCTTTGGGACCCCAGAAGTATACTATATATAAAATCTGATTAATTAATTAATTATGTGTGACAATAATGCTATCAAAGATAATCGTATCTTATGTGAACGGACATCTGTCAAGATCGCGCCATGCATAGTCAACTTTCAAGATACAATCATTGGTTAAATATTGTATGATTTAATTTGGAAATAATAGTTTTTATGTTGAATTAATAATAAATTTATATATACCTTTCCACATTTGACAAAACAAGCATCAATCAGAAATATATAAAACAAAATATATATAAGGACATCATCAATAATGCAAATCTACATAAATTTAACAACGTATCTATATATAATATTAAAAGAGTAATTTAAAGGCACACTTGATATATTTCTAGGCTCCTTAAGTTTATTTTTCTCGCATTTCTCTCCTCTAAAATAATTACCAAAATTAAGAAATATTAAATAATTTTAAATCTTGTTTAGATTAAATTTTTTAATAAATTAAGAAATAAGAAAGATGTCTTTTTATTAATGTTATTTTTAGAAAACAATTTTTATACAATTAATTTTTTTTCTAAAACATCTAACTTTTTTAAAATATAAAATATTTTAGAATTAGTATTTTTAAAAAGTAACTTTTTATACACTAAAAATAATTAAAATTAGGAGTTATAATAAAAAAAATTTTAAAATAACATTTTTAATATGGTTTGTTTTGAAAAAAATGTTTAACTTTTTTTGGAAAAAAGTATAAAAACAAAAATTTAAAAATTGATATCGTTATTTTATTACTTATAGTTATTACTTATATGTAATTTTAATCATATCTTATTTTAGATTTTTATACTTCATAAATTTTTATTATATTTAATATTTTGTATTTTTAATCCCTATAACACACGGGTTTACTAAAATTAATATTAAATAAATAATAATCAACAACTAATCAAGGATATTATAAACATTTATAGCCCTATCCAACCAGATTCAATACTATATCTCAATATTTGATTACATGGTCAAAATAATTCTAAATTGATCTGATTATTGCATATAACGTTTCAATGTATATTATTCAAATATTAATTTCTAATATGCTCACACCCACTCAATATCTAGCTCACGATTTGACCTGTTAAAAGTATTCTTTTTAAGTCTAAAAGAAGAAGTTTTCCTTGACTGCATATTTCACTATGACAATAAACAAAAGTTAAGGTTAATCTCTGTCAAGTGTCGGTTTATACTTAAAAGAGCCTATTTTTACGCATGATCAGCTTTATGTCATCTTGTCACAAGTTATGAGTAAAGATGGATTAAAGCTCTTAGCTTTAGATAATGAGTGTAAATCTACTAATGTTAATACAAATGTAGTTTATAAGGATGTTTTTACTCATTTATGACCTTATAATCAAAAGTTGTTATGTCTTATTTAATATATATATTTTTTTGAACGGCTCTTATTTAATATATAACAAACTTGATTATATTTTTATTTTTATGTTATTTAATAATTAACTCTTCACATTTCCGTGTAATACACGAGTAACTAAAGCTAGTATATTATATAAGTGGAAATAATATAGCAAAAATAATAGAAAAGAATATTAAAGGGATCTAAAAAAGGAACTTCTATAATATGAACAATATATCCATAAATTACATAAAAAGTGTAGAATCCAACATATCTTGATACTCATATTTGAAAAACTTGCTACAATAGCTGATTTCTCTTTCATCTTCTGTGCTGCTTCTATTGATGCAACTAGTCGAGTTCGAGTTTAGAGAAGCCGGACTTGACGATCGTGTAGATATGTTCGATAGATGTGGGAGCGTGTCAAAATCATTTGAAGTCAAATTTGACTGGGGATTGATAATGTTTTGTTGGTAACCCTGATTGGCAATGAAGTTATCAATGTTGTTTACCCAATCGTTTAAATGGCAAGTTTGTTGGTCAAAATTGGGAAAACTTGAAGGAAGTTGGTCTACATTTGGTTCCATGTGTTGGGCAGATTCACTAGTAAATAGAACACAATTAGTATTGCTCAATGGGGCACAACTAGCGGTTTCTTGATTTAGGGTTTGGTGATCTTGGTTTTGAAGTTGGACTAGACCGTTTTCTTGAACTTGATGGGGATGTCCGAATTGGTTTTGTTGAACCAAGCTACCGTTTTGATTGTGTTGAGACGAGAGGAGTGAAGCCGCTAGCCTCAACAATTCGGGGTTCACCATAGTTTGAACTCCGAACAAGTTTTTGCCAGAGGAGCTATAAGCAGATGAGCTCAGAATGGATGAGATGTCTAGAAGATCCAATCGAGGAGTGTGAGTGACCGGATCGATTCCCATACGAAGAAGCTTTTTCCTAATATGGGTGTTCCAGTAATTCTTGATTTCATTATCAGTTCTTCCTGGTAAACGAGCTGCAATGGCAGACCACCTGTCGTACAACCAAACACCAATGATTAGACAACTAAACATTCAAAAACTCTTTCAATAAAATAACATTTTTAACAAAACCATGTTTAAATAATCCCTTCAAGTGCTTAATCAAACAACAATTAATCAAAAAAGTTGACTTACTTGTTCCCTAACACACTGTGTAATTGAATAATTGTTTCCTCTTCTTCAAAAGAAAACCGTCCTCTTTTAATATCAGGCCTCAGATAATTCGTCCATCTCAACCTGCAACTCTTTCCGCACCTCTGTAACCCTACACACCATCAAATTCAACCCAAATATGATCAGAAATCACAAAAACAATTAGCTAATAGAAGATAAAAGATTCTTTCTTTTACGCGATGAATTAAAGAACTTACCAGCATTTGCAGGGAGAGTTCTCCAGTTCCCATAACCATGCTTTTGAATGTGATCAATAAGCTTTTGATCTTCTTCTGCAGTCCATGGGCCTTTCTTTAAACCATTCTTCTCACAACAAGGTGATCTTCCCATGGTGTTCAAAGTTCTGTAATTGATACGTGTGTTTAAATGTTGCTAAAAAGAGCAATATATATAATTTATATATCGATGGAGAGTATGTGTGTGTTACAGATAGAAAGACATGTAGTACTTATTGTATATATATAGAGGTTGAAAGAGAGAGAGGTAAAAGAAGACAAGAAATAAAAGAGGGAAGTCAAAGGGATTCGGTGGCCGTCCCGTTTAATCTCCATGGCAACGTGTCCGTTCTTTTAAAGCTTTACACAAAAACACACACTTGCGTGTATCCACAACTAATATTATAAAAAGTCAAACGTGTTTTAAGCTTCTAGTAAATCTTATTTTTAACGAATAAGTCGATTACCTTCTAATCCTACTGCTAAATCTACGTATTCGATCGCTTTTTATCGATCATGAGTCTTAAACATTCGATCACGTAGCAGGGATATTTCTTTTATATATTTTGATGTTGTTAGACCACAAACCTTTTAGTTTCTAGTAACTTTACACATATATTACGTATGGTGATTCTATTTATTTCTCTCTTTTTTTTTTTTTTTTTTTTTCACTTATGTCAAATGATAATAGAGTGATGGGATCACAAGAAACTTATAACTTCAAACTATTTGGTACGATAGTTCTAAAAACTGAAATTCTATTCCGATGTTGAAAATATGTTAATATTGTGTGCTATTGGTAGCAATTCTTTCAACGATGTTTAACTCTTATTTTTCTTGCTTTCATTTTCTAAAGCGAAAACGTTAAGTTGTTAAATTCACTATCCTAAACATCATGAATGGTTTGAATACCCGGCAAAATTATGTGAGAAAAATAAGGGTGTGGTTTTTATCTTGAGTTATTATACGACACAAAAATAGTTTAGTTGTTTTTTTCAAAAGGAACCCTTTTGTAAAACTTGTAAAACAAATGTTTTGAGAATCGAATCGAACATGATCAAACTAGACGTCTTACCACCCCACTAGTTGAACAAGATTAATAAAATAAATAATATAATAAATTATTATGTATATATTAAAAAAATATGAGATACCTTATGTTTTGACATAGATATGCAACTTTAAAGACTCAAATAAACAAATATAAAGTCTAGGTAAATTCATCTGATGTATTGAAGAAAAAATAAAATACGATTCAATCCGACTGTTCTCACTAAAACAATGAGGTCAAGATTAATTAGCATTAAGAATGACCCTCTATAGTATACGTTAAGTTCCCCGAGTATTCCTCACATTAGTGCATTTTTGTCAATTTAAGGTCATCTTTTATTTCTTTTCTTTTATTAAATCTTTGTGGTCTGATAAAATCAGACATCTATCATCTTCTTCCTCTTTATTAAAGCTTGTCAATTGCAGTGAGCGATGCGACGATTTGTAGTCATTCACATGTCTAGAGGTATCAAAATCTTCACCCTAGATTGTGATTTGTACAAGAGGTGTGGTCCACTGCACATTGCCCACATCCATACATTGCCATTGACGAGCTATGACGATGATGAAGAAGATGAAAAATGTATTATAATGAAGGAAATAAAATATAAAAATGGCACTTGAATAGTTGAATTGGCAAAAACACCCTTACTTGAGGGGTCATGGCAAACTTAATGGACGATTTAGATTTTAGACAGACATCCTTATTTAAAGACCATCGGTGTTATCCACTTTCATATAATTAGCCTAATTGTAATATATATAACTTGAGAACCAAGGTTATAATTTTGCGAAACCATAGAGACGACGATTCATGTAACTAAAATTATTTATAATACTACTCTTGCCAAAAATTTTAAGTTACGGATAAAAATAAAATTAGATTGAAGTACAAGTTATTTGAAATGACAGAATATTACATCATATCAAAGCCACCATTGGTTTTGCAATTGTCACGTTCATAAACATAAGATTTCCGGCGATGGTACGGTGGTTGTGGTCAACGGTCAATGATTTATCAAGATCTTTCGATCGGTTATTTTCATATTAGCTGTCTTTCGGAGCCACGAATCCAATCTCATTCACAACTTCCCTTCTCTAATTTATTGTCCAATACACATTTTCCTTGCATCCAAATATACTTTTATATATTTTAGAAAACCAATTACATGTCATCAACAGTCATATTTTCTTTAAAATCGATTTTATAATATCAATTTATATTTTAAGATACAAATTTTATGTTTTATATCGGATTTGTTTTTAAGATCTCAATTTAATATTTCATTACTTGAATGTGATTTTTCATAGCTATTATAATATTCTCTTGCAAAGTTACAAAGGAATAGTATTTTTAAGTTCCTATTTCTTAATCACCAACCTTATGAATAAAATAAATTATAGACTATTAACATTTTCTACTTCTTGATGTGTAGTACAAATGAATGGAAAGATGTATTGAATTATAGGACTACAACATATAATTATTAAGTAAAAAATTAATACAAATCTTTTAAAAATTTGTATCAATGATTTAAATAATTTATCTCCTTCATTTACCTTTCGATTTTTTAATTATTTAATGATTTAATAAAAATGATTCTTAAACCCCTCGATCATTTCTCCAATAGAATACTATGATTAGGTTGAATTTTGCCAAATAAAACTCCATGCTGGGACAAATTTAGCATAGGATTCGTTGGTCAATATCAAGGTCAACGAAAGGCTACGTCATGTGTGTCATCACTGCTACATACACACAAGTGTGCGAGACCTTATTTATCCTTGTATATGAAAATAAAACCTCATAATCGACGGGGAAAAGTGAATTATTCCTTCGTACATGAATTAATATGTATGGAATGGATTCGATAATGTTAGATGTGTTTATAAATCGTTCCAATCAATGTAACGTTTAAGCTGAATCAAGTTCTTCATTTTAAAACATAGAGTAAATTACATATTTCGTCTTTTAGATATATAACAAATTTCAGATATTATCCTTAAATTAAGGAAATTATAAAAATTATCCATTACGTTTAATAAAGTTTACAGGTGTCATCCTTTTCACTAACGGACGTTAAAATTTTCCGTTAAATCCAGTCATGTGCCATTGCCACCACCGGCCCCCGCCACCGCCAGCCATCTCCGGTCACAACCGCCATGAACCTGTCAAACCACCAAAGAGCATATCTAACCATTACAACCGCCATGTTCCCCTTGAGCAGCCTCTTATTCAACTCATTACCACCCCACCCTACACCATTAGCTACAATCATCACCGGTCGCCATCATCAATGCCAGACCCACCAGTTTAATGGTCGATTTTAAACACAACAAGAGTGGTGATGGCGGTTTTTAGGCGAAAATCAAACAGAGAGGACCTGGATTGTTTAGGGTTTCGGACCACCCACCACCTCGTAACTTTTGTTGATTCCTCCAATACCCTCTATCTCTTTCTCTGGTTTTCTCCAATTACACAAACCCCAGACTTGATAGAGAGGGTGTTGCCATTAGTGAATTAATTTGTAGGATTTCAACTTTTTGATGGTTTATGGAGATGGAGGTGACGATGGTGGTAGTTAGGTGGTGGCAAGTTGGGGTTGATGTAGATGACCATGGTGGTGGCTGGTTTCCTGTGGTTTTAGGGTGGTGTCGTGGTGGAGGTGGTTTATGGTGATTTAGATGGGGTGATTGAGGTGCTTTATGGTGATGCACACGACGGTTTAGAGATGTCGGTTGTAACCAGAGGTGGGTCTAATATGGCGACAAAAGAGTGGCGACGAAGGTGGGTTGCAGGGGATGCAGATGGGTTGTTCTTCGTTTAGAGAGGGAGAGATATGGGGTAGGGTGGGTGGGGTGGGTATTAATTCATGTATTTTTTAATAAGGGTAAAAAGACTAATTTACCCTCATGTGCAATTCATGTGACATGAATAAACCAATAAAACAAACGGACGTTAGTGGAAAGGACTAAACGTGTAACGAAATTTAAACGTAAAGGACAATTAGCGTAATTTCTTTAGTTTAAAGACAATATCTGAAATTTGCTATAAAACTAAAGGACGAAATATGTAATTTACTCTAAAACTTATTTGGTTCTTTTACTTTTTTACAGTTTTTTTGGTGTGAAACTTCGAACAGGGACCGGTTGTGTAACTAAACAAGTAATTTAACATTTACTAAGATGTAGGTGTGTAATGATTTCAAATATTCGCACATTCATACGACTGAAGTTTAGATAGGGTGATGATATACATGGACCCTTTTAAAATATTTTTACTTATTATACTTATTCTTTTAACTTTTAAAACTAGTTATTCTTTTCTTATCTTCTTTTCCACCATCAGTGGTGAAGGTTGCAGGTGGTGGCGGTCAAGGGTGATAGTAGAGGTGAGGATGGCCGGTGTGTTAGGTGTTACCGGTGATGATGACGGTGGTGGTGTTGGTGGTGGTCGTCGGATTTCATGGAGGATGGAAGAACCGGTCTGGTTGATTTGGGTGGTGATGGCCGACGGTGGTCAGGCGGTGGTGGCGGGGACGATATGGTGATTATGGTGGTGGTTAAGGATGGTGACGGTGGCGGTAGAATGGTGGCAGGGAGGTGGTGGTGGGTTGACGGTGGTGTTGGGTTGACGGTGGTGGTGTCGATGTGAGGACGATGATGATAATGTATATAAATACATATATATTTTCAATATAATAATAATAATACATATCAGGGGTAAAATAGTCATTTTGATAAATCTAACAGTAAAAATTAACGTCCATTCATCTCATGGACCAATCGTATTACGAGTTGATAAACAGTTGAGATCAAAGCTGTAATTTCTTAAAAGTTGGGACCAACATTGCATTATGAGCAAATCACAAGACCAATCGTGTAATTAACTCTTTCTTTTATGTTTGTTTATTTACCATATCACCCTTAATATGTTAAACTATTTTTTTTAAATTTCATCTATTTATTATTATTTTTACTTTTTAGTCTATATTTTTTTATCTATTATTATTTTTATTTGTAGTCGTTACATGTGTTCAAAAAAAGCTAAAACCGGAAAATAACTGAAAACCGAATCGTAATCGTAAAAATAGAATCAAATCATAATTTTGGATTTCATTTTGATTAACGGTTACACAAAATCTTGCTTATTTGGTTCGGTTATTCGTATAAACCAAATAATAAAAGGTTTAATCTGTTTAACCGAATAACAAAACCGAGTAAAACGAGATGAACGATTTAACTAGGTTCGTTTAGGTCTACTTCCAATTCTAAAAGTTATTTTTACTTTTCTTATTTAAAGTTTTTTTTCTAACTTCAGAGATTATTATATTAAATTTTCACAGAATTTTTTTTATTTTTAAATATATTTTTATATGATTATCTAAAAAGTGTGTTTTAATCTTATTTTAGAAAACAAGAAAAGCTCTATTTCTAAAACTAAATTTTTTTCAGGGTAAAATAGAACAAGGTTTAAAATTGTTTTTTGAGATGGTAGTATGATAAGTAATATAAGGATGTGTGTAGAGTTTAACCTTTTATTTTTGTGTATCCAAAATCTTTGATTATTTTTCTTTTTATGTTTTTTATTTATAAAACTAACTATTCTAATCCAACAATAAGAATATCCAAATCATCTTATAATTCGGGTTCGAAACATTAGGATTTTCATGTGGATATTCGGATACATATCTTTTTAACACCCGTTTTAAAAATAATACTAATAAAAAAGTAAGCTTCGGTGAAAAAGTGGTTTTATAGCTGCCGAATGAAAAATATCGTGAACACCTCGAGGTAGTCCTAATTTCATTCCCAATATGTTTGATACCTACTAGTCATACAAATTGGGCATCGTTACACATTACCCATTAGGCCATTAGGTACGCTAATATACTAGTGATGATCTCGTAAATTCAGCTCGTTTATGACCTTTTGTGATTAAAATTCTTGTGGGCATGCTCATTACACCGGAAACCTAATATTATATTCAACTAAACCCCGACTTGAAAAATATGGTATTCGGTCATACTTCTCAAAGATTTATAACACTAATTTAAAGTTCCTAACAATTTTATTTTTTTTAGAGTTAATTTCTATTTTGCTCCCTAATGTTTGATAAAAGTAACCATTTTCCTACAAAATATTAAAAGGATCAATTTACCTCCAAAAATTTCATAAATTGTTTTAATTTCAGTCCAAAATTTTTATTATTTTGGATTCAAGTTGAAATATTGATGAAACTTTTGGACTAAATTGAAACAACAACTTTTGAAATTTTTGAAGGTAAATTGATTTTTTTAATCGTTTGGAGGAAAATAGTTATTTTTGTCAAATCTCAGGAAATAAAACCAAACTTAATTTTTTTCTTTAAGATTAGTATTAGTATATTAATATATTTAATTTTAGTGCAGGTAAATAGATTAAGGTAATCCAGATTGTATCACCTTAAAGGCTAAAATCATACTCTTTCGAACTCATGAAAAATTTTAAACTTGATTTCGAGGGTTAAACTTCATACAAATTCTGAAGAGCCTCTCGTTGAGAGTATGGTTGACACAAAACCATTATCCATGCCCTTACCGGTTGTCTAATTCATTTTTGTTCATCTTTTTGAACTTATTAGTCATTAACCATAATTTCACATCTTCGTTCACCAAATTTAAAATAAATAAAACAATGCACATATATATATTATCGACAGGCAAAGACCACGTTCCTATTTATAAATTATTACAAGGGTAATTAAAGTTTTCAAATTTTGAAATGGGAACAATAATAATAATAATAATAAACAGTTTTCCAGGACGTTTAGTGCATTAATTATTGTAGTTTTAAAGAAAAATAATCAAGTGGCATGTGAACCCTTTGTTGAGACATTGAAAATTTACTAACGTCTTAAAAGTCTTGACCTGTCGGTCACCATCTTTGGTCAAATATTACTTTATTCATCACCCACAAAAGTCATTTATAAGATTGTTTATCATAGTCTTTTTGACAGTCGATTTGAATACACGACATTAAGCACCAGCATTACCTGTATTAAATTCTTTTGATATAATTTGGAAAAGGAAAAAAAAGATTATAGTGTAAATCTTAGGATATGTGTTCATGAACGGTCAAAAAGCACAGCAATCTAAGCCAAAGTAAATTATGGTGTTTAACCAATTTTGCGGTTTAATTATTTGATTCACGGTAGGATTTGATGACTCGACCGAGGGATTCGAACTTGGAACCAGCCTAAAGTCTTTATTACGTTTTTGTGGTGAAGCATACATGTATATATTATCGTTCAATTTACAAACTGTATAATCTTAAAATTTTAATATGTAGAAAGCAAAGATTTTGAATGAAAAAAATAATTCAAACAGTAAAAGCATGATTGTTTTCGTTAGTTTGGCTGGCCCAGTCTACCAGACCGGCGTACTGGTAAAATTTGTCATTTTGCAAAACTGTAGTTAAAGTTAGTGTTTACCAACTTAGTATAAAGGTTCATTATATTAACCAAATCAAACTATGATTTATCTTTATATTCCGAAATTACATGCAATAATTTTGATACATAATCTAGCTAAAATAATCGTTATTAATAAATTATAATAAAATAATTCAAAATAATATTTTAGACTAATGTCTCCTATCGTCAAGGCACCCAATTAACATATAAACAAATCCCAAAATAGCATGAGTAAGCATACTAGTCACTATTTAATACTATTAATTTAAGAATATTTTAAGCTTTGGTACTCGAATCAGATAATGCCAGCATTCCAGCAACAACTAGTCACATTGGTTGACGATCACACATATAAATCTTTATTACTTTATTACTTTATTCATGAAGCGTTGAATTTCTTCATTAAATAACATATTCAAGATGTGATAGATCCACACCATGTGATGTGAGCACTGCGATTTGTGTGTATTTCTGCTATTTATATCACACATATACGTGTTCTCGTAAGTATTTAATGTGCAACGTGCTCGTTTTGAGCAAACGGTAATAATGCGTGTCAAGGCTTCGCAAAGGACACCCGGCCCTAGGTTGTTGTCTCGGTTTAGCTTAGACAACTTGTTTAAACTAACGTTTATAGTTGACAAAGCTGTAAATACTAACCTAGTGATTATAACTAGATGATAGGTCTTCTATAATTCTTTGAGTACCTAATAATATAAATCTTTGTTGCACCAACTGTACATAGGTTACACTTATCGAATCACATAAATCCTTATGTTTTTTTTTTTTGTGATTATATATGTGTGTGAAAGATAGTATGTGTATATTTCACATATATTCTAGACCTAACATGTAACACACACGTACACACATGTGTATATATATATATATATATATATATATATATATATATATATATATATATATATATATATATATATATATATATATATATATATATATATATATATATATATATATACCATCATCACAATAATATTACTATAATTATAATAATAATAATTATAAGCAATCTCATGCACAAAGTGCATGGTTATCTATGCAAATATACGTGTAATCTACCTTATATAATAATGAGTGTGAAAGTGTTACTTGTTTTGTTTATACCCTAAATACATATGGAAAGTGATCAAACCAAATTAACTAAGAAAAGAGTGATACGTGGCATAGGATTAATTATATGATCGAGAGATATATACACCTTAGAATTATTATTAATATATACACGGTCTATCTGTACGGACGAATATTATAAACATGGTTAGATGAGCCACTTGATCAGATTCATGAAAGCCTCGTATCGATCTGTCTCTTTTACTTGCATCATTTCCGACCACCTGCACCAATAAGATGTCGGCTAAACACATACATACATACATACATATATATACATATACATACACATATATATGAGAGGCAATAATTTCTGCATGAATTCATGTACCATTTGGATAAAAATTAGAACAAACCCCAAGGTTCGGATAATTTAAAACAATACAAAACTGTTTCTGGAAAGTTCAGAAACATAACTATTTAAGAACAATTTTAATAATATACTAAACCAAATACTAATAATGATATCTAAAACAATTGAACTGTAACAACAAACAAAAGTCGATGCCAGACAATACAGGGAAACAAATTAAATGGTAAAGAAAACCTGAACGAAGTACGTATTGCATGTAATACCATAGACGTAAATAACTGAAGGACAAAGTTATAAATGAAACATACTTTGAATAAAAAAAAAGGCTTATGTTTTATCCGAATCTTATAAATCATGATGCTGTAAAGCAACTTAATTAGTCCAAAGTAGTGTTCAATTAGCCAACTAGTTCATTTTATTGTTGATCTCTGTATAAACAAAATAATTTCTTTCAGAACCCCGACAATCTAGAATATTGTGTTTTTGAAAAATTTAGAAAGTATATTAAAAAAACACAAAGTTTTGGGCCCAGAATATTTTTTATTTATATGTTAATTAATTTAATCATAATTAGAATAATGACATAATAAGATTAAAGTAAAAGGAAAGAGCGAAAGACTAACAATGTTCAAAACAGCCTTAACAATCTAAGTGGTTGGTTTCATGTACGAGTTGTTATAAAAATCAGTGGCATGAATTTGTATTTTAAAAAAAAAAACACTAATTTTTTTAAATCAATAAATGATAAAAATGGTTTGTAAAGGATATGCTATCTTCTTTATTTTTTAGTTACCTTATTTGACAATATTATTATAATTTATAAAATAGTTATATGAAAGTCATTAAAGAATATGCTACATGTTAAAAGGACCAACTTTTTAAGAAAAGACTGCGCGTTGGGCCATGGCCCATAGATAAGTAAATAAACTGGACTTTTGGGCTTTATTATTGAGCTACAAATTAGCCCTGTTTTATTCGGCTTACCAAACTGGGCTATAATTGTTAGCTTTACTTTAGTTAAGTCAAAAATACCAAGCTCGGGCCCTAGCCCGTTATCAAACCCACTTGGACTTTTTAATATTTTAAAAATTCAAATACATGTATTTTTGCTACAAAGTATAAGAAGACACAATAAGTCAAAAAAAGTCACAAAAATTATATCTCACAATCTAAATCGAATTTCAAAAAAGTAATTTCGAGCTTTTGTTCCCCTAGCCGTCCTCACTAAGAACAAAATAAACGAAAAATGTGTCATTTATGAAAGACACAATGACGTCATTGTGTCATTATGAAAGACACAATGACGTCATTGTGTCATTATGAAAGACATAATGAAGTCATTGTGTCATTATGAAAGACACAATGAAGCCATTGTGTTATAAAAGACACAATGATTTTTTTTTCTTCTGAAAGAGGACGACGAGAGGAACAGAGACTTCGAAGTACGTTTTTGAAATTCGATTTAGATTATGAGATATAATTTTTTTTGTGATTTTTTAACCTCATTGTGTCTTCTTATACTTTGTAGCAAAAATACACTTTGTAGAATAACATCACTCTTTAGCTATAGTTTTAGTTTAATTAACGTAACACGTTAAAGATAAATATACAATCATAACACTAAACCTGTGACCATCTTAAAAGACTAATTAAATATATTTGAAGCTTCTGTGTTACACAAATGAGAAGTTTTAAATAATTTTGAAGTCTCAACAATTCACATTTAGTTGTTGTCATCATCCAACATTCCAAAAATGAAACCGACAGATGACGGTTTAAGCTCCCCCACCCAAGGTTTTTTGTGTTATGTTTGCCCATTCCCCCGGTAACCGTTTTTTTGCAGCCGGTGGTTTTCCTATCGTCCATGGTTTCCCCATACATTCATGCATTCAACATTCTACAACATATCTTCAAGTTTCTTAAGAAAAACCATATTATAAGCTATGTGGTTTGTATAGATATCATTATATATAGTTTCAGTGAAGATTAGTGGTTGAATATATATGTGTATTGATAATTAAGGGAGCTAAGGATGAAACAAGGAGATTCTTCAGAGTGTGAGATTGCTGTGATGATCAACAAGTTAAGGGACTTAAGTGCAAATAGCTCAAAGCAGGCATCAACGGTGTGTAGTGATTCTACAACTGGTGTGAAGAAGAAGAAGTTGACCGACAAGACGAAGCAGAGTGAAGAGTCTTTTAACACTGTCATGTATTTGAGCTCCTGGGGATTTAATTGAACCACCATTCGAGATCATATTCAAAGGGGGATAATAATCTTTTCTACAGCTGGGTATAAATATTCTTTCGAACCGAAGAAGGAAAGTTTTTTTTATGTTCATTTCTTTGATGATATACGTATAAAGAACACATGTTTGTTTATTTAATTAAACAAATGAATATAAACACCTGTGGCATTCATTCTTTTATGTTTGTGAAAGTTTGATTTTGTTTGTTCATTTAGATTCTTTTATTTGGCTTTGATTATATTTATTCGTTTGTTCATGTTCGCTTTCATATTCACTAAAATTTATTTTTTTACTAATTCTAATCTAGAGCCAACTTAATATTAGCATTTGAGGGTGTATGATAAACAGAAAATTAATATACCTCAATCAAATACTTAATCTAATCGAATTACATGGAAAATTAATTAATTAGACGCTAATACAATCCGGTTGTGGAATGGAAAAGGTAAATTAAAGGAAACCTTGTTGCTTATCGATCAAACAACCGGGTATATAATATGTTACGAAATATTACTTGGTTCGATGTTCAACACGATATTTGTACTACGTTTTAAAATATATTTTTATGACATAATATTTAAGATACTTCTTTATCTTTCTATAAAAAACCTTATTTGAAAAACACAATACATATTACACTTATCATCTCAAAAAAGAAAAAAAAGAAAAAAAAAAAGAACCTATAATATAACGTCTCGGTTTGTATTATTATGTTTTTGGATTCCAATATTTGTCTAACAGAATTAAAATACCTGGATTAAGTAATTGATAACCATGCATATAAGCTAATAAGTAATAACACATAACAAGTTCAATTACATTCTCGATTTCATAATGCGGCCTAAATTTTTAAACAATAACATTCATGATTTTACAAAAATAAACAAGCTCCCGATACCATAAACACGTACCACACCTCGAAATTTCTTCGTCTTCATCTAATCTCCAACCCCTTTTTGCAAAACGAATAGCGTGATCTCTTTCTTGACATTTTGTGTCGACTTTTTCTAGAGTAAACAGGTTGTTAATCCACATTCGACTTAATATCGAATCAATTTTATCTCTACAATCTTGCACATTCCAGTGCCTTGATCTTGAACAATTCATGGAATTCAAAAGATTTAGTCCTTGTTGAATATATTGATCCCCACTCGAAAGAAGAATCATGCCATACACATATGTCGCCTCTGAATGTCCCTTCACAACCGCTCTTTTCAAATACTTTAGTCCAGATTCGACCTTACATAACTTGAAATAATCTATCTGTAAAAAACATCATTGTAGTAAACTAGAATTTTAAATAATAATTAATGTGTGCGTTGTCGTTCTAAAATACTCTTACCATTCCTTCTCTGAATAAGGACTCGGGGTTTCCTTTGTTGAAGCAATGAGTTAAGAAAGATAGCACTCTTCTACTTGGTGGAAACCAAAAAGTTACCGGAAACTTGTCGATTGAAATACGTTCAAAAATATAGTCATCGGTTGTTGATATGAGAAAATCTTTGCAACTGTATGATAACAAACGAATAGATTAAAATATAAGATTAAGCTTAATTAATATATGATAATATGTATAAATTCTTTTTTTTTTGGCTATACAGCGATATTCAAAAGAATGAAGAAACAAAGTAAAGCGACAAAAGAGTTTATCAACTGAGTTTATCAAATATTATTAATACACAATTCATCAAGAAAACAAAGTAAACATATATTAAGTTTGGATATGAAACTTTTTCAAGAACGAGTTTTGTTACAGGTATTTGGTTGTCTAGTTTAATGAACAAACAACGAGAATGTTTTCTTGTGAAGAAAATATATTAGGTTATGAAACTAACCTTAGTTTAGCGTTAAAAAGATCAGTGAACGAAGATGACGCAACCCGGGCAAGAATGTTGACTAAAAGTTCTTGGGGAAGCGATCCAACGGTCCTCGTTGGATGGTTCTCGACTCGTTTTTTTCCATGTTTACGAACTCGCAAACTTGCATTATCGTTGGTGATTTTTCTACCCATTGTTATGGAAGTAACAAAGTTGATTCAAGAGAACAGTAAGAATTTGTACCAATTGTGCATGTGCATATGACTCTTATATATGTGCAGACTTGAATCAAAAACGTAATATTAGAAGTAGAAGGGTAATTAATTGCCGAAGAGATATACACTTACCATATATTATATTACTTTATGGTTTAGTATAAAGAAAAGTTCAGTTTTAAAATTGGTAACTAACAATTTAAAAAGATTTAAGCAATCCAAAAACACTTGTAATTATTCGATTAAGATACGCTTACCATATATGATTTGTGGATAAGTAGATTGCTACATTCAATATCAAGTGGCAATCTATTCGCTTAATTAAATCCATATTTATCGCTTATTATTTGCAACTCGATTAATAATGATTTATTGATAATTAGTTGGGCTGAATACGGATTATCTATTATATATGAGGCCTAGATGATTATCCAATTTTGTTTTTTTTTTCTTATTATTGTATTAAATTTAGATTTAGGTTTTTTTTTGTTTCTAGCATATAGTGCGTATATGAGTTCCATATGAGCATACCTTAGATGACTAATGAAGATAAAATTAATTAAAGTTTGTAAATATCAATATATATTCATATAGAAATAAATTGCTATCAACAAAAGGACAGTGCATATCAATGTTTAAGTGTACAAAGATATACATTGAAAATTTGAAAAAGCTATGTTGAAAATTAGCATGGCGGAACTAGAGGAGGGTGTACCGACTCCTTAGTCATCGTAATTTATTGGTTTTTTACGCATATAGTTTTATTTTTTTAAAAGAAAAACATGATTTTGATCCTTTACTAATCAAATAAGATAAGAGTATTTCATGAATACCCGACTAAGAAGCATTAGTTCTACCATTTTACATTAGAGCTGATGAACAGTATGAAAATTATACTTGTAAAATTTTCACCTCACAGTAAGACGTGAGTGTTTTACCTATAAACTAGTGAAAATTCCTTTATCAATCACTAACACCTACTTGTTAAGAAACAAGGTTTATTACAATTTTCAAGAATAAAAATAATTTTAATATTTTTTAGATGCATTAAAAAACGGTTGTTAGTAACACAAAGATTTAAAATAACTCAAAAATACAAAGAAGATTTTGTTTATTTCAGCGGTTATGAATTAGATGTATTTTAATCCATATAATAAAGGTCTGGTATATAACTTGTAACATTAAAATATTGTTTATTTGGTAAAAGAAAAAAGGGCAGTGTTATCCACATCCATATCTCAACATGCACCACATACACAACATCAAATAATTGAAAAGGAAAAGTGGTATCTAGATATGGTTGTTTGTGTGCCATCTTCCTCATCCATTGAAGGGTGTTCGTAGGACCCCAAAGCCACCATGAATGCACTCAAGCTTTGCAAAACTGCTGGTTATCATTCTTCGTTACTCTCTAATTATTCGGCAAATGCTCTAATCAAGAACCTAAAAGCCTCTGTTAGAACTAGTACAAGAAGAACACATTTTGTATTGAGAGCTAGTGTTGATGGGCAAGAAGATAAGCCGAGCTCGGAGAGACGAAGCTTCTTGACCCTCGAAGAAGCCGGCATTGTTGAGATGTCTGGGTTGAGCTCTCATGAAGGGTTTCTATGTCGCTTGACGGTATGTTTTATTGCACAGTACATTTCAATCGTATATATCATATCATACTATGTAGGTTGAATAAAAATATAAATAGTAATTAATAATGTAATTTAAAAATTAAAAAATGATTGAACAATTTAATTCATGACAAATAAGAATTATAAAATTTGTAAATATTTAAAAAATATTTTTTAAATATTATTATTTAATAGGAGAGATATACATGAAAATAAGGGTGATGAATCATCATACAGTGACACGTGTCTTCTCATTTAATAAAAGAAAAGGACAGAAAAATAATGATAAGGAGCTACTAGAGAATCGAATAGTTTGTGGTTACTATTTTATTGTTATTCCTTAATTAAAAAAACCAAGTTAATTTACGGCAAGTGCATGCTCCGATTAGAAGGAAGGAACGTACCCGATTTGCATACTAAAAAGTAAAAAGACAATAACATACACACACATATATATGGGTGTTTACTTTATAAATGCGAGACATGATACATTATACATAGTGCTTTGAATGTACTACATAAAACGAGTACGAAACACCCTACTCTATCTGTCTCTCTCTTAGTATTTTGATTATTTTCTATGCATTATGTATGAGTGATTATGAGATTTTTAACGTATTACTGATTCCCAACACACACCTACACACCCACCCATGTTTCTAGGGTGTATTTGTCCTTTCTTAAGTTTGTTTGCTAAAAATAATATTATGAAATATCATAATCTTGTATTGTAACGACTATCATATTATACAGATTTCGTCGCTAAATTTGTTAAGAGTGATAGGAGAGCAAGAAGGGTGTACCATTGAGGAACTAAATGCCGGAAAGGTGTGTGATTGGTTCTTGAAGGACAAACTCAAAAGAGAGCAAAATTTGAATCCTGTACTTCAGTGGGATGAGTCTGATTTTCAACTTTAAAAATTACACAATTTTGATCTTCTCTATCAACTCTAGTATTATGTGTTGCAATCTACATTTCAATGATATTGTTATTATTTGAAAAAAATAAAAATGATTGATTAGGCTTATTCAAATGATGATAAGACTATGTGTAACTAAAGGCTTACAATGATATTAATCGAACAAGATTGCATAGAGGCTAAGTCACACTTTGAATTGAAGACCATATTAGTGAAGATGTAATTCTTGCTTGTCATTTTTCTAAACATAATGAACGAATTGAATAACTTTAATATGTTTACACAAGTATGAACTACATGGTTTACATATAACTAGGTAGCATTGGCATTACACAAAGATAATAAAGTATTTAACCAAGATTTATATGATGGAATATGACATATTCATAATTATACTATATCAATTCTCTCGGTAAGTAAAAACCTTTACTTTCATATAAAAATAATATCAAATCTAGAAGAATACAGAAGACCCAAACTAAACCGCTAACTAAGGTTTTGAGAAACAACAAACAAAACCGGTCGAGTTAGGTAGTCTAGACTCTAGACCAGCCTGTTTTTACTAGTTTGATGGTTTAACAGTTTAGTTTTGATGGTTTAATGATTGTAAACCAATATTGTTTTATGTTTTTAACATCATTAGTTTATACTCAAAATTTTAAAGGAATAAAGATAGTTAAAAACAATAAAATACATACGTCCAATGATACCAAGATGTGTTACATAACATCTCTTCCTAATAGATGGATGATTCAAATCACGTCAGCAAATGATATAGATTTTAGAGTATGTCTATAGTGTGTATAAGTCTATTCAAAAGAAGTATATTTTAAAAATAAAATAAACAAATAATAAAATCTTAAACAATCAGTTTCAGGTTTACCATTTTTACCGCCTACCAATTTTATAGTTAATTAGGTGAAATCACAAAAGTTACCCACTTTTTTTTACGAAGAAGGCCATGTGGTGCTTTGACTTTTCTGTGAAGATTATTAGGGTATGTGATTCAGAGCAATATGTCACGACCTGCCTAAAATCAAATCGTGTATCTCGAATTCTGGAAGTTTCCGGAATTATAAGGAGGCATATAGGGCTGTCCGGAAGTCTCCGGAACAGCCTAAAACGTGTTGGACCTTGAAGGAACACAAGTGGGTATCCAAAACAACCTTGAATCATCAAGAATGATCAAGATATTCACTTGGAAATATCTAGGAGTTGGGTTCTCATGAAAGGTCTAGAATGGCCTTCAAAGATCTATCAAAATATCATATAAATATTGTATTATTAGAAAACTCTAGATCAAGAATGATCTAGATACATGAGACAAGTATAAATAGGTAATGAAGTCCTCATTTGTAGGTACCCAAAAATCCATACAAGTCTAGTGTAAAGCACTTGTAAAGCACACTTATAAACTACCTTGTAAGCAATACAAAGTCATTTGTATTACGAGCTTGCAAACGCTTCCGCATCGTAACTTTAATTGTTACTTCGTTTGGGTCACAAAGGCTGAACTTAGAAGGATTCTAAGTGCCGCACGAGAGTTGGGAAATCACTCCGTGACAAGTGGTATCAGAGCCACGTCGGTTCATTTGGGATGGCAACCGAAGCAAGCAAACTTGCAGCTGCTGAAGATAAGCATGGTCGAGATGAATCCCAAAAGGAATCAAAGAAAGAACGAGGTATGTCCAAGGACCTTACCTTGGAAAAGCAAGTTAATGACATGGAGACAGGCCTTGTTGAAATGGGTTCACAAGTTGACCTGTGTCTCCAACGATTGGACGTATTAGAAGAAGACTTCAATGAGCTCCGAGAAGGACTCAAGGCTGCTATGGAATTACTTCGAGATGAAGTAAAGCTAATGATCAAAGACGCAATTGGAGATGCTACGACTAAGCTGCGAAAAGAGATGGATGATCTATCTAATGACATGCATCGCAGCCTACTTGGCATGGAAGCCAAAATAAACGATTGTAACAAAGCCATGATCACAACAGGAGGGAACGTTATGAACCTGACACCGAGAGTTGAAATTCCCAAACCATCACCGTTTATGGGCAAACAAGAAGCTCGAGCGGTTGATGACTTTATCTGGGAAATGGAGCAGTACCTAGGAGGGGTACAAGTCTTCGATGACGCCACCAAAATAAAGACAGCAACGATGTATTTGAAAGATACGGCAGCGCTGTGGTGGAGACGTCGAAGCATGGATATCGAACGAGGTACGTGTACAATCAAAACTTGGGCTGAATTTGTTCAAGAACTCAAACGACAATTTTATCCGGTAAATGCTGAACACGAAGCGAGAAGTCGACTTCGTAAGCTCAAACAAACCGGGACCATCAAGGACTATGTCAAAGAGTTTACAACACTTGTCCTTGAGATCCCGGACTTATCGGATAAAGACTCCCTCTTCTACTTCCTCGATGGTCTGCAATCATGGGCCAAGATAGAACTAGAGCGAAGAAATGTTCAAGATCTTGCTTCAGCAATTGCAATAGCTGAAAGCTTGATCGATCTTAAAGAAAAACGACCACATAGGCCCATGAATGAGGAATGTGATGAGGAGAAAGGCGGGGGAGTTAAGCCCAATTATGATCGAAGGGTGGAACCAAGGAAACCACCACGATACGAGAACGAAAAGTGCACTCCAAAATCTTGCTTCATATGCGATGGACCGCATAATGCTCGGGATTGCCCGAAGAAACAAAGTTTGCAAGCCATGGTGGTGAGGAATGATGATGCATCCCACGAAGACAAGGAGGTTCGTCTCGGGGCAATGCAACTACAAGTTCTAAACACGTTAACGGCACATGAAGGGAAGCCGTTAAAGTTGGCTGAGTCGCGCCCCACGGAGAGACAGGGCAACATCACAAACACGGAGACGAAAGGACTTCGGTTTGTGAACATAGAAGTGAATGGACGACTTGCAAAGGCACTGGTCGATACTGGAGCAAGTCATAACTTTATCACACCTGAAGAGGCTAAAAGACTTGGTTTAAGAATCTCCACGCGTGATGGATTTCTTAAAAACGCCAACGGTGACACAAAACCGATCGAGGGAATATCATGGGCTGTCAAGACTAAGATCGGGACATGGCAAGGTAAGCTCGATTTCTCGATAGCACCGTTGGGCGACTATAAGATTGTGCTCGGGATGGACTTTTTCAGAAAAGCAAAAGCCGTTCCAGCAACTTTTTTGAACACCTTGTACATCGTTAAGGGCGATCAAGTGCACACTGCAATGCTGGAGTCAAGCACCGGCCATAAAGGGAAAATTTTATCTGTCTTGCGACTCGCAAGAACAAGCCGAGGGAAACCCAAGAAACACGACGAGGACGTCGTGGGTTTAGGTGGGGGAGAATGTCACGACCTGCCTAAAATCAAATCGTGTATCTCGAATTCCGGAAGTTTCCGGAATTATAAGGAGGCATATAGGGCTGTCCGGAAGTCTCCGGAACAGCCTAAAACGTGTTGGACCTTGAAGGAACACAAGTGGGTATCCAAAACAACCTTGAATCATCAAGAATGATCAAGATATTCACTTGGAAATATCTAGGAGTTGGGTTCTCATGAAAGGTCTAGAATGGCCTTCAAAGATCTATCAAAATATCATATAAATATTGTATTATTAGAAAACTCTAGATCAAGAATGATCTAGATACATGAGACAAGTACAAATAGGTAATGAAGTCCTCATTTGTAGGTATCCAAAAATCCATACAAGTCTAGTGTAAAGCACTTGTAAAGCACACTTATAAACTACCTTGTAAGCAATACAAAGTCATTTGTATTACGAGCTTGCAAACGCTTCCGCATCGTAACTTTAATTGTTACTTCGTTTGGGTCACAAAGGCTGAACTTAGAAGGATTCTAAGTGCCGCACGAGAGTTGGGAAATCACTCCGTGACAAATAGCTAGCTTCTAATGAGAATTTTAAAATCTAGAGTTAGATGGCATGAGCGTTACCTATTTTAAGCCTTCATGCGTTTTGATCTTTAACATCTTTCTAATAAGTACATCACAACTAAATCACACCAACTCGTCTTAGTGGAGAGAGAGTCTTCATGTTTTTCTGATATTTTCCGTATGACACATTATCATCACAGTTAGCTTTTGTTATTACAATAATAATTATTTTCCCTAGTTCTTCGATTTGAAGGGTCTCGTCTTATTTCCAATACATATTCCCTATGTGCATTTGGTACGGTACAAGTTACATGCATACAATTCATTCGGCGAGTACCGTTGAATATTCCCTTGGTAGTTGTTTGGCAATTATTTTCTATCACTAGAGGGTGGTGTTCCCATCAAAGGCCGGATTTTCACCATTTCCTCGCAAGTTCCACTTCGAATCCTCTTTGATGAGACTTCAACCATTGATCTCAATGTAAAATACACCACTTTAACTTTAATTGTTTTATCATTAGACCCTAGCCGATCCCTTATATGGTCATCTAAATCTGTTAATATATATATATATATATATATATATATATATATATATATATATATATATATATATATATATATATATATATATATATATATATATCAAATGAAAACTATCAATTTAGTAGAAAACCAACAAAACCACTTTCAACCAATCATAAAATTTATAAATATTTCATTTTCTTTATTATTTAAAGGGTATATATGTAAATTGCTACATTCTTAATTATCTTCAAAATTCAAATTCCATAATTATCTCCTTTCTTTGTTTATATTTCATACGAGACATTCCAATTAAATGATAGGGGTGTTGTTGATTAAGATCTCAATAAAAAATAAATCATAGAAGGTCGACGACACATACAGCAGTTTCCGGCTATCAACAGACAAAATTTCCGACGATCAACACGAGCCATTCTGACGATCAACACGAGCCATTTCCAGTGATCAACACGAGCCATTTCCGGCGAACAACACGAGCAATTTCCGACGAGACGAATAACACGAGGCATTTCCGGCTATCAACCAACAGTCGTTGACTGAAATCTCAGTCGGTAAACTGTGTATAAAACTAGAAAGCTTAGCCATTTTTTAGCGTTAAACAACAACAAGCAAATAAGAAAATCTGCAACATTTTGTTTTGAGCAGCAAATGGGGTGTGTGTTGATTGAATATGGCTATTTTTGTCTCTGCATTGTTTCAAATAAGGTAGGAATTCTAATTTTCCCTTCAATCATTGCTTTTAATTTTTAAATTCATATTTAATCAATCACTTATATGTATCTATATGTGTATTTTTGTGTTTATGGTTTGATAATAGACTTTTTTTTGGTTTCTTTTGAGATTTATTTCTTTGTATTTTTAATTTTTTTTATCTAAATGGTAATTGTAAGATCCTTTTGTTATTACGTGCAGAGATCAAGAGATCAAATTTTGGTTAAATGTGAAGAGATGAAATTGTCACCTAATATAATTTACGAAAGATGATGAAAACACGATTATAATAGGTCGAACAATTATAAGGAAATATCTGGCTTGAAACACGAATAGTATGATGAACATGTAGAACATAATGAACAAGACGTAATATGTCACTACGTGTACGTAACGCTGTCTTTACGTGTACGTAACGCTGTCTTTACGTGTGCGTAACGCTGATTTACATATACGTAAAGCTGTTTTTACGTATTCATAACATCGTAACACACTTTGTTTGATTAATTTTTGCTTATGTTTGGTGACATTTGATATGTATATCCATTAATTGTAAGTCGATTGCATGCATACTTCTAATAAAAATATCTAGTGTTTTTATCTGTTGCATGGAGTATATCAAGATTTTACAGCTTCTAGTGTTTTTTATGTTACATTATATATGTAACAATATATGTTACATATATGTATGTAACTGTCGCATGCTCCCAAATCCATCGGTATATTGGGTTTTTTTGGTTTAATAATAGTTCTAATCAAGTTCTTTTTGAAACAATCATATTTAGATAATTAGAAAATTGCATTAGGATACGGGATTCTAAGGTTTTAATTATTTTTAGTCGGGCTAAGGTCTTAGCGACAATGAAAAAATGGTATTGAGGGAAGAAGTTTAGATTTAAAATTTTCGTGCTAATGTACGTATATGTAACTCTACTATTAAATATACGTACTCTAGAAATCGCTTTTAGCATTGAAAACAATTTGGTTTAAAAAATATATATGTAACTCATTCTGGATTTTCATATGAATTCATTAAAAATGATACACATGTGTATGACAGTGTTACATATATGTAACACATAATATTATGCATACGTAACACGGTGTTACGCATGCATAACTAGTCATTTCATTTAGTTTAGTTGACTTTATTTTAGAAGAACCATTATTATCTAATTTTTTAATCAAAGTATAAAAAAGTAATACATTTAGATATTAAATATTTATTAAATATAAGCGAGATGTGAGAGGTGAGAGAAAAAAAGAAGATGTGAGTAAATTTAGGAATTTTGTTAATTATTTGTGATAGTTACCAAGTTAATTTTTTGTGTTCTTCCTATTTTGCCCTTAATACCTATTTAAAAACTCATAATCTTTTATTTAATTACGAATATACCATTAATTACTCTCAATCATAGATTAAAAAGAACAATGGTAAATACATGGTTTTTTTGGTTTTCAATTATAATATGGTTTTCATTGGAACCCTCCCCTATATATATATATACATATATATATATATATACATATATATATATATATACATATATATATATATATATATATATATATATATATATATATATATATATAGTGATCAAATGAAAACCACCTTTATAATTGAAAACCATAAAAACCACTCTCAACCAATCAATTTTTTTTTCTTTTAAATTTTTTATTTTCTATTTAAAAGGTTAATAAGATAATTTTGACACCCCTTTAATTTTGGTAATTATTTATTCTATTGAATTCCTTTATTATCTCTAGATTTGAATTTTTAAATTCCAACTTTCTCTCATCTCTTAGAAAATTAAACCATCGATGATTTAAATTAGGGCAATAGTATCATCACCACCATCGCATATCATCACCTCTGTCGAATACCAACACTGTTGCCATCTTCGTCGTTTACCACTCCGAGCCACCTTCGAACGCCGCCAACACCACTCCTTTCTGCTATTAATGGTTCATGTACTTCGAAGACCACCTTCAAGCACCATCGGCCACCTTTGAACACCGCAAAATCATCATTAATAGTTTGATTAAACCTGCAAATCATTCTATGAAACAACAATCGAGAGGATGATGATGAACATGTGTCATGTAAGTTACATTACATACATGTATCTAGAAGATGATGGAGACTGAAGATAGACATATATGTGCAAGAACATGAAGAACATGAATGGTGGAAGATGATGGAGACCAAAGTTACATTACATACATGTATGAGCAAGAACATGAGGACCATATCGGCCTTACGTATATGTAAATATATACGAGCTCTTGATTCTTCTTCTCGATGTTTTCATTCTTAGTGCTTAAGTGTATGTATCTGATACGTATACGTAAGCAAAATATTTTTACTATTATTACATATGAGCTCTTAATTATTCTTCTGGGTCTTTTCATTCTTAGTTTCTTCTTTTCGAATTGTGTTTACATATAAGTAACACAATGATTTATAAATATATCACGTTGTTACATATACGTAACATGATGTTACATATTAAAACTGATTGTTGTTTAACATGGTTACGTATATGTAACCTAGTTTATGTTCATGTGTTTTACTCCTGATTCATCCGATATACATGATACATATACGTAACCCAATGTTACATATAGTTACTTCAATCAAAATTCTTGTTCTACTAGAATATTTTGTGATCGTTACGCATACGTAAAGAACATATGTAGCAAGAACTATTAATGTGGTTTCAATGCTCATAAGATTTTAGATTCGATTTGGTGAACTTAAAGTTTGATTATGTTACATATATGCATCATAGTATTTCATAAACATAACAAACTAATACATATACGTTATACAGCATAATATATTAAACAAATTGTTGCTTAATCTACTACAAAACATAAAAAAAAATTAGCATGATGCTTATAATTTAGTATTGGAATAATAAAATATAAGAAAGAGAAAAGAGTAATATTAGGAATTTATTTTAATAATGATTTGTTTTTAAATTTAAAAAAATATTGTTTTCCTATTCTACCCTAAAGACTAATAACAATTTTTTAATTTTTCATCTAATAACAATTATACCACTAATTAATCCTAACCATTAATCAAATAAATCAATGGTTTTAAAGTGGTTTTTTAAGTTTTTATTTATAATATAGTTTTTATTAGAACCTTTTCAAATATATATATATATATATATATATATATATATATATATATATATATATATATATACATATATACATATATATACATGTATATATGTATACATATATATACATGTATATATGTATTATGTATATATGTATGTATGTATATATGTGTGCATGTACATACATACATACATATATATACATATATATTAAAATGACAACGCGTATAGAAAAGAAATCCCCTGTGACGAAAAGCCAAAAGGTACACAAAGTAAAGAACACGACATGTTTACTTGTTCGATGTGTTGGCAGGAGTCAACAAGACTCCATGGATTCCTAGAGAGAGAAACTGAAGCACCCTTTCAATAACAACAACAATCTCCCCCTTCTATTTAACTCACCATTGATGCCAATCAACGACCATAAACCACCGTCTCACGGCGCCCGTAAAGTCTTAGGGTTCTTCAAATCACCCTTTCCAACTTCAAACAACCCTACTGCACACACACCAACGTTATCTTCTTCACATCGAATGGAAGAATCCAACGTTCACAAGAAAAAAGAAAGTGTTTCGTTCTCGTCGGTGGTTAGATCTCTGCTTCCGACACGACATCGTCTTCGGCTTGATCCCCGGAATAAACTCTACTTTCCATGTATGAATAATCACTTACTGCTGCAGTTTATTCGCTGCTTATGTGCTAATTGATGATTAGTGAGTTTTTGATTGTTAGTTAGGGTTATTGATTTTTGATTTGATGAGATGCAGATGATCATATAATTTTGTGTTTTGTGTTATGATTGTATTAGGTTTAGGTATTTGGTAATTTTTTGTTTCTCGTGAGAATTAAGCGAAACAGTGCCACATTAGCTTGTGTAGTATGATGATGCAGATAGGGCGTTTGATAAAAAGACAAATTGTTTGTTTTTGAGTTGTGTTTGATTAAGTTTTAATTCTGTTTTGATATAGCTCCAATGAAAACAAAACATTAGGGAAAAAATATATTATTAGAGAGCTAAGACATTGACTAACGAGTGAATTAATGACATCCATGATTCACATGTTTTACTGTTAAAGACCAGATCTAATGAAAACAAAATTAGGGAAAATCTTTGAATTCAAAGAAGGGGATTTAGATGGAGGAATTCGAGTCGGAAAGTTATGTCCGTTTAAAGTTGGGCTGTTTCTATCCCGTCGACTTTATCATATTGGTCATTATAAGGTCTGATAACTTTTGGATCAACTCCGTATCATATCACGAACTGCCCCTTAAGGTTGAATTTTGTATTTACCTTCTTGTTACTAGATTTATGCAGTTGACAACCTTTTCGTTTGCTGTACACATGCTTGTGTGGTCTTATATGTGTTTGTTTCATTTTATCTATTTACCAGGAATAGTTATAGTTGATTCTGTTATAATTCTTCAACATATATATTTACTTCAGTTAAGTACGTTTGTTTTATCGTCCAAAAACAATTACACATGTCACGGATGTCCCTACGCTGTTGACAATAAAGCGTTTCTATTTTCTTCTTCAACTTTGCAGATGAACCTGGTAAGCAAGCCCAAAGTGCTATTAAGATAAAGAACACCAGCAAGTCTCATGTGGCATTTAAGGTATGAATATAAAGCTTTGTATAAACCTGCTAACCATTATACTTTTATGTGCTGTAGAGATCTACTCTACTAAAAAGCTTAATTTTAGGATGTCTTGAATCATTACTTCTAACGTCTATGTTGTTTGTGGTGTTGCTTTAGTTTCAAACAACTGCACCTAAAAGCTGTTTCATGCGTCCTCCGGGTGCTATTTTGACGCCTGGCGAGAGTATTATTGCAATTGGTAACAGCATTCGGCATACATGTTCTTATTGTTTTGAGTATTTTACTTTCTGGCAGTGTTTATATTGTTTAGGAAGTCTATTGCTTACAAGTTTTACTTCTGGTTTTATCATGACAGTTTTCAAGTTCATGGAACCTCCAGAAAACAATGAAAAACCGAAAGACCGAAAGAAAAAAGCGAAATTTAAAATTATGAGTCTGAAAGTGAAAGGAGTTACAGACTATGTACCCGAGCTAGTAAGTCATACACCCTCTTTTGAGATACTATTACTTACATATATACGTTTATGTTTTACATACACTGACAATGAATCTTGTTTTAATGGATACTAAATAAATTTGTGTTTTCACTCAGTTTGATGAGCAGAAAGATCAAGTAACTGTTGAGCAGATACTGCAAGTTGTTTTCCTAGACACGGCACGTCCAAGCCCAGTAAGTTCATAAAGTTGGCGTTTTTCGATGGCATTCTTCTAGTTTAAACTCTATTTTTTCTACCCACTTGCTTGAAATTGTTTTATTGCACCATCTTGATTGCTTGACATCATGCAAGGCACTAGAGAAATTGAAGCGCCAGCTAGCTGAGGCTGAGGTCGCCCAAGAAACCCGCAAGAAACCTCCGGAAGAAACGGGGCCGAAGATTGCCGGTGATGGACTTGTCATTGATGAATGGGTGAGCCACTTAACATGCGGGTCAGCGGGCTGGGTAATGGGTTAGGTTGGCCAGTAAACGTTCATTGTCGAATTTTTTTACAAAATAATCAGTCTACTTAATATGATTACAAAATTATATTGTTTAAAAGATGATTGGATATTTAGCAGAGGTTTAAGGTGTTAAAAATAAACTTCTTGTTTCTTTTCTAGCTCCCAGCTCAAGTTATGGGTAAAATATAACATGAACTGATTCATTCATAAGGTATATAAAAATACTGATTAGCATACGACTTTTCCTTGCAGAAAGAGAGACGTGAGAGATACCTGGCTCGACAACAAGTTGAAGGAGAAGACTCGGTATGATAATAAATCATTTCTTTTCCTAAACCATACAATGCTATGGTTTCTGTTTGTGCTGTTTTTGTGAAAAGCTTTGTGTTGTATATGTAACGTGAGAGGTAGATTATTACACGTATATAACTACACCAGTTGGTGGTTACCTGTAGGAGGTACAAGTCAAACAACATAAAGTACTGTTTGGACTTGCACCCGGCAGCCCTGTCAGCAGGTAGACTGTAATTCTCGTGTGATTAGCGTTTGTATGTTGATTAGAGCTATCTTAGCATACGTTTATCGAGCTGTACAAAACAAATTCTGAAGTAGAGTTTTAGGGTCAGGAGAGATGTTCTGACTCGGGCCTCTTTGAGCCTGGACCATGGTCTATTATGCTTAAAGATTAACAATTATTTTTTAAAAGCTTAACATAAATATCAAACCAGTTAAAATTAACACAAGATGCACCGTAAAGTATATCTTAAAATAAAGAGTTAATTACATAAAGTCCCCTGTGGTTAGGTCAGTTTTCACTTTCGGTCCTCAGGTTTGAAAAATTACAAGGTCGATCCAAAGGTTTGTCAAAACATAACACAAAAGGTCCTCAACTTGAAGGGACCGTTAACTTCTCTGTTAAATTTTTTAAAATGACGAAAATACTCGTAAATTACAAAATAAAAATAAAATTAAAGTTATTTGTAATTATAAAAACAAAATGATGAGTAGATGGGGCCACTACCACATATAAACCATTTCTTCTTCTTCCCCAAATTGCAGACCACCACCACTCCCCATTACCGCCGCCGCCCAATACCACCGTCGTCGTCGCCTCGTTACTGCCGATGCTTGTTACCACCGCCTTCCCCACTGTTACCCTTGATGATACCACAACAATCACCGAAACTATCGCAAACACAACCACCATCGTAACCATCGCACGGGTTCCCAAAAATCGATTCCCCTATACCGACTTGATTGAGAAGGAAGTGGTGGTGAGTTGCGGTGTCGAAGATGACGTGTAGCGGTGGTAGGTATGGTATTGGAGGTGACGAGTGGCGGTGGTGGGTGCGGTGTTGGAGGCGATGAGTGGCGGTGGTGGGTTTGATGTTGGAGGCGATGAGTGGCGGTAGTGGGTGCGATGTTGGAGGCGATGAGTGGCGGTACTGGGTTGTGATGTTGAAAGAAACCAGTGGGGTGTGGTGGTGGTGTGGTGGACTGGTGGACAGCGACGGGTGGAGAAGAAGAGGGGGTGATTGGCGATGTGTGGTTGCTTAATTGGTCGTTGATCTAGCAAACAGTGAAAGATGAGATGGTGGTGGTTGTTTGTTGTCATGCGAGGCGGTGGTCGTCCGTCCGGGTGGAAGCAGCAGGTGGTCGTAGTATGATGGTGGTGGTGGACTACTGTTAGGGTTAAAAATGATGTTAGGGTTAAAAGTGGTTGAAGGTTGAAGATGAAGTGATGGGTGGGTCCCACCTCATAATTAATTCATTTAAAAGTGGGGTGGGTGGGCCTATATCCATGTCTATTCAATTATATAAATATTTAGATTTATTGTTAAGGGTATTTTGGTCATTTTACAAAAACTTAACGGAAAAATATAACAAGCATCCACGACGGGGACCTTTTGTGTTATGTTTTGACAAACCTTTGGACCGACCTTGTAATTTTTCAAACCTGGGGACCGAAAATGAAAACTGATCTAACCACAGGAACCTTTCATGTAATTAACTCTAAAATAAACAACTCAACCTTTAACATGTCAGGTTACTTGAAATTGACATGTTTAGCTAAATGCATCCAGGGTTTTAACCTGTTCAACTTAATTTCATTAATTTTTGTGTTAGGTGTGTGTCATGTTGGTTGAAGATTTACACTTTTACTTGAAACATAAGTCTGCCTTTTGAGCCATTCAATTTGCCAACCTTACCAAATCAAAGTCTCAAGTGTTTAAAACATGCTGTAATTTTGTATCAAACTCTTATAAGATGATGTGGTATGGTGCGTGAGGTTGTGTGAGTATGGATGTGGATGCAAGCTCGCGAGTGAAAATCATTTTTTTTTTCAATATATAACAGTTAAATCTTTTTTTAACCATTTTGATCTTTAATCATCCTAGACTCATTTTTCCTTTTGCTATAAAGAAAGTACACACGCATATAATAAAACGCCAAGTATGAAGTTAAAATACTTTTCTTTATTGATAATCAAAGATTAACATATTACAAATCTGTTATTTCTGTTGATCATAGGGTTTTGATGCATCTTTTTCAGAAAGAAACATTTATTGGTTGGATCATATAGCGTCATTTGAATATGGGTCGACTGTGATTAGAAATCCGTTATTTCTGTCGATCATAGGGTTTTGATGCATCTTTTTCAGAATGAAACATTTATTGGTTGGATCATATAGCGTCGTTTGAATATGGGTCGACTGTGATTAGATTCCAGCGACACAAATCCATTCACCCACAAACAGCTTGCTGCAATTCAGATTTGGATTAATGTAATTGAAGAATCCTGTGCTCAACTTGAACGTCTGTGCAATGCTGAAACACGAATCTTCACGTTTTACACCTACAACAGAAGTACAACTAGGGGTTTTTCCAAATAAACCTGAGCAATATGTCATATTGTAGTTAGATATCATTTCAAGGTAAATTTAATCAGATGTTCATATTATGATTAGTAGCTTTGATGATAACTTACCGAGGGGGATAGTTCTCCGTTCAATTGTTGTCATAGTACCAACAAAAGCAAGCACGAAAAGCATGCAAATGATGGTTTTGTTGTTCATCTTATTGAACTATTGATGATGTTGCTTGTAGAAGTTGATTTAAGAGATTATTTTGGTTTGCTACATTGTTAATCCATTTATAGAACTAAAATCCTATTGTAAACAAACACATAAATCAAAAAACATTGGTGAACCTCGATTTTGATCTAACCAATGAAACTATCAGACTAATTGCAAGTAATAACCAAACACAAACATCAATTTATTCTTTGTTAAACACTTGGATATTGTTTTTAACTTTTTTTCATATTTTTATAAAACAAGATCAGGTTTTAATACTTTATCGCGTCTTATCAGATTCTCTTCACCACAATTTCTTAAACATATATTGACAAACTCTAATAGCATACTGCTGATGAGTACATGGATCATATAGCTTATTGTGTCAATTTGAATATGGTTGTGAAGATTGATTAAACAATATTGTTGCATCTTTTACAAAGATTTGTTGTCGGGATGATGATTAAGAGTTAAAATTGGATCGGTAATCCATTATACGAGTGAACTCTAGTTGTTATCACATGTCTTCTTTTTTGTCATTCTATCAATACTTTTATCTTCATCTTTTGCTTCTTTTTCATGAGTCAGCTCATTCTTAAATTGTTTTCAAGTAAATTAACCTACATCAATCAATCATGAATTGTTGCAACATAGGGAGAAGATTAAAGAACGCAATTAGAGAACATATCGATTGGAAGGTTTGTATTGTTGTTTGAAGATGATACCATAACATTGTCTCTCATTTTCTCTAATGACCAAATTAAGATTGAGCGAATAAAGTAAGTGGTATTCTTGAAATTTGACATTAAGAAGAATTATGATCATAAGTTTCCATTCTAATAATTGTTCTTAAGGACAATAGTATCCATCAAAATATGTTCATGGAATGATTAAAGTGCAATTATTAATAAATTAATAATTATATTAACTTATATAAAGGTTATTGGTTAATTATTAAAACATGATAATTAAACTAACGGCCATATAACAATATTAATTAATTAACTAACTAATTCCAACAAGAATGAAACAAAAGCAACTTCCTTTATTATTAATAATCGAAGAACACATCATACGAAGTAGTTATTTTTTATCAACATGAGATTTTAATACATCCTTGATATAGTATGTATTATAATCTTTAGTAGAAAGAAACGTTTATTGGCTGGATCATGCGTGGAGTCATTTGAAAGATCAACATTGATTAGAAACCATCGACACAAATCCATTCACCCACAAATAGCTTCTTGCAGTTCAGATTCGGGTTGATAAAATCAAAGAATCCCGAGCTCAGGTTGAACTTTTGAGTGATGTTAAAGCATGAATCGCCACGTTGCACGCCGGTAACAGAAGTACAAACAGGGTCTCTTGATGATAAATCTAATCAAAGATCAAAATATTCATAAACATAAAACATTCGTTACCTACACTTTCAACGTGTATGCAAAACACCTTTTGTTACAAACCTACTTTTAGTTGCTTTTCTTTGTGTTAGTAATGACTGCATATTTAAAAGAATACAATATATTATAAGTTTAAAGAAAGATGTATGAAACTGCCCCTTAGGTATATGACTTACCACGAGAAATAGTTCTGGCTTCGGTTATTGCGATACCAACGTAAACAAACACAACAAGCATGCAAATGATTGTTTTGTTGTCGATCTTAGCCATTGTTTTGATGATTGTGTTCTTTGCAGAAGTAAGTTTGAAGAGTTGATTTTGTTTTTCTAAATGAAAATAATCCCTTTATAGAACTCATATCCTAAATGAAGCCAACATATAAACCAAAACAACATTGGTAAATCTAGATTTTGATCTAACCAATGAAATTAATAGGTAAAACCAAAAACACACATCAATTCAACATGTGGTAAACTGGATTTCTTTAAATTAAAACTTGTATAAATAACATGAATTATACGCGCGAAGTTTTATTTTTGGTCAAGCTTTGTCTTTGATAAACGGATGATACAAACAAGAGTAATAGTGTTATACATCACGTCTCATTAGTTTGTCCTTAACCTCATTGCCTTAACATAAAATGACAAAGTCGATCCATATGAATCGAACAATGTAAAAAATACATAGAATTGTCTAATAATGTCGTCACAGGTGGAACAACCTAGTGGTCGGTAATTACCCACTCATCAAATATGAGGGTTCTATCCTGGAAATCACCGTACAAAAAAAAAATTAACATGGTTAATATATGGTTATTACTAGACTAGATTGAGAGACTTTTGTTATGTTGTCTTTTGATACTGCCGAATTTTACTTGTTTAATAAATGGGGTTTTAGAAGAGGATTATATTCATATAGTATATTTTATCATCATTTTTATTTTGTTGGTATGCCATAAATATAATCCAAAGAATATAACGGGGATATATTCTGAAGGATTATACTTATGGCCGTACAATTTGTTGATACGACAATTGCATCATAAATACATGTAATACTAAACTAATCTACATTAAATGAATGTAACATAAATGTATATGCAAGGATTTCGGAAAAAATAAATACCACAATTCCAATGAAAAGCAAGACCCTTATCCAAAGGATTGTGTTAATAATATATTCGTTGCTAATTAATGCTTTTGTTTGATCTCCTTCTTTAGCTTCTTAATATATATTTTCTTTCGATTCTACACCATCTTTTTTTTATATTAAAACGGTCAACTAATAAAGTCCAACTACCCGAGGTATCCTAATGACAAAAAGACATCTTATATGCTCGCTAGCACAGACAATGCTGGGTATTTCAAGCCCACCAACCATCAATTACGAAGAAAATCCACCACTCGAATGCCCACAACGGTAAAACCCGCCCACCAACAACATTTTGCAGTTGGTAGGACTCGAACTCATAACCTCCCTTAGAAGAAGCCATAAGGCTAGCACTTAACCAAATGGTGTCTTAACAAAAATTGAAATGATTAAAGCTACTGATTGGATAAGATTTAAACGATGACAATTTGTAAATAACTACGAAGAAAAAAAAACTTATTATTGTTGTCAAGGGTAAACTTAGTTGCATAAAATGATCACAAATTTAAACTTAATTTAGTTTACAAGAAAAATACGTTTTCTCATTTCGTTCATAATCATTTTAATTTGTGAGCAAGAACCGAGTAGAAATCACATGTAAATTTATTATAGTTAAGCAAATGAGATTTTCTTTGTCAATGCAAGTCAAAGTTAAAAGGTAATCGAGCTATTAGTATGAATTATTTTGTACTGAGTTATGGATTGAATTATTAGAATATAATTCGACTGAAAACAATTATATTATAAAATCAAGATTTTTTTATTTTATTTTGAGTGTAGTATTACTATATATTTTAAAATGACATTTTCTTAAAAAAAAGTGTGTTCTATTGTGTGTAATTATTTATAAAATAAGCAAATTACCATATATATAACGGTACATAATTATGTATATAATTGTGTGTGATTATAATAAATATGTGGTGCTTAATCAAATATTCACTTTCGCTGTGTTCCCGAGTTTAATAAACGAAAGGAAAGAAAAGAAAAGAAGTGAAAGGAAATTAGTGAGAGAAAAGAAATAAAGAGAAAAGAAATTAAGGAGAGAAAAGAAATTAAGAGAAAGAAAAAGATATTTTCAATTTTCGTGTTTCAGAATTCGAAAGAAATGAAAAGAAAATATAAATTTCATGTGTTTACTTTCATTTTTTCCATTTCCTTCCATTTTGGAAGAAAAGTTAAAAGAGAAAATTATTAAAAAATTTCCTTTCATTCTATTCATTTCCTTCCTTTAAAAAACTCAGTAACATAACGTTTTTTTGTTTCATTCTATTTCTCTCCTTAAAAAAAACTCAAGAACATAATAATATTTCACCTTCCTTTCATTTCTCTCCTTAAATGAGACTCGAGAACACAAAGTTTGTTTACTTAGAATGTATTAACATCACTCCCCTCCCTCTCTCTACATACACCCAGCCCGTACATACACACACATGCGTGCTACGTACTTGTTGTTCAAAAAATATACACATATAGTTACATGTTTTTTAAAAATCAACGGTTTGTTGAAACCGTAAAAACCACATAAGTCGATCGTGTACATATCTCGATCGTGTACATATCACTCGGTAAAAAGAAAAAACCAAAAGAAAATGGTTTATCTTTATCTCCCACTCATTTTCTATTCTTATTTTCTATTTTCTAAACTTTTAGGAAAAATTCTCAGTTTACTAATTCAGCATGTTACATGTAGAATCAATATTAACTTTTTCACAATCTACCCTCTTAATATTGATTTTTGTACCATCTAGATCTACAAGAGTTCTAGCTTTCCAACTTTAATTAATCGTCTCTTATTCACTTGTTCGTCACATATACCTTTGATTTCAGCTGACCCACTTGATTTTAATAGTCACATCTTCATCATTATAATCACAATCCTAGAAATCATGCTCATCTTTTTTTTACTTGTCTTGGACATAACAGCTAGACACCGCCTCTTTATAATTTTATCTGCTTCACACACAGTGAACTTCCTACTGAATCCCTCAGGTCTTTCACAACACTTTCGAACTCACTCTTTACAGGTTCCAGCTTAAATCTTTAGCGCTTATCTATATCACATAGGTCATTCTTGATCTATCATAGATCTTCTTCCACACATCCCTCACCGCCATTTGAATAATTACTAAACTTCGTTTGAACCGTTCATTGGTTCTAACATTCCTTCACCGGTCCACACAGGTCTGTTCCTCCATCAATCTCTCACATATTCACTTATGGTTTTGTTCTTCTCGTGTTCTTCGTCTTCAATAGCAAAATCTTGATCTTCCTCTTCTCAAGTCTTAATAGTCAGCCTCTCTTGGTATGAGCTTAACCTAAGTTCTGATACCAATTGTTGCTCAAAATCGTATATCAAGCACAACACCCAGATTCGGTGACTAAACTCAAGTCACAACTCTAAAAATTACAAAGATCCATAATCACTTACCAAATAAACAAATCAACAAATAAATACTAGTATGTAGATGATTATCTTAATACAATCTTGGAGATATGCTTAACCATTCAAGTTTATGGTGCACCTAATTCAAACCCTTAATTCAAATCAAACTTCCACGATACCTATTACATAAATACTAGTATGTAGATGATTATCTTAATATGGTAGAATGTTCCCATTGGCATTATGATGGTCATGATCAAACCTCACCACTAAAACCATTCCTTCAAAGCATGACTTTTGAAAATTCCTAACTTGGTAATGAATTGGGAATATTTCTGTTAATGTATACATATTGAGGTTGGTAGCATTTTACTGCTGGTTTTGCTTTCTCTAAAGTTTTATCAGGCCGGCTCAAACTCAAAGCTAGTAAAGCTAGTGCTGTGAGCCTTTAATTTCAAAGGTCCTTTAAATTTTATAAAATAGATTTATATGTGTAAAAGAATTGGTTGGACTAGATATACTATTAATTTACTTGGGCTTACAATCCAATAAAAATGCACATTTTATTAATTTAGTTGAGTCTTCAATCCAACGAATTTGCATCATATAAAGCTAAAACAAATAAATTTAATCTAAACATCTATACATACATAATATATAATTTTTTTAAAATGTCTCCGCCAACTATAAACGTATTAGTTTATTATTGCCGGTTCTGAGCCCGGATAAAGAAGAAGAGCTTTAACAAAAATTATTTTTGAAAAGGGCCCCATTTTTTTATTTCGATTGAGTCCTTAGAAAATGTTGAGCCGGCCTTGGTTTTATATTTGTAATTTCCACGTGTAGCAAAACAAATTTAACACATTCACTTATTCACAATTCACGGGTTAACATTTCGGACTATACATGTCTGTATAGTATACATTATTCCTTGTTTTAAGGAGCTTATTTACTGAAAACTGAAGAAAACGATAATACAAAGCCATGATTCTCAGGCTGAAACATCAGATAAACATGAAAGCAGAATCGAAACAACAGTTTCTTCTTTGGATCCTTATGCTCCGTTGATACAAATCCATTCACCCACAAACAGCTTGTCGCAGTTCAGATTCGGGTTGATGGAGTTGAAGAATTTAGTGGTCAACTTGAACTTTTGGATGATGTCGAAACATGTATCTCCACTTTTCACACCGACAACAGACGTGCATATAGGGAATGTTATTGGAAAATCTGAGAGAAAATATATCATAACATCAAGCGCGATAAATGAATCTACTCGATTAGTTCAAAGATAATTCAAACGTACAATTTTGATTATTAAGATTAAAAAAGCAGTATATAAATGATTATTGGATGGATTATAATGTATGGTTTTTAAGTGTAGGATTTACCAAATGAAGGAGTTCTGGCTTCCGTTGTCGTCATGATCCCGACAATAACAAACACGAAAAGAATGCAGATGAATGTTTTGTTGATCTTAGCCATTATACTGTAGATCACTAGATCTTGCTTCTGTAGATGTATGAAGAGATGCATTTGTTGTGCTAATTGTTACCTATTTTATAGAAGTCATAGCCTATAATGAAGTTAAAACATAAGCCAAAACAACAATGTTAGACATTCCTTATGATCTCACCAATGATATGCTCGTTAATTACTATCACAAAGATCATCAAATACTTAACATTTAAAGACAAGTTGCAGAAACCCCTATTTTTTAAGAAACGTATCTCAACGTATATGCTTATTATTTCATTTTGTTTACCTAAGTAATTGTTTTTTGGGTAATTTTTATTTATTTTTAACTATCGATCACTTTGAACTAACAAGGATTTGAACTCACAAACAATCACTAATGTCACTAGGATATAAAACCGTCGGCCACTAAGTAATTGTTTTATGAGAAATTTGAAATTATAACTTTTTGTGTGTCATGTGAACACTCTTCATGATTGTCAATTAATGGACGTTTAACCTTTTGTTTGTCCTAAATAGAAAATAAGTGTTTGGTTAATATTTCACGTTGTAGTATGAAAAGTATGAATTTATAAAACTTTATATATGTATATCTTTTTACTTATGTTTTTTTTTATGTTAGCATTACTTTGTTTTACTTCACCAGCTATATATATTAGTTGTGGTTATACACAAGATGGTAATATATCGATCTTAGGTTGATGAAATAAGTGTCAAGTTACTAATTTACTTTATTTGATCTCTTGTAGACAGGGGCGAAGCTTCTTTGGGGCCGAGGGGAGCCCCCGTCCCCCCCTCTTTGGGGCCGAGGGAGGCCCCTGTCCCCCCCCCCCCCCCCTCTTTTTTTCGTCAGTAGTGTAAATTTTTTGTCCGGTAGTAGAATTTTATTAATAAATATAAAGTCTGCCCCCCCTCTAAAATTATTTTCTTTCGCTCCCGCCCCCCTAAGCTTTGGTTCAAGCTCCGCCGCTGCTTGTAGAAGTTTGAGAGCTCGGGTCTAAACACTAGAATCAGAAGGACTTTTCTGGAATGAAGAAAAAAAAAACCATGTACTTAAAATTTTCCGTTGATCCACTATTTATTGAAAGGACTGTCAGAGTTGCTAGGGCTAGAAATTGTGATTGAGATCTTAATGGCATATACTTAGTTTATAAAGCTAGATGGTCTTCTTAGTTTATTCCTTTATTTTGTGTTGTAATCTATGTAAAAGTGTAATCGGTTGTAATTGGCAGGCCTCCGTTGGGCTTGAAGATCTGCAATTTCTTTTTGTTTTGGGGGCCCAATATATGTGATAATAAACTTTCAGGGGTCTAAAATTGTGTAATTTACAACTTTGGAGGCCTAATATTTTGTAATTCTAAATTATGAAGGCCCGTTACTTTTGTAGTTATGGTCCTTATAAGTTAAAATCAAGCCGAGCATGAAACAACATTTGTTTTCCAATTTTGACTTTTGTGTAGCTAACAAAAATGGAAACAGCTTTTGTTTTAAACCACAGTTTAGTGTAGAGGTGGGCAAAACAGGTTTTGGTTCATACCCGAAAACGGGTACAAACCGGGTTCGGCCCAATCGGGTTTTTTGTATCCGGGTTGAGGCAAAACCGGGTATGAACCGGGTCAGGTTCACCTACATGAAAACCCTACCCGCTATACCCGGGTAGGGTAGGGTCGGGTCCGAAACCGGATCCAATGCCGGGTTTATTTTTTTTTCTTCTTACCTTTTCTTGTGTGTGTGTGTCCAATACTGGATTCAACTTAGGTTCAACCGGGCCGGGTTTCGGTTTGGGTTCGGGTCGTGTTTGCTAAAAAACTCAAAATCTAAAATCGGTTCCAACCCTACAGATTTAAACGGGTCCAACCTGGGTACACCTTTCATCGGGTACTACCCGTACCCTGGTCCGAACCCGGTTTTTATACCCACCTCTAGTTTAGTGTATGTGCTTATTTTTCAACTTGATATTTTCCTACAAAATATTGAGACCCTACCAATTCATATTTTCTAAGGAAAGAAAAAAACTGTTAAACTAAATGAGAACAATAACGCCCAATTCGACAACCACAAGAACGAAGAAGACGAACACAAGAAAGAACTTTATTGAAAATGATTACAAGTGTTTATTATTTCTGTGATTGTATGATTCTCACCGATTACAGGATCCTTATTTATAACGCTAAAACCTAACTAACTACAACGGTCAAATAATACACTCAACATAATATTAATAATTTACACTTTGGACCCCTAGACTAAAACTTCCGAAGCAGGAAGCACCCCTGTGAAAACTTCCGAAGCCAAAACTTTGATACTCCCAATACTCACCAAATCTTCCAATGCTAAATAACCTTCGGAAGATATCAGATCAAGCTTTAGAGCTCTTCCGAAGCAAACATAACCTTCAGAAGAAATATGTTTAGCTTCGGAAGATACTTATCTTTTAAAAGAAACACTTGTTTTGGCTTTTATACTTCACAATCTCCACCTTAAAACCAAAACAAGATTTTAACCAACTCCTAAATCCAAGCAAAAGTTGAACTTGACACCAGGTAGAGACTTAGTAAACACATCTGCTGGATTCTCCAAATTAGATACACTCTTCACTTTCACCTCCCCAGCATTCACCACATCCCTTATAAAGTGCAACTTCACATTGATGTGCTTTGTCCTCTCATGAAACATGCTGTTCTTAGACAACTGGACTTCACCCTGGTTATCACAAAATACCACTGAGTCTGAAACATCGATTCCCAACTCAAAAACAAAACCATGCAGCCATATAGCTTCTTTGACTGCCTCAGTCAAAGCTATATACTCAGCTTTTGTGGTAGATAATGCCACTACATGCTGCAACTGGGCTTTCCAACTAACCAAGTTACCCAACACCTGAAATACATACCCTGTTATAGATCTACCCCTATCCAGGTCCTTGGCAAAATCCGAATCAACATAACCAACAATCCTCTTACTCCCCATATGTTCATGATTCCCAAACACTAAGCCATAGTGTTTAGTACCCCTGAGATATCTTAAGATCCATTTCACAGCATCCCAATGAGCTTTACCTGGATTAGACAAGTACCTGCTGACTAAACTCACAGCATAACCAATATCTGGCCTTGTACACACCATCAAGTACATCAAGCTCCCAACCACATTGGCATAAGGCACCTTCTTCATATACTCAACCTCAGAATCTGACTTAGGACAATCAGAGCCTGACAGTTTAAAAAGAGCACCAATAGGAACATTCACTGGCTTCCCCTCATTCATTTTATAGTTATTCAGTACCTTCTCCAAGTAAAAGCTTTGAGACAGTTTCAACACCCGGTGTTCCCTATCTCTCTTGATTTCCATGCCCAATATTTTCTTTGCTTCTCCCAGTTCATTCATTTCAAACTCAGACATCAACATTCTCTTGGTAGCTTCAACTTCCTTCAAGTCTTGACAAGCTACCAACATGTCATCCACATACAGCAACAAATAAACAAATTTGTTCAAGTTGTATTCCTTGAAGTAGACACAACTATCATAGATGCTCCTCTTAAACCCATTAGTCACCATATGTTCATCAAACCTTTTATACCACTGTTTAAGAGATTGCTTCAGCCCATACAAGGACTTCTTAAGGAGACACACCTTATCTTCCTGCCCCTTAACTTCAAACCCCTCCGACTGCTTCATATAGATTGTTTCATCTAGATTCCCATGTAAAAATGCAGTTTTTACATCCAACTGATGTAACTCCATATCCATTGAAGCAGTCAATGACAGCATAACCCTGATAGATGAATGTTTCACCACAGGTGAGAATATTTCATTGTAATCCACCCCTGGCTTCTGTGTAAACCCCTTAGCTACTAGTCTAGCCTTGTACCTAGGAGGCTCACCTTCAGAAATCCCATCTTTTAGTTTGAACAGCCACTTACATGATACAGGCTTGTGACTCTCAGGTTTATTAACAAGCTCCCATGTGTCATTCTTATACAGAGATTTCATCTCTTCCTCCATGGCTTACACCACTTTGAGCTTTCTTTCACAGAAATTGCCTCAGAGTAAGACAATGGTTCATAGATGCTTTTTTCTTCAGTAGCAACAAAGGCTAATGCTGAAAAATCAATCCCCTCTCTATACCTGAAAAGAGGTACCACTTATCTCCTTTGTCTATCCCTAGCCAATTGGTAATCATCCAAGCCAACCCCTTGGCTATTAGAAGTGCCATGATCAACACCTTTATCACTCACATCCTGCTGCTCTATCTTAATCTGAACCCCACTCTGCTCCCCAACTTTTGAAATCCTTTTCCCTTCAATGTCTTTATACATAACATCTTCTTGAAAAACCACATCTCTGCTCACTATCACCCTTGGTCTGCCACCATCTAGTCTCCACAACCTATACCCTTTCACACCATCAGGGTACCCTACAAATACATATTTACAGGCCCTGGGTTCTAGCTTTCCTTGGCTAACATGTGCATAATCCAATGACCCAAATACTCTTAGATCACCATAGTCATATTTTCTACCTGACCATGCCTCCATTGGAGTCTTCATGTCTAATGCAGCTGATGGAGACCTGTTGACTAGATAGGCTGCAGTAGTCACAGCTTCAGCCCAGAAATACTTGGGTAAACCAGAACTAGCCAACATACACCTTACCTTTTCAAGTAAAGTCATGTTCATCCTTTCAGCCAAACCATTCTGCTATGGAGTACCAGGCATAGTTCTGTGTCTTGCAATACCTTGAGTTTTACAAAATTGATTAAACTCATGGTTACAAAACACCAACCCATTATCAGTTCTTAGCTTTTTGACTTTTCTTTCAGTTTGGGTTTCCACAAGGACTTTCCATTCCTTGAACTTACTAAAAGCATCACTCTTATTCTTTAAGATGATTACCCAAACCCTTCTTGAAAAATCATCTATCAAAGTCATAAAATATCTAGCACCACCTAAAGAATCAACCTTAGCCGGACCCCATAAATCAGAGTGAATATAGTCTAGTACCCCACTTGTGATATGCCTAGCTCTTGTGAATCTAACCCTCTTGTGTTTCCCAAGAATACAAGTTTCACAAAAACCAAAATCACAATTCTTTAACTCAGTCACCAACTGTTGCTTCTACAACTCCACCAGCCCTTGCTGACTAACATGACCAAGCCTCTGGTGCCATAACATGGCCCTAGAACTACCATCACTTGAGGCAGTTGCCACATGGGATTCTACTACACCAGCAGTATCTAGTACATAGATATTATTATCCCTTCTATTACCAGATAGTACTACCATTGATCCCTTAATCACCTTAGTCTTACCATCCCTAAGACTAACATTGTACCCAGATCTCTCCAACAACCCTAAAGAAAACAAACTTCTTTTAAGATTAGGGATATACCTTACATCTTGAAGATCAACTTCTATTCCATTCTTCATCTTCAGAGTCACTGTACCATGACCTACAATCTTGCAAGGTCTATCATCCCCTAACCTCACAGAACCAAGATCTTCAAGCTTCAATTAAAGAACTCCTTCACAGGTGTCATATGGTATGAACAACCTGAATCCATTACCCATTCATCCTCTATACCGCTGCTTGTGACAGCCAACACATCTGCACTCTCATATTCATCAGATACATCATCTCGTGCATTGTGACTAGAATGAGATGTTGACCCACTTGATTCACCCTTCTTTCTTTTCAAGTTAGGATAATCCTTCTTGAAGTGCTTCTCTGACCCACACACAAAACACCTCCTTTTGTATTTGGATCTTGACTTTGAGACACTTCTTGGCTTGAAGCTTTTTTGTTCAAATCTTCCCCTGACCACCAAGCCCTCTCTACCATCTTCTTTAGTCAGTTATCTTCTTCAATTTCTTTGAATTGAGAGCTGCCAGCACTTCCTCCATGGTAAGAGTATCCCTACCATACATTAATGTATCCATAAAGTACTCATAAGATGATGAAAGAGATGTCAAGAATATGATAGCTTGGTCTTCATCATCCAGTTCAACTTCAATGTTCTCAAGATCTAACACCAATTTGTTGAATTCGTCAGTATGATCTTCAATTGACTTCCCAGGCGCCATTTGGAAAGTGTACAACCGCTTCTTGAGATATAGCCTGTTCGCAAGAGACTTCTTCATGTACAGACTTTCCAATTTTGACCAGACCCCTGCCTCCGTCATCTCCTTCGAGACTTCTCTCAGTACCCGATCACCCAAGTTCAAGATGATTGAACTGTGTGCCTGTTCAAGCATCTCCTTCTTCTCCTTGTCAGACATCGTGTTCGGCAACTTAGATTCTCCTACCAAGGCATCCACCACTCGTTGATGAACGAGCAATGCCTTCATCTTCAGTCGCCATAACCCAAAGTCATTCTTCCAGTCGAATTTCTCAATCTCAAACTTTGTTGACACCATCTTTACCGCCGAACGATCTTTGATTGAATCTCGATCCTCAATTGAGCCTATAACCAGGCTCTAATACCAATTGTTAAACCAATTGAGAACAAGAACGCCCAATTCGACAATCGCAAGAACGAAGAAGACGAATACAAGAAAGAACTTTATTGAAAATGATTACAAGTATTTATTATTTCTGTGATTGTATGATTCTCACCTATTACAGGATCCTTATTTATACCGCTAAAACCTAACTAACTACAACTGTCAAATAATACACTCAACATAATATTGAGAATTTACACTTTGGACCCCTAGACTAAAACTTCCGAAGCAGGAAGCACCCTTGTGAAAACTGTCGAAGCCAAAACTCTGATACTCTCAATACTCACCAAATCTTCCGATGCTAAATAACCTTCGGAAGATTGTGATAAGCTTCGGAAGATACTTATCTTTCGAAATAAACACTTGTTTTGACTTTTATACTTCACAAAAACATTTTTTTTTCTACTTGATATTTTTTTCGTATTTGATTATTTTTGACTTGTTTAAACAGGTTTCTACCTGATATTCCATTTGATAACAACCCCTCAATAAAATATATTTCTACTCATGATAATTGTTTTGATTTTATAGCTTTTAAGAGTTACTACCTTCGTAATATTACTTGAAAAGTGATTATTCAAGCAATTGGTTTCTAGCTGTTGTTACAATTCTTGTTGCCAAGGTTTGGCCCTAGTCGTTGATATTCCACTATTATTAAGTTGATAAGTGAGTTGTACCGTAAATGTGCTGCCCCTTTTGTCGCTTAGTATTGTTGCGACTTCAATTGACCAGCCCATTTTTAGCTGATTCGTTTTACTTCACCTATTTTTGTTCAGCGTAACTAAAAATACTAGATCCGTCACTAGCTTAAAACATTAGTTTTTATAAAAATAATACTGATTTTTTATATATAATATATTTTCTTAAGCTTCAAAAGCCTTAAATTTGTACCTTTTAAACAAGTGTTTCAACTATTTTGAGCAATCTCACAAACTGCACATGGAAACTAAACTGTATCGTGATTTTTGTTATTGATTAATTCAACTTGTTTTTGTTTGCACATGTACCCGACTTGTTTGTTTATTTTCAAATACCATCGAAGTGTTGTGATGACAACGGCGTTGAATTGCAACAAAGCCCTTATAAAAATTGACTATGACAATGACACCCGTGACTTTAGTGTCAATAAAGTTTTTAAATATCTATTATAATAGTAAAATAAGTATTAGTTTCTTGTGGAATATTGTTATCATCATCTAATAAAACAAAATTTCTGTAACGTCTTGTAAAATATAAAATCTTGATATTTTATTTGCAATAGTCTTACAATATTAAATCTTCTTAGCATATATGTTTTAAACAAAAAAGATATTAAGCTAATCTGATTGTATCTACGATTTCTTTTCCTCTGTGATGGTTCTAATTGCTATTAAATTGCTATATATAAAGTTCTTAGGTTATTATATTTCTTGTATTATTTTGTGCGATAGAAAATGCTAAATAATTTTCGTTGGTATGCTTAATCATATTCCTAACTAATGGCATGATGTGCCACTTTGTATAAGATCTTAAATTTTTTGGTAATTTAAACTAGTATATTTGTTGGTGATTCTAGTGTCATCAACTCATTTTAGGTTAACTAAGATTTATTTAACACGAGAGAGAAAGTCGTATTAATAAATATCAATAGAAGTTAGAAAATATGAAAAACACGATTGTTTGAGATGATTGTGATTACCCTTTTAACAAGGTTCTAAGGTTTATTGTGTCTGGCAAGATTAGGTTGTCTGGTTATAATGTTGTTGTCATAAAGAATTGAGTAAATTAATAACAAATACTAAAGGACGTGGGGTTTAATAATAGTTTCGATATGTGTAGAAAAATTCATTTCTAAATGATTTGGGTTGCAAGTGTCATGTTAGATATATATGTAGATTTAGAGGTAATATTAAAGGATGTTTAATTTAGCTGTTCTAAAAAACCAATAATAAATTAAAAGAATAATTATACTAGTAACCTAGTATAATACTTGGGAATAATATTTTATGCGTTTTAAGTTCTTTACATAAAAGTAAAAATTAAGTTCATAAAAATCCGTTAAACAAAATGACAATTTGGATATAATTTTTATTATCTTTCTCAAGTACCAGTCTTTTAATATATGTATGAAAATATTTATATAACTTTTTGCAGATAACTATGATTTAAATCACGGATCTAAAAGTTTCTAGTGACAAAAAAGGAAACAAAAATCACACGAAACTCACACTTTAATTCAATTGTCTCCAAAACTTTTGAAATTGCACCATATCTTTTGGGATATATTTTTGGATAAAGTTTGGATAAATGGATGTTCTAGCTTGTGTTATTTGTTTTGGATTAGGATCGACACATGTGATACCAAAAAAGGTAAAGTGCAAGTATTTAATGTTGGAGATCACAAAATCCATAACAAATGTAAAACAAATTAAACAAAGTAAGTTTATTATTGTACTTTATACTCTTTTTATGACGTATTAACTTTAGATTTATGTTCAAATACAAAACCTTTTAAAACTATAAAGTATAAAAAGTAATCTTAATCATCCACCTTATTAATCAATGGTTGAGATCAACTTGTAGAAAAAAGTTTGTTAAAAGAATATTTTAGAAATAGTCACTTTTGTTTACTTTTTGTAATTTCTCTCATTTTTTTAAACGTTCATAACTTTTATATATGACATTATTTTTTTATAAAAATCAAACCATAAAAGCGAACGTTTTTTTATCTTTAAAATGAGTAAAGTATTGTTATATAAAAAGATAAAAAAATACGTTTTTAAGTTCATATCCCGTCATTGTATCTTTAATGCAGTTTATTGTGTCTTTTTGTTAGTTGTGTTAATCTAGATACTATTGTGTTTTTCCAAAATGATAAATTTTAAAAAATATAATAACGGAATAACATTGTTGTATATTTTTAACATTTAAAATACAATAATCAATTAACAATTAATTGATCTAATACATTAAAAACAATGACAAAATAACATAATGTCTAATTGTGTCTTTTGATCGTCATTTTGTTATCTTGAATACTATGAGTTTTGACAAATACACTGGTTAAATAACATTATTGTGTACTTATAGTGGTAAAAAAATGATTAATAACAACAAGATTATATAAATTTATTAAAAATAATGATCAAAACAACACATGGTGTTATCTTAAACATTATGAGTTTTGACAAATACATCGGTGAAAGTATGTTATTATGTTTTCTAGTTGTCTAACACAATGATTGATAACAAGTTTATAATCTATAAAAACAATGACAAAAATAACACAAAATAAGCTAAAACGTAAAATACAATGATTAATACACATAACAAATGATGTAAAATATATTATACAAGGAACTGATATTTGACACAATGAACGTATGATACAATGAGCTGACATATTTAATACAATGATCAAAATACCCTTCTATTTAAAATAATAGAAGAACATGTGTCAAATTCACAATTTTTATTAGATTTTTTAGATTAAACATGCTTTATACTATAACCTTACCCTTTATTAAGTTTAATTAAAGTATCTAGTATTAAATTAACAATAATGTATGCATGCTTAATGTTTTGTACATCAAGCTGTATCATCCTGTCATTTTGTATGAAATTTATAATTTACATTATATTCTATAAATATTATTATGTGGATGATAAGTCTTTGTTTAAAAATGTATTTAATTTTTTAAAAACTAAATAACCACTTTATATGTTTGACTATTAATTGTACCAAAGTTTATATGTTATTTTAAATATGAATTTTAGAATCCACTACTTGAGAAAAGGTTCCAGTTAGATTTACGTTTTTATGTCCGATACGACAAATAGACACGTGAACATGTGGTCTCCAAAAAAAACTTAAGCCCACAACTTAAGCTATGAAAAAAGCATTTTTGACTTCTTTGATACAAACAAATTAAAATGAAAAACTAAAATGCCGACGGTCGACTCAATTTATTTAGATATCTTATGTTTTAATATCGGTTTATAAGGGGGAAAATATACAAGAGTAACATAAGCGAGTCTTTCTTGTGGGCAAGTCTATTTCATGTAACAAAAGGGTCGTTTTTGAAGTTATTATGCTCGATGCACTTTATAAAGATTTATAAATACAATTAGACCAGAGCATGTAGTAATAATCTATTTCACTACACGTACAAGCATGTCATACAAGAACTCATAGACATTTTGTTATAAACTGATTTTCAATTATAAAATCACAATAATAAGCTTATATACCGTTAAATTTTATAATTTCTTTTTTATTTTATAAATCACTCCTTTAAATATGATAGATGCCAACTTGATCCTTCATTAACTAGTTGGTGCATGAACTTATATAAAATAATTTATAATTACTAATAAACATTATCATTGTTGTTTTATTAAAGTATCATAAACGATAACAATGACACATTGTTTAAACGTCCAGTTGGCCCATGACAGGAGGTTTTACTTAAATGTGAAATGTTTCTTGCCTGGAAACCATTAAATATAGCAAGTCAATTCTATGAATCATGTGTACCATCTTATGACTCTTTCCTCATCTATCACATAAAAGATAAAATAAAATAATTTAAGCATAAATATCAAGAACAATATTTAAAAAATCAAACATCACACATGCTACCCTTTTAGTACCATAAACCAATATATTTACTTGACCATAGTAGTTAAAAGAATTCAAACACTTGTTTTTGGAGTGCTTCAACACAAACTACTAATACTAACAAGACAATAAAAACACTAAATTGTAAAACGATACTGATAAGAATTTGGTAAAGTTATACTTTCTTAACGACATCGCCGTTTTTACTTAGCTCAACGCCATTCGGGTAATCAACATCCTCCATAAATCTCGACCAGAACCAATGCTTCTTCCACACGATCACCATCTCTTCAATCGGGATGTTCTTTGTTTCAGGCAAGAAAAAGTACACGAAGATCGTCATGACAAGGACCCAAAAGGCGAAGAATAGGAAAAGCCCAAACTTAAAGCGACAGAGCATGGTTAAGAACACTTGAGCGATTATAAAAGTGAAGATCATGTTAACAGAAACGTTTATACTTTGAGCGGCTGATCGGATCTCTAGAGGAAAAATTTCGCTAGGCACAAGCCACCCGAGTGGGCCCCACGACCACGCAAATCCCGCTACGTAGATGCATATGAAAAGCACAACCACTATGGCATACCATTTGGGCAAATCACCGGGATCACCATTCACTCCAAACTTGATTCCGATGAAAATCGCAACAGCAATCTATTACAAAAAATAAAAATAATAAATAAGAACAAAGAAACATAATACATGTCACATAACTATGTCAAAATGACATAATGTTGGTACAAACCTGACAAATGAGCATTTGAGCCCCTCCTTCGAGGAAAAGACGCCTTCGGCCCCACTTGTCAACACCATATATCGAAACACATGTCGCTAGAACATTAACGGTACCCGTGATCACAGCCGACATAAGCGAAGCGTCACCGCCAAAACCGATGGTTTTGAACAAAACAGGGGCGTAAAACATGATGACATTGATCCCAGTTAACTGTTGGAAGAAAGGGATCATTATGGCCATAGTTAGTTGGGGCCTATATTTCTTTTGCAACAAGTTCCTCCAAGGGTGTTCAATTTTCCTCGACTCTTCACTTGCGTCTATCAAATCTTTAAATTCTTCACCGATATCCTCAACGCCTCGGATTCTACGAAGCTTTGCTCTAGCTTCTTCGGTTTTACCACGTTCGATCATTGAGTTAGGAGTCTCGGGAAGGATCAGGGACCCCACCGTGATAATCAAGGCGGGGACCACAGCACCCCCGAGACTAAGCCTCCAACCCAAATTACCATCAAGTTTGTTGAAGAAGTAGTTCAATACATTAGCCACCAAGATACCAATTGTGATAGATAATTGAAAGCCGATGTTAAGAGCCCCTCGATACTTGTATGGTGCCATTTCCGAAAGGTATAGAGGTACAGACTGATACAAATTTTTTTCAAAAAAAGTAGGTTAAAAATAGAAATAATAATATCATACTCACCATTTTTAATAATATATATTTATACGATTATAATGTTAGGGGAGATTTATTTCTAAAATATATCAATTGCATTGTCATTGTCGAAGTCAATTTTCAGGGTTGCTTTCACAAACACGTTACGGTGGTGGAATATTGATAGACAAATAAAGTGACAGCATGTGCAAAGAAAAAACTAAAGATATATATTATTTTAAATTTTATTAAGAAATTATTAATACTATAGCTTTGACTGTTTTTCAAAGTAAGTTGAAACTAAAAACTTAAAACAAAACAAAAGAAATAGAAAAAGGACCGGTTTCAAAAGCAAATTGCGAGGTTGGTAAAAGAGGTTAAACGCTAGTGTCAGAAAGAAATAAACAACGCTTTATAATAATATATAATTGATTCCTAGATTTGTTTGAATTTAAATAACTTTACCCAATATACAAAGATGAAATTAGGATTATACTAATCATGTCATTGACTCATTCTATTCATACGTTTGTTAATATAAGATAACTACTCTGTTCACTTTCTTTTTTAAAGCGCAACTTTATACTCTAAAGATCACCTAAGGCATGTATTAAGATCGACACTAGGATATCGATAAAGCCCATGTAGCACAATTTTGATAGGTTCAACAGAAGCAAAAGGGGCAAACCGATGATCACAAGCACCACATCACCCACAAATTTATGAGCGTATAACTGGTATACTTACCCACTCTATTCATTAATGTTATATGATATTATGTTTATCTTTTCAGAAAATTTAAATCTCTTGATTCTTAAACTTACGGTTATTATCAACTTATATTTAAGTAGGTAGTATATATCCAAGAAATAGCATATCCTCCAAATTATTACTAGAAATTGTCATAATAATTGTAATATCAGATCTGATTTTATAAAATTAAACATAATAAAAAAAATATTACCTGATTGGCAAATCCAATACCAAAACCGAGAAGAATCCGACCAACGATGAGCATCCAAACAGCCTGAGCGAAACCGTTAATCAACGCACCGGCGCAAAATAGCACGCCACCGAACAGCATAGAAAGCTTCCGACCAAGCGTACGTGTCACCGTCGACGCCACCAGCGACGACAACAACGCCGCTAGATACAACGACGACGTGAACATAGTCAACGTTTGACTGTCAAACTTACAGTACTGATTCGTCGATTTATCCGCCGATTGCTTCTTGTAAACCGATGGAAAAAACTTCTGCAGAAACGGATCCATCGCCGTCACTCCACCTGTTCATAACAAAAACAAACGATTCAGTTTCTCACATCATATTATTATTATTATTAAACCCTTTAAAACAGGTTCACTCCCAACCGATCAAAGTTTTTTCGGTTGGAAGGGAACCCGGTTTTAGGATCATGTTATTTTCAATCCCAATAACCCGAGTTCCTCCCAAACGGTTAGACTAACTTTTTTTCCGGTTTGGAGAGAACCTGCTGTCGGGATCATGTTATTATTAAACCCAATAAACCGGGTCCCCTTTCAATTGGTTAAACTTTTTTTCGGTTGTGAGGGTATCTGGTTTGGGTTTAATAATATGTGATCGGAAAAAAAAAAAAAAAAAAAAGGAGGTGTGTTGTTACCGGAGATTCCGATATCGTAACCGAAGATGAGACCTCCCATGGCTGCAACAATGCAAGTGAAGGTGACGTAAAGCGTGAGGTTCCCGGGGTAAGCTTTATCGCCACCGGGAGCGATCGGAATTCCACCACCGGCCATAATGGCAGATGTGTTATCTTGAAAAACTTTGATGTATGAAGTTGTCAAGAAAAGCGAGGAGGTATAATGGGGTTTGAATAGAAAAGAGGGGATTGTATGTTAAGGGTATTTATAGAGATTCAATGTGTATTTAGATCAGTGATGATAAGTATATCCAGCTGGCATATGAATCACAATAGTAAACCAATTGTAGTTATTTTAGCAGTTATCCTTTTTACAAGTCTCTTCTCTTTAATCCAAACTTTAAATTTTAAACTCCTAGCTTATTATTTTCGGTTTTTCTCTCTTGCTTTTCACGATAGTAGTTTGAGAATTAATATACTACTACTAATTACCCGTGTATTACACGGAAGTGTGAAAAAATAATTATTAAATAACATAAAAATAAAAATAAAATCAAGTGTGTTATATATTAAATAAGACATAACAGCTTTTGATTATAAGGTCACAAATGAGCAAAAACATCATTGTAAACTACATTTGTAGTAACGTTAGTAGGTTTACACTCATTATTTAAAGCTAAAAGCTTCAATCCGTCTTTACTCTTAACTTGTGACAACATACCATAGAGCTGATCATGCGTAAAAATAGGTTCTTTCAAGTATAAACCGACACTTAACAGATATTGATTTTAACTTTTGATTATTGTCATAGCGAAATAGACAGTTAAAAAAAACTGTTTTCTTTTATATTTAAAATAAATACTTTTGACGGGTCAAATCGTGAGCTAGATATTGAGTGAGTGTGAGAATATTATATGAAGAAATTAAGATTTGAATAATATACATTGAAAAGTTATGTGTAATAAATAGATCAATTTCGAATTATTTTGATACTGTAATAAAATATAGATATATGGTATTGAATCGGGTTGGATCGGGCTATAAATGTTCATAATATCTCTGATTAGTTGTTGATTATTATTTATTTAATACTAACTTTAGTAAACCCGTGTATTATACGGGTTGAAAAAATAAAATATTAAATATAATAAAATTTTATGAAGTATAAATGATAATTTAAAATAAGATATGATCAAAATTACATATGAGTAATAAATATAAGTAATAAAATAACGAAATCAAATTTTGAATTTTCTTTCCAAAAAATATTTTTTTTGCAAACAAAAACATAATAAAAATGTTATTTTTATAATTTTTTATTATAACTCCTAATTTTAATTATTTTTAGTTTATAAAAAATTTACTTTTTAAAAATACTAATTTTAAAATATTTTATATTTTAAAAAAAGTTAGATGTTTTAGAAAAAAAATTTTAATTGTATAAAAAATTGTTTCTAGAAATAACTTTAATAAAACAACATCTTTCTTAATTTATTAAAAAAATTAATCTAAAAATATTAAAATTATTTAATATTTCTTAATTTAGGAAATTATTTAAGAGGAGAGAGAGACGGGAAAAATAAACTTAGGGGGCCTAGAAATATGCCAAGTGTCCCCCTAAGTTACTCTTTTAGTATTATACTAGGTTAGTACCCGTGTATTACACGGATTAAATAAATAAAATACTAAATAATTAGTAATAAAAATTTATGAATTAGAAAATCATGTTTGAAGATAAAATATGATTATAATTACATATGAATAACTATTTTAAGTAAATAAATAATAATATTTTTCTTAAACTTTTATTTTATAAAAAATGTTAGTTTTAAATATTTTGTTTTAAGAAAAATGAATTTATTTAAAAAAAACTTTGCTGTATTCTGTATTTTATAAAACTTTTATTTTTTAAAAGTGTGTTTTTAATAAAAAAGGTTGTAATTTATTAAAATATATAATTTTTAATTTAAAAATGGTATGAGTAATATTATTAGTATTCAATATTATTAATAGTAATAAAAGAAAGTAGAAAGTTAGAATGATAAACTTACAATTGTATCAAGTCTTATTTTAAATTTTCTTTGTTATACATAGATAGATATATAGATAAATAGATAGGCTAGAAAACTATTTTTTAAATGGATTATAGTTAGTAATAAACACGAAAAGTTAAAATACGATATTTTAATATAAGATATGATTAAAATTATATATACGTAACAGTTCAAGAAACAAAAAAATTATACTATTTTTTAACTCACTTATCTAAATAGTTTTATTTTTAAACATTCATTTTATGATTTTTTTTATAAAAAAAATTATTGTTTATAAAAATTTTTTTATTAAAAACTCGGGTTTCTAATTATTCTGGTTGTTTTAATAAAACTACTTTTAGAAAATTTCATACTTTTTATAATTTTTTAAAAAATGATGGATTTAAAAATTTGTTTAAAAAAGGTTTAGTGTTTTAGTAAATTTTATATTATATAAATTTTTTTATTATTTATTTTTTAATAAAAAGATGTGATTTTTAATTTCCTTAATAAAATTTATTTTTAAAAACATAGCATGATTTTAAAAAAATCTAGATAAAAGAGAAATGTACAGAAATTAGTTAGAACGTTTAAACTAATTTCCTTGGAAGAGTGCTTGCCATCACCAAACTTTACCTTCTTTGGCTTTCCTATCATACAATCTTCACCGAGGTTAGTATCACACCGATTGAGTTTACTAAGAACATGTTGTTTCTCCTCAATCAACCCCTGGACGCTTTTGTGATCCAGCCTCTGATCCCACAGAGATGCCTTACTACTTGAAACTGCAATGGTTTCATCTTTCTTTAAGGCTTTACCATCTAAAAGATAAATGTTGTTATCCACCCTTCTACCTGATAACACCACCAAAGCACCCTTTACTAATTACTACCTTGGCTTTACCATCTTTTAGACTAACATGATACCCTGATCCTTCAAATGTACCCAGAGACAACAAGCTTCTCTTTAAGCTCGGGACATACCTCACTTCCTTAAGATCCACCTGTATCCCATTCCTCAACTTGAAACTTATTGAGCCAATGCCAACTATATTGCATTGTCTTTCATCCCCCAGATTTACAGTTCCAAGATCTTGGAATCTCGGTTCACTAAAGAACTCTTTTATAGATGACATATGAAATGAACAGCCAGAATCTAGCACCCAACCATTAGACCCAACTTCTGATGAGACAACTAACACATCAGCACTATCATCGCTTTTAGATGAATCATCTTGAGACAAATGATGATGTGACTTGTTATTGCTAGAGTTACTAACTTTCTTTCCCTTCCACTCTGGGCAATCCTTCTTCAGGTGTTTCTCTGATCCACACACAAAACATTCCTTCCTGAACTTGAACTTGGATCTTGATGCTCCCCTGTGTATTTGATTTCTCTACTCAGTCCTTCCTTTTACTACGAGCCCCTAACCATCTTCATCCTTAGAGTCAGACCTCTTTTGGAGTTCTTTGGAATTCAGAGCAGCCAGAACATCTTCCATTGTTAACGTTTCTCTCCCATACATAAGAGTATCAACAAAATGCTCATATGACTCATGCAATGATGCCAAGAATATGATGGCTTGATCCTCATCATCAAGTTCAACCTTAATGTTCTCAAGATCCAGGATCAACTTATTGAATTCATCTGTATGTTCTTCAATCATCTTATTGGATCTCTTCTGAAACGTGTACAACCGTTTCTTCAAGTAAAGACGGTTCGCCAAAGATTTGGTCATGTAGAGTGCCTCTAATTTAGACCAAATTCCAGCTGCTGTCGTTTCCTTGGCTACCTCCCGTAGAACTCTATCCCCAAGACTCAAAATGATTTCGCTATGAGCCTTTTCCATGATTTCTTTCTTCTTTGCTACAGACAAATGCACAGGAAGATGATCTTCCCCCCTTAGTGCATCAACTACTCCGTTATGCACTAATAACGCTCACATCTTCACCCTCCACAGGCCAAAATCATTCTTTCCATCGAATTTCTCCAGTTCGAACCTCGTTGACGCAATTCTCTTCGTCAATTGAATTGCCCTTCGAACTACGGATCTTGAGCCAATCAGACGATCAATCATACACTCCGACGAGATCACTTCCTTCTTTGAATTGAGCCGTTCTCCACCTTGGCTCTGATATCACTTGTTGAAAATTAAACTTCACTCAAGATCAAGAACTTCAATTCAAAACCCCAACGATTGCAATAGAAAATGAGAACTCAAGTTTGTGGATGATTTGTGAATTATTATGGATTATCAACACAATCATCTCGGATCCCATATATACTTACAGACTCCAAAGGTTACCATACAAAAAAAGAAAAACACAATGACATCAGAACTAATTTATATGGACACAATTAGTCCCTGAACTTGTAAACAAAAAACAAACTAAAGAAACCAATTCTTCCGAAGCAAAATAACCTTCGGAGGATTTTCATCAAGGCATTTCTTCCGAAGCAAAATAACATTCAGAAGAAAACTTAATCTTCGAAAAAAACACTTGAACATCAGCTTGGCTTCGAAAGTAAACTTGATTTAACTTTAATATCTCACACATTATTCTAATAATAAGAAAATGGTATGAATCTTAATCTTTCTGTTTCTTATTGTATTATTAAATTTCCATTTTAAAATATTATATTATGTATTTATTAAAATATTAATGTTAAAATTAAATGATTTTTTAATTTATTTTTGGGTACTAGAAGATAAGATCACAACGGGAAAGTATATAAAGAATGCGTAAGCAACCGAGATGATGAGCTATATACGTGAATACATTGACTTCAATGACTTGCTAATTGGTAGAACCCTTAGAAGTCAACATTTGAGTTTGCCACGCTTGCAAGAATTACATGCATGCATATATCCATACGTATTTTCTACCCATATAATTAATTTCAGTCTATATTCTATTATTAGTTATATATACTGTTTATCATGCATATTGAGGTAACACTACACACACATGAATATATATATACATACATGTGTGTGTATATATATTATATGACGTAGCTAAAAATTAAGGACAAGCATATCCTTGTATCCCGTAATTTTTATAGTTTATAAAGTTGTTTAAAACAAAATATGTCACAAGTTTATAGTTAAGTTTAATGAATCATAGAATGGATTTTAAATAGGGACAAGAGAAAAAGAGGATGGAGCAAATAAGTTGCATCCTTAAACAATGAATACAAGAAAATGTGTATTGTTACATAGAATGGATTTTAAATTTATATATTGTTGATCATGTATTTATATTTAATATTATCATGTGTATGGATGTGAGAAAAATAATTGATATTATATGTATACATGCATATGCACGTATACAATGTATACGCTACGTGTCACAACGAGACCAACTCAATATCGATCATTCTAGTCGACCAACAAGCGAGAATGTCTAAAGAAATCAAGTTATAAAGTCGTCCGCCTACGTTCAAAATCTCCATACGTTTTTCCGCTTACAAATATGACATGTAGATAGAAAAACAAGTTGCAAAATGGATTGGTTTGAACATGTAAACCCACATACTAATAATAGAAACTATTTAATTGTATCCTATAACAAACAAAATAATATTGTTCAGTTGAAGATGGTGAACATAATTTTTGGTCAAAAAATACGGGTTTGACCAACACTAGTATCATACTTTGATATGTGAGTGTGGGACTAAAAAGACATTATTTGGTCATATCAAATGCATATAGTCGTAACTTCATATTAATAGTTTACACTTAATTTATCCTTTTAGGGTCATTCATCTTCTTAATAATATAAAGAAAACTCAAATTGTATGAAATACATAAGATACACAGAAACATTATTTACATGTCTACAAAGAGCATTATGATAGATATTTTAGTATAAAATTCAATGGAATTTCATGGGTTTTAATTCTACATGAATGATATTTATGTTGTAATTTAAAAGTAAAGTATCTAGTATTTGGTGTTAATTAAGGTTTTGGTTATTTGTATACTTATTTAGGTCATTAAGACACACTTCTCCCTTTATATCTCTTATATGTGCTAATATATAGAGAAGTAGATTAAAAAAAAGCGTCCGAATAACCAACAAGTGTACATCTAACATGCTCATTTGTTAGTCGGCATTTTTTTTTAAACGGCCAATGAATAATTTTTAAGCCCGATCACCCAGGTAAACCCATTAACGAAAGACCAATCATGCCCGCAAACACAAAAAACGTTGTTACATGAGAAACCTACCACCTAAAGGTCTACTGTGGTAAAACATCTAACAAAATTGTTAGTCGGCTAATAATGCTTATTTAGAATATCCGATTATTTTATACATTTTAAATATATAAATTTGTCCATACGACGTCATAAATATGACGTGGAGTGAGAAAGGATAGTTATCATCGGTGACGGATAGTGGTGGAGGGTTAATGGGGCGTCGGTGGGAGGAATTTGGGGAAACGCGTGATTTGCAATAAACTTTCGTCACTTTTACAGCCAAACCCCTTGGTCCCACCTGTATCACGAGCCACTCCCCTTTTTCCTTGAGGGGTATAATGGGGATTCTACTCCGTCTTTATCTTAATATACACACATTAATGTATTGTTTGTAACGGTTAAAACTATTCTATTTATTTATTTCAACTACCTTTTTATATATTTTCTTCCATTACATTATTTTTACGTTTACATTGTTTTAATTTATTATAATACATGAATTTTGGAAGTGTAAATTATCTTGAAAAATATATGGTCATTTTTTCTATGTTAATTATTGATACCCACGCTTCCATGGCAGTAGCGGAGCTTGAACCATACTATAAGAGGGACGGGGGCTCCCTCCGGCCCTCAATAAGCTTCGCGCATGTTCCATGGTATCTAAAAATATAAATTTAGTTATTTAGATTAATTGTTTTTTCAAAAAACTTTTCTTTGTCTTATTTCTTGTTTCAAGACAATATTTAATCTTATTAACTTTTACATTCATATACATGTCTTTTAATCTTATTTAAACCAAAAAGATTATTATATTTTTTAACAAAGACAAACAGGTATATCCCTACACGAAGATTCCTAGTAAACCGTCGTTTACCTTTTACCAAATGACCGCAAACCAACAACCAATCGTCCTAAAAGTAAAGTGCCCGTATATGACACCGAGGAAAACAAAATATAAAAATGTGGTCCAAGACTTGGACTAGTCCGAGACAACCAATCTAATGCGTAAACAGTTTTAGACCGGTTCAAACTTCAAACCAATCTTTAACTTGGAGTGGAGTGAATAAAGAATAAATGTGAAAAGTTACCAGTGGATCAAATGATGACACTTCTGAAAACTTTGATATTTAATGAGAGGTGACTTGACCATACAAAAAAGATGGACCATCTACCAAAGAGGTGGAGACAACGACTCCCCTACATGGTTCGAACCATGCTTGCAATGTCATAGTCTCCGAATCAAGGTACAAGCTGTCATCTAATAGTGCATAATGATTAATTTAATTTATATTGAAGTTTTAGTATAAATCTTTTAAGGGTATGAATAATGGGACACACTAAAACTGAAAATCAACACCTCAGATTTTTATACGGGTCGTATAGCTTCATACGCGTCGTATAGGGAGGACGTATACTGACAGTCTCTTGTATCTTTTCTCGTAATCAGTGTCGAAATTTGTTATACGCGTCGTATAGCCCTATATGTATCGTATAAGGGGTCGTATAGGGCTATAGCTCTCTGATAGCACCCCTGATTTTTTCTTGTTTTTAGTGTTATCGACCCTATACGTCATGTATGGTGTCATACGAAGCGTATAAGATGATGTCGATTTATAATATGAGGTGTCTGAATATTAGGATTCTATCTTTAAATTTCCATTCTTGATAGAGCTATCGGTCGAAAGTTAAAAGCTTTGTTTTTTTTTTCAAATAAAAAAAAAGACAAATCTTTTACTTTTGGCAACATCCTTTAGGATTATTTGGCATATTCTTTAAAAACAATATTCGATAATGTAATATTTTAATCTTATGTCATGTGTTATTTTACTGATAATGGATTTGGAGATATTTTGATGGAGACTGAGATATGATAATGATGATGGGTGTTGGTCTGTGTTCTCATAACCAAACCCCACACATGCTTTCACTTGATGCCCATCATTAAAAACATTTAAATCCAACAGAAAGCTTCAACTCACCTTTAGTATTCAGTCTACAAATTAATGCGTGCTTTTAGCGTTTAATTATGTTCCTAAATGATTAAAAGGAGGTTATGGTTGGATTAAACATGTTTTGTCAGCACCGGAAGCTAGTAAGATGAGGAGTCAAGCCGAGTCGCGCTTTAGTGATAAAATATGAGTTTGATTTGTTTAACTTAAGAAATTTCGAGTTTAGCTCATCCCAATATTTTGTCTAATACGCGTGCTCGTCTCATTGATAACAATAAAGTCGAGTACGCTTGGGTTGCTAATTATTTGGTTGTTATTTAATTAATTTTTGTCAATGTCCTATTTTTCTTTGTATAATCATAATGACGTATATCAATCAAATAAATAATTCCAAGAAAGGTCCTTCTCCTCTCTCGTTTGCATGCCAAACAATGATTAGTTTTTTTAAGGACCCTTCTAACTATTCCGTTTATGCCTTTTAATTATATCGTTGTTAGAGATTGAACCAAAACCTTTACTTTAAGATACATAAGCGTCTATTATGAAAACTAAAATAAGTTTAAAGTTAAATACTTAAATCCAAACTATAATTCAAATGATACCTTAAAAAATAAAAATTGATATGCGACTTAAAGTCAAGCATGGCAAATTGATAGAGAAAGTCAACTATAGACGTCGCCCATGCTGATTTTTATTTTCTAAACATTTTTTCCGCTGAAGTTATGACTCCTTTTTCACATCTATTAAAAAATAATTGGTACCAACTTGTTTAGTTGTTTATCTAATAGTTTTTTTATACATATATACTTCCATTTTCTAAAATTATAGTCTATATTTTTTAAATGTTTCAAGTCAACTCAATTCATCACCTTTGGCTTCATAATTCAGGTTTTATGCTCGTCGAATCTTTATGTCGAATGCTTTGGAATATAGTTTACTTTATGTAACAGGTGGCGGAGCTTCAACGCTCTCATAAATAGAGTCGGGGGGCGAATGAACTTTATATATATATAAAAAATTTATATTACTGGGCCAAACATTAACAGTATTAAGAAAAAAAAAAAGAGGGAACAGTGGCACCCCTGGACCCTATTATCCTTCACCTTTGTATGTGGCATATAGCAAAAACATTACACCATGTTCGTCTCAAAACTAAAGTCATCTTAAAATTCTGGTTTATAGCAAAATAATTATTCTTTGCTATAGATCAAATTATTTACTATTAATATCATTTGAGAACTGACAAATAACCTCGGAACTAGCAAATGTTGAAAACTCATATGCATGTATAATTTTTTGATGTTTTATATGAAAATTAGTTGAAATATAATATTTAATCGTATCTCCTGAAGTTCAAATGGAAAACGATGAACGCATATGTAATCTACACATTTATAAGTAATATGTAGTTTATACTATCTGTACATGTATATGTAAACAGTTAAATAATTTAAAAGCATATAGAAACATTAATTTGATGAGTTTTTATGATATTTTGATTGTTTATACAAACATACATAATTGTATGTAAATATTAACTTTTAAAAATATGAATTATGAATATTAGTTTTCGTAGTTTTAAAAATATTTATAAATTTTGTAATGATCACATCCCATTGTTATATTTTAATCAATTTAACTTAACTAAAAAAAATAATTCGAATTTTAAATTATAAAGACACTTCAATCTTAGGTGGTGAGGCTGTTAGAAGTCAAAGGATCATGTGAAACGCTTCACTATAGTTTCTACGTTTGTGTAGGGTCCTTTCTTTTAATTTGTCTTTTAAAACATAATAGAAAAAGGAAACGCCTAATACGATGGGGGTTGGAAGTATAAACTAAGAAATTCATTAATTAAATTTCTGTAGAACATGTTGATCATATAAATGGGCTCATTGAGTCATTGTAGCCTCTTCTATAATCATTTACGTTTCCTATTTATTTTTTCATCAATAATTTTTTTTTCTCTTATGTAAACTATATTATGATTTTACCTAGTATAGTTTTAGTTCATATGGTTTAGTGGTTATAAACATTTTCATTCAGTAACTTAAAAATATTCAATTCAACCATTATCTATCTATTAAAATTGGAAGTGAATGAATAGCACGTTTACAGATTTGAATCATTCATTTTAGAATTTACAGTGGACTTTGAATATGTTTTGAACTCGGTCTAACTCATTTGAGCATAAACCGGCCATTCGGCCTGTGCTCTGTTATCCTAATTTTAAAACCAACATTGACAAAACTATTTAGACCATTTGTATGGTTAAAGTCTGTCAAATATATAAGTATACCTAATTTCTCAATTAAAATCTTTAAAAAAGACTATAATACCTTATGGATCGGGTAATGATTGTCACAAATTTAAATCATAGTGATTAAATTAATCATTTTTAACTATTATATGAAAAAAGTTATAATCACCGATTCACAAGAATAATATACCAAATCTATACTTTTTTCTACTAAAGATGACAAAATAGTAATTTTATCCTCATTTTAAGACACAAAATAGTAATTTCAACCTCATTTTAAGGTGGATTTTAATTTAATTCCTATGCATTGAATGTAACAATAACAATAATAATAATATACAATGACTAATAGTATTTAAATAACTTGTTATTTTTAAAAATAAAAACAATTTTAATAATAATTTTAAAATAAATAATATTAGCAATGACTTCTACAAAATTTAGTAAGAATAAATTTGGTATAAAAACGTGAAAAATGTATAGATAACAATTTTATTAATAATAAAAATAATACCAATGCAAATAATAATTTTAATAGTTACATAGTTGAATTGCAAGTAATATTACTATTGAGTAAATGCATGATATGTAGTTTTATAAAATAATTGTTCGACAAGTATAAAGCGGTATATGTTTAGGTATATTAGATGATAATAAAATCTCATGACTCGTGTTTAAAAGTCAATGGCTTAAGAACATTTATGTAATATGACAATAACAATAGTACTATTAACGTTAATGATGATATAATTAATGATAATAACTATGGTTATAGTATTGTTATAAGTAACGATGATACTGAAACAATTACGTTCAACTTACCACTGCATGTATTAATATATATAGCGGGTTAAAACATCGTGTATTAAATGGGTTGAATTAATAAAATATTAAATGGATAGCACAAATAACTATTTAGTATGGAACTATATTCTGATATCAGATATGATTGGAATTACGGATTAGTAATGATAATAAGTAATAAAATAGTATATTTTTTTTAAACTTTTGGTTTTATAGTATTTTTAGTTTTTTCATTAATTTTCTTTTTAAATATTTTGTAAAAAAAAACCGGTTTAGAATTTTTTTCGTATTATAACTCCAAGTTTCAATTGTTTTGGCTTATAAAACTATTTATTAAAACAATGAACATTTTGTATTTCTAAAAAGTTTGATGTTTTGGAAAAAAATGTTATTTTTGTATTACAAGTTTAAAGGGGGATATATGTAATTGCCCTTTTATTAAAATATCTCTTTTTTAATGTCTTAAAAAATTAATATAAAAATTAAATAATATCATTAGTAATTAATATAATTATTTAATAAGATAAATAAACGAGAAAATTTAAATTAGAAAGCCTAGAATTGTGACAAGTTTTCATCTAAAACTTTATTTTATTATAATAGATAGGACGTATATTACCTTAGTTATTTGATTATACATAAACATGTTTGTATATATTTAATTTTTGAATATACCATTACAATCTTCTCATATTTGTCAAAAATCAAGTAATGGTAACCCGCTAGTAAGATAATAAAGAAAAACATTAAAAAAATTATGTGGGTCATAAGACAGTTTGTTAAAGAATATACAATGATTTAATCACAGTTGAAATTTGGATATTTGTTGTTACTTATTTGTTGTAATCTTTCGGTATTTCTATTATCTTATTGGGAGAATTACATATATCCCCTTTCCACCCTTGAAATTACATATTTCTCTCAAATACAAGTTTTAAATGCATAAGTACAATGTTGTTTAAGTATAATTTGAGGATATATATACTTTTACAAGTTTAAAGAGAGATAAATACAATTACTCCTATATTATTATATATATTTATATGGGGAACCGACATATATGACTTGGCCTTTTCTTTTCATCAATAATAAAATATAATATATTTATAACAGATTAAATAGAGACAAATAGAAAGATATAAGTTTGAACGTTTAGAAACAATTATGAAACAAATATCGACTAAACAAATAATAACATTTCTTAAGTTGGATGGCCTTACCCTTCATATGACGTTGTATTAACAAATATCCATATTAAGAATCAAAAGCAATATTTTAATATGTCAATTAAATTTTGTTTAAATAATATTTACAATCCGTGTTATTCACTCAAATTATTAGAGTAAATTGTGGTTCAAAGTAAACATGCACATGAAAAGTTCGTAGTGTACTGTGAAAGTTAAGGTTTTCATATGGTCGTGGACATGAGTGGTAATGGGTTTTAAGAGAAAATGGTTCTTCTGAAACATTATCAATGAGCTTTCGTGTATTGGTTGTGCACAAAAAGATATCCACATACCACATGTAAACATGTTAATTTGATGAGAGTAATTTTAAAATGATTGACCGTCTAGTAAGACTTAAATCAAGCAATACAAACAAATTAGTGAGAGTAAACAACCAAACAAACCTAGTGAATGTTGCTATTATAATAGGATCTAGGATGGTGAGATGAAAACAAACATTTCTTTTATTTTATGAGATAAAGAGGCTATTCTTAGAAGATCTTCACTAAGCTTCTAATGTAAAAGAGAGAAAATTAGAGTAGGAAAAGATAAATAAGTTCTTTTCATATAAAATATATTCAATTAGATAAATATATTTGAACCACCATGTATAGGTTCTTAAACGATTTATCATAATCCTGATCCAATATTAACACATCACTAAGAATCAAATACATAACTTTATACTTGTTGCATGAATTCTTTGTATAATTTACTATCTCTCTATCTCTTCTCTTGTAGGATTCATGCGAGATCATGGTACAATGTCGAAGCACATGTTTATAATTACGTAACATATGCATATGTATAATAATAACACAATATACTATAATAATGACACAAATTTTTCTATAAATTATGCATTGTTATATATATGTATAATAAAACACAATTATACATCAACGTTTTTAAAATAGGTATTTTAAATATATAACAATAGTATTTTCAAATTAACAATTTTTTTTATATGACTAGGCTCATATAATGTATATCTATGTGCCTAAGCATAATATGTGTAACATGTTTAATCAGTATCTTATTAAAATTTAGTTAACTGCTAACAAATAACATACGTTGTTTCATGTTGTTTAAGAGCATTTGTGATAGGTTTCTTAAATAAACCTTGTTCTTATGATTTATAGAAAATTTTAGGAACTTATATAATTTTACCCCATCCATTCTTAAAAATAGATGAAATTTTGGGACCAATTTTACATTCATCGTATCTAGAGACTCGCTATTATCTTATTAATATATATTTGCACAGTGATCATATACATATCAGAAAATCAACTATTAAAATTTACTTATTGTTTTATTAATAAGACTTGATTCCCGCATCATTTTGATGAGAATAAGCACTAACCGTCAATAAACTGCTGGCTCATCTTTATATATGTTTTCATTCATGTGAGTGTAAAAAAAGGAAAAAGAATAAAAGTAATATATAAAAGTAATATTAAGTTAAATCGTAGATATTGGGATGGAAAAGGTAATGTGAATACGATAATCATAGATATTCAACCGAATCGGCCCATAGCTCATGGGGGACCCTTTCAAGCCAGTTATTCATTCAACTTTCTAAAGTTATTTTATTTATAAATAGTATTTCTATGAAATTTTACACTTCAATAAATAAAATAGTACAACATTGGACTATGTTTCCAATTAATAAGGACCATCGCACCTCGTAGTCCCATACCATTTGCCCATTTGCTTTTATTTTTTAAATTAATATATATGGATATTTTTAATGCTTCTTAATTTGTACATGTGTATACTTAAAGAAGACAAATTAGGGTTCTAACCTAACTTAACACTTACAAATACATATTAATTTCCTGATAAATTTTCATTGTAATTTTATAAACATAGGGTTTTCAAGAACAATACGTGACGCTAGCCAGTTGTTGTGGGCGTATCTTGTTTTTTTAACTTAGCTCCCGCATAACGCATTACCTGGGGAGAGGCTAAATCGTTTCGTGATCTAATATACGCAAACCTTATCTTACACATTGTGTAGAGTCCGAGGATGTGTAAGATATATTAGTTCTTTTTTTATAAACGGAAATTATACAACCATGTTTCGAATTATATGTGTCATCCTAATCGGATCATCCTATCTGTTTTCCAGCCAATACCGCACTCTCTACTCACTCAGGAGGAAATCCGTAACTAGAAAATCTCATGACTCGACCTAGAGCATTTTATCTTAAGCCGGACTCGAACCGTCGATCCCTGCCGAAACCACTGGGGTATCACCACTTCAAATGTGCAATGGTTATATCATTTTAGTTCTTAAGAAATTTTGTGTCCATGATTGGACAGTTTTGTTTTGCATCACATTAAAAAAAACCTCTTTTTTGTACTTTTTTCAATGTGAAAAACATGAGAGTAAAAAGGTAACTTTAGATTTCTTAAAGTTTTATGCATAATATTTAATGAGTTATTTAATATTACATTTTCCAACTAACTAAATTATTCACTAATATGTGCTTCATTGAATGGAAATTTCTTTTGTTCCCCACCATAATTTATGAGAATGGAAAATTATATAGGCACGACCCTACCTGTATGCACATATTGCTCATTCCATTTTTTGCCGTTGACTTGATAGAAAATAATATAACTTTAATCATGTTAAATGTCAAATACAATAAAAATGAAACCCATAACGAGTTGCTACCAGAGCCAACTAATAGATGCAACTTCTCTCATAATTTCTACCAAAGCCTCACAAAACGGATGGGTTGGATTGTGTGATATTGAGTTAGGGTTAAAACTGACGATTTAATAAAGAAAAAAAAAAGCGATTTGTTATGAGTCAAAACATTCTAATCAAAATGAATTCAGATTAAAACGGATGGTGTTTATAAAAAAAAGTATTATATGACTTAAATTAAGAATTATAGCAACTACTTCTAACAATCCTTTCATTTCTTGTTTGAAATAAGCATATGAACATACCAAAAGTAGTGAACCAAAAGAAGTATAAGATCATTCAAGGAACCGCAAGGCCAAAAGAAGACGATGTGCTTTATTTCTTCTGGTGGCGATGAACATAGGGCAAGAATTGCTCATTTTCTATATGATTTTGGCTGTTTATTCCTACACGTAAAAGGAACCAAAAGACCAAAAGAAGATGATGTGCTTTATATCTTCGGGTGGTGAAGAGCATAGGGCAAGAATCGCCTGTTTTTTGTGTGCTTTTGGCTGTCTATTCTGACACTTTTAAGTTAATACATATGTTTTTTTAGTCTTTGGATCAGGATTGCCATGTAATATTATCACTTATTTAACTATCGGATTCTCTTAGTTATTGTAAGACTTATAAATCTCATTTTGCGAAACACAAGTTTGCTTATGCGTAAGATACTTCTTTGCCCTCTTATTTGTTTTTGAATATTGTGGTTTAAAAAAAACTAATTGGATGAATAGCCCAATTTATAAGTCTGAAGCCCAGTACTATCGCTTCACTTGAACCCATCTTAAATAATAGAAGCCCATTATTTTTAGCCCAAATACTTTTGTAAAAGCAAATTCAACAAACATCTGAAATTCTAAATTACGTTGAGTCATGGATCAACAGTTTCGGAAGAGAATCATTGGTATTTCAAATTAATTAACCAAAATTTTAATCAATAAATAAATTATAATTACTACACCCTTTCATTTAAGCTTAGGTTAAACAATAAACAAATTACGAACATAAAAAGAAATGATTAACGGTTTAAAATGTAATTAAAAAAATAATAAGAAATAACTATGTATCAAATTTTATATAAGTTAATTTTCATATCCATTCCCCATTATTTTTATTACATAAATTGTCATTTTCATGGTTCTCTTTTTACGAAGCAGACTTTCTTTTTCAAATTTAACAATATACCCTTCGTCACCTATAAACATTTTTATTAGAGAACTTATCATTTGAATTATTTTTTAAGATTGATATCAAGTTATATTAGATGTTGATTAATACCACTTGGAAAACTTCTAACCTTTTGAATTTTATTCAATAAAAAGGTACAAACAACGATAAAAGTAGATAGATTAATTATTTTGCCAAAAAAACACATAAACTTAGACAAAAGAGAAGTACAAAACTAGCTTAAAACATTAAGTAAACAGAAGTTGCATATTAGACTATTAATGCAAGTTAAATGTAACGTTCGTTCATTCGAAACTCATAATAACCTCTTGGGTTACAATCTCGCTGCTTGGAACATAGCTAGGATCACCAAAAGCGCTCGTTTCATAACTTTGTTGATCGACTAGAGTCAAACTTTGTGCAGCATTATCGCTATTTACACCCTCCATATGAGAATGATGATCGAAGGTTGATTTGATAGCGTTTGCTATGGCTTGAAGGACTTTTTGCTGGTTAGCTATCGTATTATCTACATATGCTTTGAAGGCATGCAGTTCATCATCAAGTTCATTAGATTCACTCTCTAGCTTTTGTATTTCAAGAGTAATTTTCTCCTTGTCAGACAAAGTTGGTTTGTTTCTCTTCTTGATGTGTTGTAGCAAATGCGGTTTTCCCTCTTGGAACCACTCGTTTGCATACTCGCGACGATCCCAGGACACCTTTTTAAAACCCTAAATTTATTCATAAGAGACTTGATAGTTATGTTAATCTATTAAGAAATTATTAGATTAAAATTAAAAAAATAAATAAAGGCTTGATTTTGATATTAATTTTCACATATATATTTGTTTGTTAAAGTCTTACATAATAATGGAGTTGAGTGATGAAGCTATCGAACTTATTACTTTTCGACATCAAAGGGAGGACATTGTTAACGAAATCCACATCATTCCAAATAGCAAAACTTGTTGCACCACCAGGAACATTGGTGTTCGAAACCCATGAGATTGTCGAGTCGGTGGCATTGTTACTGACCAAATTGTAGAGTTTGGTCACGAAAGGAGGCACGCCGCAGTTACGCACGCCCCTAATGGCTTCGGGCAACAATTCTCCACTGACACCGCTGTCATCGCCACTACTAGAACCCTCACTAATGTTACTCATCACGATAGTTTCCTCAACCTCAATATCACCCATGAAAACCTAAGGTTATGTGGGAATGTTTCTTGAATGCTAGCTAATAGAGTAATAGGATGTATTTATATATGTATTAGAAATTGTGGGAGATTTTGGTACGGCTATCACACTTCTCTTCAAGTGTTTTGAGGTACAATATGATTCCTTTGCATGGGAGGTGAGAAGATCGTGGGTTGGAATTTGGAAAATCAAAATGTTTTCATAATGTAAATTTCAATGTAGAGTTTTGCTATTTGACATTAATTAAGTACATTTTAAATAGTTCGTCCATACTAGCTATACATTATGGAAAAATGATTATTATTCAAAGATTAAGAAGTATGTGATAAGAAGGCATCTTGCTTCGTTTGTAAGTTGTAACAAAATATCATACATGAGTTTGTCCTTTTGTTACTTATTCGAGATTAACTCGTTAAAGTTCGACTTCAGATGAATAAAATTGTTTAAACAACCTCAAGCCTGAAATTGATACACTGAGCATTATCAAGCTCGCAAATGTAAACGGGCTTATATGTTATATAATAAAATTTAATAAATAAATTAAATTTCAGTTTATGAGAACAAATAAACTAAATTATATTTATTTAGTTACATAATAAAATTTATTATATTTATTTATGAGAACAAATAACTAAAAGATGTGTATCACATTAATATATAAAACTAAATTTAGAAAGATATATAAAAAATCTTGACACGTATATAAATAAAACAATTAAACAAAACTATATATAGTTAACCAATTTGAAGAAATATGTTGGATAACAAATGTGTTATGAAAATACTTTCCTAGCATTTGGCTTTGTGAATAAAATAATTAACATAATTGTTTTTATTATAATTTTATTCACGCTATAGTTACTGTTAATTTCAGTTTTTCCATATATATGACAAATATTTCAATATATTAACAAAGATAAATATATATGATTTACTTGAATAGGGAGATGATTATGTGAGAATTAATTTTAATTTAAAAACTAAAACCGAATTTTATTTTTCTTTGAACGTCTATAATTTTTTTATATGATATTACTTTAAAAAAATTATACCATAATATCAAAAATTGTTTTTAAATTCAATCTGATTATAATATTCTTGTATTACATATATGTTGAATATATGTAGTATATCAAACTACATATTGCAGTATATTATATTATATTTATGTTGTCTTGTAATACTAATATATGTAGTACTGACGTATATATAACAATATGATACTCAAATTAAAGACTAAAAAATTATGATTTAATATTGTAATTATTTTTAAAAAATAATTACAAATAAAAAAGTATAGACATCTAAATTTAAAAAGGTATTAATTTCCAAATTAAAAATGAGTCCCAAGTAAATCCTATCCTACTTTAACAAGTGTTCCCATCAAGAACTTGAATTAATCTACCTATCTACAAATTATACATGGTAAGTGTATCTTACTTGATTAATTACAAGTGTTCTGGATCGTTTTGAATTTTTAAAATTATTAGATACCTTTTTCAAAACTAAAAAGTTTCTTTTTATTAAACCATAAAAGTAATATAATATATGGTGCGTATATCTTCGGCCAATATCCGATAACATCCTATTTCTACAATTAGGTTTCTGATTTAAATCTCCTTGCTTTCTCAACAAGTAAATATATAAATCTATTCCTACTCAAACTCTCCTGTGTATATAAGCACGTAAAGGATCATATGTACATCCACATATTCTTATTGTATTTTTGAAAAAAAACTCTGTTGTTTTAATAACAATGGGTATTCCAAGAAAAACAAGAAAAATCTCCACCGATAATAAGGTCTTGAGTGTTTGTAGACATGGAGAAAAACGAATCGGTAAACTTGTTCACCAATCAACGACGAGTGTTGGATCGCTACCAAGAGATCTTTTACTTGACATCCTTGCTCGAGTTGCATCATCTTCGTTCGTTGATCTTTTTAATGCTAAATTAAGGTTAGTTTCCTCATAATATATTCTTATGCAACTAGCTTTGAGGTGTTTTTTCGTTAATAAAAAGACATACTTGTTGTTTTGTTCACAGTGGCGGAACCAGAAAATTTTTCTTATAGGGTCACTGTATTTTGATGCTTGGATTTCAAACAAGTTATTTTCTGATCGGGTCGGGACAGGTCGAATCGAACATACAATACAATAATAGAAATAGATGTCATTAGAAATTAAAAAAACACTACATTGTATAGTTGTTATCTACGTGTTTTCATCTTTTGAAAATTATATATTACATCATCACCATAACATTTGCAAAAACCTTTTTTAATATAGCAAATACAATAATTTTTTGTTGTATACTTGTTCTCTAAGTAATTTTTCTTCACGTTCTTCATTGAAAAAAAAAACATATTTTCAAATAGAAGTTGATGTTCGCTAAATTTTAAACAATAACAACTACATCTATAACTAAACTCACTAATTTAATCACTAGATTTCAAGTGATAATTCACGAAGTTTCAAGTAATAATCAAATAAGTACATGATCAAATATATCTTCAACTCATTAATTGGACTAATCAAATTTGGGTATTGGGCTACTTTGAGTTTTTAAATAACTTAGCCTACTCCATAAATCCATTGGGGTCAAAGGTAAAAAATCATTGGGGTCAAACCAAATTCTATAGAATTTTTCATTAGCCAGTATATTGGTCAAACTACATATGTTTATGACACGATTCTTCTTTCGAGCGGGGCTCAATTGAATCAACAAGGATAAAATCTTTTGAATTCCATGAATTATTCAAGATCAAAGCACTGGAATGTGCAAGGTTGCAGAGATAAAATTGAATCGATACTAAGTTTAATGTGGATTAACAACCCGATCACTCTCGAAAAACTCAACACAAAATGCAAAGAACGAGATCACGCTATCCGTTTTCAAGGAAGGGGTTGGAGTTTAGATGAAGATGGAGAAACTGCAAGTTGTGATACGTGTTTATGGTATCGGGAACTTGTTTATTTTTGTAAAAGTATGAATGTTATCGTTTAAAAATATATGGTAGCATCACGAAATCAAGAATAATATAACGGAATTTATTATTTGCTTTTATATTGTATGGTTATCAAGAATTTGTTTCTTGATATTCTGTTTTTGGCTTTTATCATCGTGTGATTAACTCTTTAACGGCAAATGTACACCCTGCTTCGAATGATAAATGTTATTTTAATTGGATCCATCTATCTGTTTCCCAACCAGGACCGCACCCCCAACCCCCTCAAAAGAAAACCTATAACTGGGACAACCTTTTGGCTCAACTCTGAGCATTTTTTCTTAGAGTGAGACTTGTACCCATGATTTCCCCATATTTACATGTACTGGGTAAGTCACATTTTTCCGTGATTAACTGTTTCAGCAGTTTAAAGAATAGATTAACTGCTTTAAAATAAAATATTAAAATTGCATTTTTCAAATAACTAATATTAGCAGACAAAGGATATAATTTCAAATCAGTTACTTTATTAACTTTGTATTTATATTTGTTAGGTTTTATTAAATATGTAATCATTTAAAACAGAATTTCATGTTCTTAAGTAACAATTGTTAAACGAGTATAGGAATCCCATTACAGCGTTTTCAAGAATGCCTTTTGCCAAATTGATGAGGGTTCGAGCATCTCTTGAGTCAATGGTAGGTGTGGTTTAGGATGGTATAGATTATGGAGTATTTTTTTTTTTTTTTTTGAAAATGTAATAACACTTGGCCGTAGCAATATATATTTTGAAATGAAGTACATATATTTTATTATCACAAAAAATATTTTTTACGATTAAAAACATTTTAAGAATAAATTTAGAGGACTGCTTCGGAATTACATCTCTCCTTTGATATGTGGATCGAACAAAAGTGGGTCTTTGCTGACTTTATACTTAGCATCGTTATTATGTTTTATAATAAACATAATGGGCATGTTAAACCTATTAGTTCTTTTTTGAACTTTGAATCTTAGCAATATTCTTTATCTTATTATTGCAAAATTATCGAGCAACTTTTACTTATCCTACTTAAGACATTCATTTTTACGATTGCTTGATTTCAGCATGAATTTACAAGATGTATACATAATATAAGACAGCGTGTTCATTCATAGATCATGATCATCGCCAACTAGGTTACATGCTTCTTGCTCTTTCAAGAACTTGTACATAAAAAATATAATAAATAAATATGATGATTAAAAGCTAAAACTCAAATATGTTGTCCTATCACTTACATTCGCTTAAGTTTAACCAATGTTTTTAGAATTTGATTAACTGCATGTTGAACTAGGGAACACTCATAAAGTTGGTGTGCTTGAGTCTCTTTCAAATGGTGCATTCAATTGAACCGTCGGTTATGTTATCGATCGATTAAACCATCAAGCCTAATCAGCGGTTGAACATGATTTTAAAGAAATTGTTTTTTCTTTGAATATCCACACATGTAAGGTAGTTTTTTTATTTTATGAAAATTGGATATATACAATGAATGATAGATAAATAAAATATAATATTTAATAACGCTATTAGGTTTTATAGAATGTTCCGACCCGTGTACAAATAGATTATTAAAACATTATGTATTCAAAAAATTTTGATATAAGTTAGCAATTAAAAACATAACATGGTATGACTAACTTAAATTTAACAACTCATATTGCTTTTTCAACAATACTAACCTCAATAACTACAGTTCACAGGATGTGAACCATAGCATTCTTGGAATACATGATTTCAAGTTTTTTTATTATATGAAGTTATCTTACTATAAATTTATTGATTTAAGTTTGTTTAAAATTACATATACTAAATATTTCAGTTAAGGATTTTCTTTTGAGATGATTGCGGGTGTAATCCCGACTGAAAAACATGCATACGAACCCGATTTAAAAATAATATAGAGATAAAAATACCATTTCTTCTTTTTGACCACACTAAAATTTATGTTCAACATGCATATTTTTCTCTTTTGACCACACTAACATTAATATTCAAAAAACACCCACTAGGCCACTATCTTGTTCCCTTTCACGTCTCATTTAGTTTCCCTCCAAAAACATATGAAACACACTTGCACATTACTCATAAAAACTTGTACACTACATTTTGCAATGGCAATCTTCATCCACCACAAAACCTTTTGTTATATCAAGAACAACCATTCAACAAAACCAGCTACTAGTATATTTTTACACTAAATGTACAAACACCTAAAGCATGCAACACATCTTCAATGAAAAGATTGAAGAATAATATACAATCCATACCAGCACCTATCTACAAATCACCCGCATCAAAACAAGGATACACAGATACCAACCAAATTCTTTCCGGTCAAACGAGATCGATGAACTCTCAACTGTTTTGGAGCATTCGGCGCTTCGATTTTGTCAAAATCACTCAATGAAAATTCATCCAAGTTTAATGAACATCTAAAAGCTGGGATCTTTTTAGGTGTATTGTATTCAAAATGCCATTTCTTTGCAATCACAACCTGCATTTTGCAAATCAAAATAAGTATTGTAACACACTTTCTTGATGTTTCTAATTATAAATCATAACATCTAAGAGGGTCAAGAGGGTCCGTTGACCCACGATCACAAGTATTTGTTAGTATTTTATATAAAGCCGAGGTTTTTGTAGAGAAACATGACTTTAATCTCTTAATTTTAGTTGGTATAGTAGAGAATCTTAATAAGTTGATCACAAGAAGCTTTTATTCCATTACTTAAAGCAACATTTTTTTATATATAAAAGCAACAACTTACAGCTTCTCGTATTGATTTAGACACATGAAATAGCCTCTTCAAATCATCATGATCCACTCCACACAATATCTTAATCTGTTCATAAATTCAGGGTCAAAATCAGCAAAATTTCAAACACAATCACTACCAATGTGAGTAAAAATGATGTTCATCACAAAAGATAACATATTAATTGATCCAAAAGAACACACAAATTGATTGAAAATTACCAATATTTCTTGTGGGAGAGCTTCAATTAAAGATTTTTCACCGCAAAAACCCGATTTGGTTTCGAGAAACTGCTTCTTTTTGGGTGTAGTAACACCAACTGAATCAAAATCCATATGATTCATAATCAAAATCCTCTTTCTCCCAAATGAACTTGTACGTTTCACCAACCCTAAGCTTTGATTCTTCCCGATTGACATTTTGCTCCTGATATGATCATCATACACAATCAAACAAATGAACAAAAACCCAGATCAAATATACAAAAAACCATTTGGAAATTGACCAAAAAGATGAGATTAAATACCTTATTTGAAGTGGAAATAAGGCCTAATTTCTTGTTTGGAGTAAATTGGTAATGAAATAACGGTTGTTGTTGAGAAGGAAACAAGAGCAGATCTTGTAAATGGAAGCTAAATTGAAGTTTGTTTATATAGTGGGAGAGAGAAACTGGTTTTTATTTGTTTTTTTAAATATTTAGTAGTGGGTGGGGTCCACTTGAATTCAACTTCCTCCAGAATATCGCTAAACTTGGTGGAAAGGACTCGAAGTTTCCGATATTTTCACTTTTATTTTATGTGTGTTTTTTATTCTAGAGTTGCCAGACACAAACACGAAGTTAATAACATATATGAAAATTTTAATGAACGGATGTTTTTTTTAATTGTGAACAGGTAAACATACGACCCTGCTTTAGGGTATCGACATTATTTTAATCGGGTTTATTTATTTATTTTTTAACGAGAAACATATTTTTAATATTTTTTGAAGGAAACCTACAACTGAAAAATTCACTTTCTCAATCTTGAGCATTATTGTTTAGAGTGAAACTAGACTTTAATACTTCGTTTTAGTTGTTATGAATACTTGATTTAATCACTTGGGTTAAAGATAATTGGTATCCCTAGTCAAAGAAAGTAATTAGATAACAAAAGCATTGAATTAAGAATTTTACACAATGCGATTAATTTTTTTATTTTATTTTAGAATAATACATCAATTATTGACTATTTATAAAGAGTTCAAAAATAATTAAGTAGCAAGTTTTTTGAGTGGATTAGAGTGGCTCGTGGTAGGTTGAATGGTTGAACTAGCCGTTAGGATTTAGGAATGTTGGATGATGGTGGTGACTGCTGATGACGTGTCCAGTTGTCAACCTTAGTTGACCAGTGTTTAATCTACAACTTTCACATGATATTATTAGTTCTATGTATTTTTTAATTAGTTTCCATAAAAATTACTTCACAAAACTATACTTGTATTTGATAATTCACTCTGGGCAACCATATCCAATTCCTATGTCAGTTACATGATTCGACACTGAACCCAAACAGACCTTTCAAACGAAATCTACACAACTCATATAAAAGTTGATAAAATTAACTATTAAGAGATCAAGTTTCAGTATACAATTTGTAAAGAAAGCTATCTTAAATTCTTAATTCTTAAAACAGTGAAATGTTATTTTCGTCCCTGACGTTTTGTTAAATTTGTCATTTCAATCCAAAAACTTTTTTTTTTTATTTTAATCACTGTAGTTTACTAAATGTTGTCATTTTCATCCACCTCACTAACTCTGTTAAGATCTCCGTTAAATATGATGGTATTTTAGTCTTTTTCAACATTCTAATTATCCAATTGAAACAAATTAATCAATTAATATTCAATTAAAACTAAAAAACATATGAAGTGACTAGTGAGACCAGGTGCTTCGATTTAAAATCTTCGAATAACTCTAACTCATGTTGTTCGATTGAGGTCTGCTTTGAAATTTCAATTAATCTTCATATTTTGTTCTAACATGTACATTTATTCGATTGAGTTCTATTGTGGGATTGAGGTCTGCTATTGTCACGATTGTTTGATTGAGGTCTGCTATTGTCACATTACGTGACAACAACTGATCTCAATCAAACAAAATGTGACAACAGTAGATCTCAATCGAAAACGGTGCACTTTCGAACAAAACATGAAGATCAATTGAAATCTCACAGCAGACCTCAATTGAACAACATGAATTAGAGTTAATCGAAACTTTTAAATCAAAACGTCCGGTTTCACTAGTTGTTTTATATGTCTTTTAGTTTTAGTTAAATATTAATTGATTATTTTATTTTAATTGGATACCCTATGGTGTTGAAAAAGACTAAATAACCCTCATATTTAACGGAGATCTTAACGAAGTTAGTGGAGTGGATGCAAATGACAACATTTGATAAACTACAATGACTGAAATGACAAAAAAAAATTAAATTAAAATAACAAATTCAATAAAACGTTTGGACGAAAATAACATTTTACTCTTCTTAAAATTACCATATTTGTTATTTACGTGTTATATTATAGTTTATTGGTGGTTAGCGGATTGGTTATCCTACTTGCTTCTCAGAGGTGTCACGTGGATGTAGTGGGTTTGATAGAATTTTGCACGTGCCATGGTACGGACTTGAGTGGGGAAAAGGAAGAATACATATTGAATTTGTATTCCATCGTGGCGGCTCTATCACTAATCACATACCAAACAAGTATTTGTTTATTTATGTTTAACAACAACAAGTTGTTGAACAACGTAACTAAGTACATACCTACTCTAAACCGGTTTTTTCAAATAAAAATATATATATATATGAGTTTCATTGATGCTTACTTTTAATGTGATTAATTACGGTTAACGTCTACGCGTATTGCAATTTATCTCGGGTTTAGTTCAAAATTATTTTTTCTCATGATTTTAGTATTTGGTATTCAGTTTGTAACCTTTTTTTTATTTTCTTTCACCCATCCTCCTACTTTGTTATCGATTTAAAGAACCTAAACTTCCCTGTTATAGGGCTTGTTTTCTGAATTTTGGAAGCAAGGCTTGGAGATTCTTTGTTCTTCATTCAAATCGATACTCCGCTCCATAGGTTATTGTTTGAATACTCCAATTGAGGTTAATTCTCTAAACCTCAGTTCACCCGTTCAAAATCAGTCGATCATTTAGGTCAGGTTATGTTTTTACATTCTGTTAGTTTCATTATCACTTTGGTCTTTTGCTAAATGCTTTGTTAATGCTATGTGTGGAATCTTTAAGCATTAGAAGTAAAGAACACATGAAGCATGATGATATTATGTGAAACAGTTAGGTTTATATGTGACTTTTGTGATTGTTTTTAGTGGTATTAGACAAATCAAGCACAACACTCTAGATTCACATTTTGCAAAAGACGGTTCATTGCCAGTCACCATTGAGAGATCCACAAAAAGAAACAAATTGTTGGTGTTTATTAGGTAAAACCTCAACAAGTGATATTTATACACATACATAATAACATAACTTACAGATTAAGATTTTTGACTCCACTAAGTCACTAACTATAAATGTTTTTAATTTATTGTTCTAGGTCCTTAGCTTATAATTTATTCGGAAAAGGCCTTGAACTTCTATCTCGCTTAGGGGGCCCTAAAGGTGGGGCCGGCCCTAGTATAAAGATCCAGAATTTCAAGCGATATAATAGTGTTTTAATACGTGTTGAATTTTAAACTTTTATTATTAATTTATAATTAAATTATTCTAAATTTAGATTACCATTATCCATAAAATGTCTACCCATTAGGTTTTTAGAAATATGTTTGTTAGATAGAGGCGTGTTGAGAGAATGAGAGGCTTATATGAAACTCTCGAGATATGGAGGCTGAATCTCATGTAGTCAATAGATATGAGGTTGACTATAGGTTCATCATTCAGCTATCTGATTGCTCGGCCATGCTCGAGTTCTGCCTTGTTTTAAGCATGTTGGCTCGGGTTCAAAATGGCCTATATGGTTCAAATGCACTTTGTGTGGTTCTAGATCTTAAAGTAGCGAATGAGGTAAGTTAGATTATCTCACTTCATTGTATAGAGGTTTTTTTTGTATAAAATTTGATATGCTATGTTACACAAACATTTCGGATGTGGTGAATAAGACAAGAAAGTTCACATAACTGAGAGTAGGTGATTCCGGAGCCCTTCTTCCTAACCATGGACCATTTCTTACGTCCAATATATTCGTCAGGATGTGTTGGTGTCAAGAGTGATATATAACATGACGTTGAATGCATCAGAACAGCGAGAAAGTTTACATAATTATTGGAAATGTGATTGGTTTTTTTGACTTTACTGTGGATGAGTGCCTCCTTGACAACTGTGACATCCCTTGGGAACTCATACCTAAACCCAAACCTGAACCTCAACCTGATTGGGAGTCGGATTTGGAACTGTGGCCGGGGAGGATGCCCCTATTTGTGTGTTTCCTTGGTGAAAACAAAAATGAAAACGAAAAGATGATTACTCGGGGTGTGGAACCGGAACACAGCATCCTAGACTTGATTTTCTTGATCAGCTGTAAGGAAAAAGGCATTAACCCCTACAGGCAGAACCTATTCTTGGCCGGAATGAGTCTGGAGGAAGAACGTACCCTGGCCCACTACAACATCGACAGGGGGTCCACCCTCGATCTCGTTCTCGACAGAATGGGAGGAGAGATGGAGATATTTGTACAGACCACCGATAGGAAGACAATCCCTCTGCTAGTCATTGGGTACCTCTTCATTGGAGAAGTGAATGTGTTGGTTCAACAAGAGGTTGGCGTTCCCCTGGAGGACCAGAGGCTGGTCTATGCTGAAGACGAGCTTGAAGACTCACACGTCCTGAGAAGTAACGTCATCCAAGACACGGACACCTTACGCTGGTGGATGATGCATTCATGAGAAGGGTGTGGATGAGGACTCACATCCAGATCGTCGCCGCTCAGATAACCATCCATTTAGATGTTGAAAGCATAGACACCATTCGCGCCGTGAAAGACAAAGTTCAGGCTCAGGAAGGCATTCCTGCGGGTCAGCAGGTTTTGTTTTTCCCCCATAAGCGCCTAAACGAGGACGCCTTTACCCTTGAAGACTACTTCATCCAGAATGATTCAACCCTCTGTCTTGCTCAAATTATTGGTCACAACATACGTGTCAATGGTTTGTTAGCACCAGAATATTAGTTGTATAGGGTCTCCATGTCCATGGTTTGACACCTAAATCAAAATAACTCAGCTTCTTGATTAGACACAATCATGTTTAGCGAAGACTGGAAAGAGTGCTCAAATAAAACCATTTTTAGTAAATGTCACGAGTACAACCAACACTGTGTAAATATATCAGAAACATTATGCAAGAAGGTGCAAACAACAATTCTGGATCAACAGGTCAATCATTGAACCCCTAATTGTTGACCAAATTGTAACATTAATTGACTTGAGCAAAGGGGATTTAAACACGTTGATGACGGTATCCAGTAACATAAGGCTCAAGTAATGTAAAGCTAAAAGCGGATCAAGATTCATGAACAACAAGAACCATCTCCGATGTACATTTTGCTACAAAACTTGCAGCATTCCACACAAAATATGGATTGCTAATACAAAAAATTGACCTGAATGAAGAATGTAGGTCAAGCGTCTTGGAATGAGTTTTGTTGATCAAGTTGACTGTTGGAGTCAACATGCTCGGTGTTCCCAGCATAATCCTCAGTTGAATAAACAGAGAAACTCCAAACCGAAGCACAATTCTCATCATCTACAAGAAATATACAAATGTATATAAGAACATACTCCAAATTGAAGCACAATTCTCATCATCTACATGAGATACATAATATCATTTGTGGGTATTGAGATTTGCTCCTTTAAGAATTAGTCAATGCATTGATACTTATAAACTTCTAAGACATCTTAATACACACATATTGATATAGGTGTATTAAAGTAGACTTCACAAATCACATGATGGTAAGGAGATAAAAATAACAAACCTAGCAAAGTCATACTCAAATCATCATTAGAGTCGTCAAGTGGTCCAAATCGCCTATGTCCCGATGCAGTGGCGGCCATTGGTAAAAACGGATGGAAAGAGAAACCACAAACAGTATCTACACCAAAAGCAAACGGTAAATTAAAATTAGGTATTTTTAATTAAAGAGGGTGGCTGAGAAACACTTTAAAATATGTATACCATAAAGGATAATATTACACTGCCCATACCAAGTTAGCCAAATAATCTCTTAAATTATTCATTAAGCCAAACATTGCACTTA